>JARFIX010000039.1:1200000-1800000 GCA_036346125.1 Lycocerus yunnanus | reverse complement strand
CACAAAACGTAAACCAAAAATATGGAATATTAACAATCGCTTCTGCATTAACAGCTATAAATTTAAATTCAAAGCTTCGGTCATAATTTTGAGATTTAAACGAAATCTGGAATCGATTTGTCTATTTTTAGAACAGTTTAATTTTCTCGAATTTTCCAACAGCTCCTTTGCATTTCTTTTTTTCGTAATCAGAATCTCTGGACCTAAATCGGTTAGTGAATATTGCTAATATAATAATTTAAGCTTTCATGAATTGGCAGTTGGAATCAATAAAAATTTGGGAAGATTAATGAACTGAAGAATAACATAGAATTGATTTAAATTACAAGTAATTAAGGAAACCAACCCGAAATTTATTAGAGTAAATAATTTAATTGAATTTTTTTTTATTTTGGAAGCTGAATGAGTAGCTCGAAGACAAATAATTAAACTGAAGGGAAAAATAATGTAAACAACAACAACATAAAAGCATGTGCACGATGGACAAGTTGTAATTACCATAATTGTCGACATTGTTATCAAAGCAAGTAGCACGTAACATGATATTATGAGGTGAAACGAAAATTGAAAAGTGCAAAATAATGAAAAAAAGAAGCGTTTATTTAATATTATTTATACGTACTCATGTCACGTGGTCAACACAATAAATGATGGCTGTTTCAATTTTTTTGACCACTCGAACTATTCTGGTTGTTGTCACAATACTCGTCGGTGAAGTCTTTCATCGATCCCACAGGCACCGCACCGTGGGGTCGATCACATGACGATCACGCGCACACCACGTGGACGTAAACAGCTGAGTTTCCTCAAATTCCACATTGTAACATCTGCTACAATAATTATGCAATTAAAGTAATAATAAGCTTTGATGTTCATTTCCAAAGATTTAATTCCTTTTGTCCTAATAATTGGGCTATTTCCATATATCATTGGATTTGGGGACTTCACACATTTCGCCAAACCTTTATAATGAGTTTATTACGTCACATTTCTATCTATACATTTAACCACTTCCGCACTTCCTACAAGTGCAATAATCCAACAGTCAAATGCATCATGGAAAATTTCCTCTATTAGGTCTCTTTTCCAATAAAAGATAGTGCAAATGTACAACGATGAATATCTTTTGATGCAGTTAATTGAATTGTCTGTCTGACACTGAAGAATTAAATGGCTAATTAACACTTTGATACTCTCTAAATTGGAAAGGAGGACGTAATTCGGTGAAAAATGAACAAAATCAGGAAATGCAAAAATGATCTTGTTGAACAATACCCGAGGTCACTGTACTGTCTTTAAGGTCCTTTCCCCTCCTGAAAATTTTCAAGTGAACACTGCGCTTTTATCATCGATCCAGTTCTGATCCTTTCGCAGGAAGAAATAAATTTTGTTTAAATTAAAACTACAATTTTATTTCCAAATTGCCATTTAACACACAGGCTCAATTTGCATTTCACGAAATGTGGGTTATTAAAACATTACGTCACCTAGGTTAATCTTCTTCATGTCAAACCAGTTTTTTGCCAAACATGACGTAGCGATCTAATTGCCTTACACAAGTAAACCAATTTCGAGTCACAATAACTTTCCTGCAGTTTATAATTAACGAAAGAATTTTGGGTACAAGGGGCGTTCAGTGAATAATTTGTTATTAATCTTTGTTATGAATTATCGCGACGTAAATTCCCAATCATTTTACGGTTATGTAAAAGTACCGTTATCTACTAGATGATCTACCTCATCAATGAACAATTCCTTCATAAATGTGATTTTTGACAGATGCGAAAGGTCCCATCAAAACATCAGCAATTAAATTAATTTTCAAAACACTTCAGCCGAAAATTTCTAAAAAATAATGCGTTTTTGTGCTATTTAATTTTAAATTTCGTTTCCCTAATCCCCCCGACTAAAACAGATAACAGATATTGCTGCACATGTCATGTTTGTTTGTTTATATTATGTTCATAGTATCACTTACTATCACCTTAAATATAGCACGGATTATTATTTTTTAACGCCTGATCACTATTCTTGGCTTACAGTTGATCGTGTTTCGCCAGAATGAAACTTCATATTAAATTAAAAAAAAATAGTTTTCCCAGTTTCTGTCGCTTGCTGAAAATTTGATCGCAATTGTGAACATTAACAAATATTAGTACGTAGTTGGACTTGGATTTCAAAGTCGAAAATTAGGAGCAAAAATTCTTTTGGGCAAATTCTAAATTTGACTAAAACTTTTACCAAGTTTCTCCTCAAATATGCGATTATGAAATTCAAATTCGGTGTTTTATCTGCTTAAGCATTAGTAAGTACGGAATATTTACTATAAGGCCGATAGTAAAATCTTCAATTTACATCTGATAAAGACAATTTGTAAGTAAACAGAACGTAATGTTTAAAAATTATGAGGAAACTTTTGACAATGATGACATATGCTGGAGGGGGAAGGGGTATTAACATCATCTGGCGCCCGATACAATTTCCAGAGTTACTACACTAAAAGCATCTAATCAGTATGATTTAACTTCAATTTTTGTAATTACTTCCCGGACCAATATAAATTAAAAAACAAAACAAGTTTTTCCAGTTAAAATCTATATAAAAGGGACCTTCAAAGTTGAAATTAAACAATTTTTTGCGAATTTCCTACATTTAAATTGACAAATTCATACTATATTTTCTGGCCTCACCTCATCGACGATTTGAAGCTTCAAATGAAAATTTTGATGAAGCACATTGATTTTTTTTTAATTCACTTTTATAATACAGCGACGAATCAACTCAAAAAGGAGAGGTGAGGAGAGATAGATAAAATTATAAACTTCGATCCTATTTGATTAGAGCTGGAGTTACAAATTCAACACTACGCTATTTAAAATTTTAGAATTTCTATGTTCCTCTTGCCCTTGATGCGTACAAAATTGCAATATTCTTCAACCGGTAGCACGTCAAAATGCCGAAAACAAAACACCAAAGTCAAAACACCGAAAGTACCACTAATCTAAACTAAATGCCTCTTCAAATTGTGGTAGATAAGCTAAAGCTTCTGCTAATGTTCCAACATTTAATGTTCTTATTCCCATTACTTTACACCCTGAGGTTCAACACCCCAGACCACCGCTCGAAGCACGTTATTTTATCAGAAGCGAAGAGAATATTTCAGCATGTCTATTTGTCCGTTGTTATAGTGACGTGACATTTTAATAATAGAAAATCTTTGCTAGTTTCAAAACTTCACCCGTTCGCTTCCAATAGCAAAACCAGGTATTTGGAGTCGGGAGTCTCGGGATGTGAAACATCCTCCTGTGAACATATGAGAAATCAAAATACTAAGACTTTCCAGACTATAGTTTTGTATAATTTTAAACATTTAATGACCTGGTTCTCCTCACTGGTGCACTGGAGGGTGTTCACACCCCAGACCCCCAGGCCAAAGCTATGTTTGTACTGTTTTAAGCTGATGATGATGAAGTTTTGAAACTTACGAAAGAGATTCTATTTTTAAAATGTCACGTCACCATAACAACGGCCAAATCGATTATATTGAAGGCTTAAATTTGCTTCAGATAAAACTAAAGTGTATACACCGGGGGTCTGGGGTGTGGAACACCTCCAGTGCAATAAGAGAAACCAAAACACTAAGACCTTCCATATTTAAAAATAGTGGTTTTATATTATTTTTAAATATTTAATGTCCTGGTTCTCCTCACTGGTGCACTGGAGGTATTCCACACCCCAGACCCCCCGAACTCCAAAACTATGTTTGTGCTGTTTTAAGCCGATGATGATGAAGTTTTGAAACTTACGAAAGAGATTCTATTTTTAGAAATGTCACGTCACCATAACAACGGCCAAATCGATTATATTGAAGGCTTAAATTTGCTTCAGATAAAACTAAAGTGTATACACCGGGGGGTCTGGGGTGTGGAACACCCTCCAGTGCAGATAAGAGAAACCAAAACACTAAGACCTTTCATATTTCAAAAACAGTAGTTTTATATCATTTTCAAATATTTAATGTCCTGGTTTTCCTCACTGGTGCACTGGAGGGTGTTCCACACCCCAGACCCCCCGGAAGCCAAAACTATGTTTGTACTGCTTTCAGCTGATGATGCTGAAGTTTTGAAACTTACGAAAGATATTCTATTTTACAAATGTCACGTCACCATAACAACGGCCAAATCGATATGTTGAAAGCTTAAATTTGCTTCAGATAAAACTAAAGTGTATACACCGGGGGTCTGGGGTGTGGAACACCCTCCAGTGCAGATAAGAGAAACCAAAACACTAAGACCTTCCATATTTCAAAACAGTGGTTTTATATTATTTTCAAATATTTAATGTCCTGGTTTTCCTCACTGGTGCACCGGAGGGTGTTCCACACCCCCCAGACCCCCCGGACACCAAAACAATGTTTGTACTGTTTTAAGCTGATGAATGAAGTTTTGAAACTTACGAAAGATTTTCTATTTTTAGAAATGTCACCATAACAACGGCAAAATCGATTATGTTGAAAGCTTAAATTTGATTCAGATAAAACTAAAGTGTATAGACCGGGGGTCTGGGGTGTGGATATTTCAAAAATTAGTGATCCGACCGCACATTTTTTTAATGTGTAGAGAAGTACATAATATGTCCTTTTTCATAATTCACTTCAAAAATCATGAAAATCCGAATTCGGGATTTGTGACCGTCCCCAGTTTAATTAACTAATTTGAGAACGGTCGTAGGCAGCAGTTAAAGAGTTGGATTGCTATGCCGTAGTCGTGGATTTGATCTTTGATCATTTTTCTGGCAGTGTCTCTCTCACAAGGTGCCGGCAATATTTTTGAAGTATTAAAATGCCAATTTACGTTCTGTGTAATTGAAGTGTCTAGACTTCTCGTAGATTGGAGCCCGCGTTAAACTGTAGGTCCCCTGGGTTTGTAGACACTATAACACACTCACTATACGGACGTAGGAGAAAAGAACGTGATAATAATACCAACTGTTCAAAAACTCGTACATCATGCACTAATTAATTTATTACATTAATTTATATTATATTTCATGCTGAATCCTTTGTAATCCAATATTAATTTGTATAATAATATGATTGCCTATATATGAGTGGGGTTGTAGTGGTAAATTTGTCTGAGGTAATTTATAAAAAAATTCGGAGACGCGATTCGGCTTTATTTTAGGTCATAATCCTGCCATAGCATCAATCAATAACTTTATTTTAAATTTTTGCATAATTATCTCATTCTCGCATATCAATTTCGAGCATAAATTTACAATTTAATGTTCAATTAATAAAACTATGGCATGATTATGATCTAAAATTTACTCAAAATTTTCGGAAAGGAGGAACACCTCCCAGTTCCCCAGTATCAAAAGATAGAACATTAAATGTTTAAAAATATGTAAAAGTTTTATGATTCCGGTTTAGTTTTCTCACGGGGGAGGTATTTCATACCCCCAGACCGCCAAAAGTTCATCTATTGATCACTGAACGCTATAACTTCTAAGTTTGCAATTTTTCTCTTACAGTTAGAGTGTGCCTGGGGGGTATTCCATACCCCCAGACCCCTCGGTCAGCGAGACTATGATTATTATTGTAATTTGATCTTTTAAGTTGTTTCGTACAGAATAGTTATGTTCTGATGCTTAATACACAAGGGCGATCATAAGAAGAGGATGGCTTCTTCCAAACTTATCTATAAACAAAATGCCCCCTCCCCCAAATTCAATATATTGCAATATCATGCTTGTAAAGGGAAACATAATATTTTTATAATAAATTTTTTGACATCAAAAATCTGCAAAGCCACACGTGTCCATGGACGACTGTCCCTCTTGATAAAAAAAAATACAAAAAACGTGGTGTTGTTCACTCCTGTGAGAGTACAAAGAGAGAAACAGAGCTCTCACTGTATTTGAAATTTTTCGTTTAAAGTGATTGACATTTTTAAATAATACACCTATTAAAAATTGGCAGAAAATATCAGAAATTGAAACATGTGGATTGAAAAAAAGTAAATTTCCACAGTTTGTATTTATAACGAATGTGCATTTGTTTATGATCTATGCATTTTTGACCCATTATTTCCTCTGCATGATATTGAATTTAAATAATGTGTAAATTTTAAAGTAATTAATTTTACAAATAATGTAAAAACTGCAAGTATATTCAATAAATTTAAATGAAAAAGACACTCTTCTGCAGGATAATTTTAGTTATTGTATTATCCTGCAAAAGAGTACCCTTTCGTTTGAATTAATTAATTTTATTTTCATCCCGGTTTTTGAAAAATACGTGCACTAAAACTTTGAAGTTAGTGAAAAGCTACTGAATGTGCTGCGAAGATTAATGGATAACTCAGGAATATGTTGACGAATTCACGAAGATACAGAAAAAAGAAATATAATAGAATTAATTAAGCAAAATATCATGATAATATCAGTAAGAAAAATAATGTGTGACCAATGGCGACGCTGCTGTACATAGAACATTTTTAATACTAAATTTTGAAACGTATCTACCCTTTTCACATTGTTACTTGAATTCCATCATGCTCCAATTTCATTTCATGCTCTACAAATAATATTTACATTCAATTTAACATCAAGCGACACTTTCGAAAGGTCAAACTGAATGGCGTCTTGTGATATCAACTGCGAAATGTTTAATTTTTATAGGGGTGCAATTTCACAGCTGTTTTTCAACGACGTCTTGTCAAATCACTGCATTTGTTAATTGATGCAGTGCTTTTTCCGCTACACCCCCCGATTGCAGTGAATTATATTTATATTGCATTATATTTCTATGATTTCAATCATTTTTAGTGGCGCCCAAACTGAAGTACCACTTGCCGGCGATAACATCTGAAATCACGCTAATACAAACTAGTCATCCTGATAACCAGTAGCCAAAGAAGCAAGATGAGGCACATTTTTGGGTAAAGTGAAAGTGCGAGATGAGAATATTTAGTTTGGTTGATAGAAGAAAGTTCATCTTCATAAAAAAGTGCGAAATATAAGATAAAGTACTTTATTGGTTCCACGTACTTTATGAGAATAATTGCAAGTATCTGAAAGTCTAATTTATTGAAAACAAATTGTTTTTACATATTTTACACCACCGCCAAGTTCCATATAAGGGAACTCTCCCGAGTTCAACCTACAGCTCTTCCGATTCAAACAGTATCATATATTTGCAGTATTATTATCCAATCGCCATTCTTCTCTGTTGTTCCGTAATCCTTTTTTCAGTGCCTCGACAATTATTATTTGTCTATCGGTGCTCTCTCTAGATTATTGCAGTAGTTTTACTCGATACTGCAAAGCTCTGTTTTAAAGCAGTAGTACCAAAATGTTTTTGAGTTCCCCCTGTATTTTATTTCATTCTAGTTTTTATTTCACATTCAAATTTTTCTTTGTTCATGTGTTTTATAATTTTTTATTTAAATTAATTTTTTTTCGTGTTGCCATGATAATGTATGCTAAAATGGTGATTCTGCCGTCATTGCCGTAAGCGTTTCAATGTTGAGATACTTTGGTTGACACTTTGGATATTCGGAGTAAATATTGCAAACAAGTGTATTACGTTCTACAGTTTTCGATCAATTAAGTAATAGTTGGCATTATTTAATAAATAAACAAATAAAGTATATTTTTAGTTTTTGGATTACAAATAGCACAGAGAGATCATATCTATTATGTAATTTAAAATAAATTAATGTAAATAAATTATAATTACCATTAGGTATGCATGCATTATATTATTTGTAAAAGTTGTAAATAGAATTCCAAATTTGTACTTTGTACTATGACCAAAATCATTTATCTCCATCTTCGTACCTCGACACAATTTATTCAATTTTGCCTGAGCTTTGGTTCATTTATTATCATAAAATATTACGCAACATGGAACCTCTATAATTTGTGATTTCAAAATTTTCGCTACACCACATCGTACAGCAAAGAGTTGACTATTTCTTCCACTCTACAAATTTTTTGCTGCATAAGATTATCGGGGTCAAGCACTTCTATGGGTGACCGCATGGTAACCGAATCTTCTACAGCAGATTAACTGCAATGGCCACAAACGACCGTCCAAAAATGCAGATAAACGGATAAGAGAGGGAAGCCTTAATCTGACGCTGAGATCATTTAAAATTTTCAGATGATCCTCGTATAAGTTGATTGATGAAATGAAATTAAAATTCAGTAACTTTTAGTTGTAGTAGCAAGTTTCGAGCACGTGCAAATGACTTATCACCGATTTATGGTGATTATGCATTTCTCTAGCCACATTAACTTTTGAAAAACAATGCGACAATTAAAAAACTTTTCTAAATAACAGTTTAATACAACCTTCAGACAACGAATTGTTTAATATATTATCGAACAGGTTCTATAATTAGAACCAGTAGCAGCCTCATAAGAATAGAATTATTCAATGTGTGGTTTTAGGGAAAATTAGTTTATCGATCAAATAATTTAGAGTAGAGTAAATTACATCTTTAATTGTTCATCATTTTGTTGGAAGAGGAACCTTAAGTGACATTAAAACATATCGACGAAAGTTCATTACTGCATCATCAAACGCACGTGATTCTACATCACGTGAAGCGAAATATCAAACTGTTTAATGCTGGTTTTTACAAGGATGGTTTCGACATGCAATACTAACCGAATTATGACCAATGGAATCTTTATACACATCGTGGTATTAATTAATCAATCAAACTTGAGAGCACAGCAGCCAGTTAAGCTGCCTGTTTTAAAGAGGGTCCTGTTTTGACAGACAGAATGTAACTTGTGGATATATGGAATAGAAAATATCTAATATTGTTTCTAATTTGGGTACTTTTTGCCCAACGACTGCAAGTATGGACAAAGTCGGATTGCCAAATGCTGAAGTTCCATTTGATGCATTTAGATGAAACATCCTAATTCTTTAATTTGGTTCGCGAATATCAATATTTGATTATGTATTCCGAGACTTTGGACTTTGTTTTGCTCTTGGTTATTAAGAGCTTATGGTACTCAATTTATTTCATCGTAAGCTCTCTCTACCTAAGCTAATCAAAATTCGAGTTAATGTTTCTACCGTGGAAGTTTGAGATTTCCCGCATTTGCTGTTTTGGCATTAGCTCTTCTGTTTTCTACACTCTTTATGTCCTTAGTGCACCCACACTCTTCCTTGAGTAACAGATGATGCATTTTTCATTACTTCGAATACAGATTCTCTCCACTGCGATCAGTGCTAATCTTTTTTATCGTCAACAGCTAATTTTTCAATTTTCTAACAGCAACTGAATGTTCTAAATGTCACCACAGCTACAAATTAGTTCAAAAGAAACTTAAACAATATTTTAAAGTTGAACTTTTATTTTTCACTACTCTGTATGCTCGCTGTGTGATTGTGTATGCAACTGCATACATAGTTGACAATTTGAAAACTTACAACTTGTAACATGTATGTATAGAACATTACAGCGCGTCCGATCGTGACGATCGAAACAAAATAATAAAGTATAAAATTTGAGCATTATAAGCTTCACCGACCGACCGTTGCAAATTTTATTATTAACGCGTCCAGCCGCAACCATCGAGACAAAATAATAAATTACACAGATCGAGCATTACATACCCAATTCACCGACCGTTGCCAATCGATTAACAAATCAAATGCGTTATTTGGCGTGACATATCAACGTTTCGCACAGGTTGCTTTACGCCACCATGGATCTGTTCTGAAACGGATTTTTGGTGAATTTACTCTGTTAGACCAAATCAATTGTTATTGAGTTAGTTGTACCTTCAGTGTGGTCTCAACTTGAAGTTGTCAAAATTAATCTATCAGCTAAATTTGCAATTGTATGAATATTTGTATATGAAATTTAAAATACAGCTCCCATTGTTTTATCTTTACTTTTTGAGGTACAATGAAGTGACTTCCTTCCTCTTCTTTTATACCCGACAAAACTGTTATTTTGCTTGCACAGTTTGCGATATTATTAATACAAATAGTAACGGATCTTTACAGAATTCGTTAGCGTAGCCTTTCGCCCCCGAAGGATTATTCATTAAAACCTCCATGTACGCGACTTTCTTTTACGCAAATTTGATCATTTATGTTGTAAATAATTACGTTTTGCCATAGAATTTTATTACTCTCAGAACTACGTACACCTTGATAGTATAAACACAATGAAAAATATAACACCGTTTCGTAGATTGTATTATTTTATTACTTTTTTTATTTTAAGATTTAGTTTGTAATTTTTCCCTCCGAAAATCAAAAATTCCACGATCATAAAATTAACGTTTAAAATTTTGCACTCAAATAGGAAATAATTCCAGAACGTTCCATCATTAAAAAACTCCTTCACATTTCAGTATTTCTCGACATTAACAATGCTAAATTGATTTGTTTACTTTTAATTATTGAAAAGGAAAATTCAATTACTTTTGGAGTATCACGCTGATCTGGTCTGATATACTGGTACTTTGAATGACTCACTTTTTCTAATTATGGTTAATAAATTGTAATGTATGTTATAACGTCATAATTTATGGTAATACAAATCGATTTAAGATTACTATACTTTTTAAAGGCCTTTAACTTCTTTATTATTCGAGCATTTTTCACGTGAAACATGCGAATCGTCTATCGAGATCATAATAATATCGAATTACAGTGGAAGATTCCCATAGTTACTCGAGTAAAGCAGGTTTAAAATGCACTAAAAGCTTAGTGGGTATAAACAAAGTTTATAAAATATAAACAAAAAAAATTAAAAAGAAAGCAAAATTAAAACTGAATAATGCAGTGAGGGACCGGTTTATTCGAATCTCGAAAATTTAACAAAAATTTTGTCCAAACCTAACAAAGCCTTTGTTTGCGAACAATGTCGGCGAACTTCCTACACCTTCCAACAAAAATATTTAAAATGTCCCACACGTAAAATCAAAAATATATAAAAACAGGGTATCTAATTATTTAAATTTTGCACTCAATTCAAAAATTCTATTTGCATGAATTGCGATAATCATGGTCACTCAATTGTTGCAAACTTCTAGGTTCTGCAAGTACTACTGTCCATGTTAATTTATTCTTATCACTGAATTAATTTTGCGTGTTACAAAAATGTTAGTAACTTAAAATGGCACTTTTCGTTTAAAAAGCATTAGAAAATGTTAAAAGAACTTACCCTTATTTTACTTAATTCTAAAAATTTGTGACGCTAAAAACTTGTTAACATTTTTTTAAATTTAAGTAAGTACTCGTCTACACTAACAAATATCAGCGATTCCACTGCTATTGCTATCGGTCAACTTGTGTAGACATTTCACTGTGTGGTTCAACTTCGGGTAACAGCGGCTCTAAAACGGTAGTAAGTCGTTATGTCCCGGCTTATAATAAAATATTCAATCAAATAAATTTGTAAACCACGTGCTTTTCTAGTGCTAGTGCAATCTATTTTTTAGCATTCCGTTTAATCTAATCTAATGAGTGTGGGCCAAACTTTCAAATTATTGGTGTAGGTACCACAGGGATAAGGCACTTGGCACTTTCACTTTATTTACTGTTTGTAAAATTTACGGTCCTTAACAATGGGAACTGGTTTGGTAGTTGAATAAAAGATTTTGAAATTTGTCCATTTTTTTGAATAATATGTTATGGTACTACCTATGCTGTTTGAAAAAATTTCTCGGACTAAAAACGGAATTGCGATAATGGATTTGATCGCTTCGAAAGTAGTTCATGCATCATATCACATCTAAAAATATAAAACCAAGAAAGACGTCTTCTTTGTTAGTAAATATTTGCTATGTAAACATAACATCAACTCATCAATAAACAAAAATTTTCAATTTAAGTACTGTTATAATATTATAGAACATACAAGTTTTTGCCAATGTATTTCTAACTTCCACTTTCAATATTATACCGATATTTGTTTAAATTTCAAAAATATTTGTGTTTGTTTACAAAGAAAACTTACAATATCAATGAATATTACAAAATATCGAACGTTGTACGTACTTATAAAGAAAACAAATATTTAATTTAAGTACCAAGTAGGTCAGGTGAAAAGGGCGGAAATAAATTTCAGAAATCAAAAACTGCTTTAATTTTGAGTGCTCTAAATTTTCCACAGAACTCCCGTGAAACACCTCTAATATAATAAATAATATATTTAATTATTAATTTGACTTGATTATTATTAAAAAAAATTTATTAATTATTTTTCTAATATTTAATATTAATTTTTTGTTAAATATCAATTAAAATGATACAAATTGAAGTTTCCTGATGTTTTAAAATTTCCAGTTTGTTTAATTGCCTTTTATTTTAAAAATTCTTTCGTTTTTTTTTAAATTTCACATTGTATTTCATCATTGGCAAATGATATTGTTTGATAACTTTTAGAATGAAAGATCTAAGCTGGATATTTTCATTATTATGTGAATTAGTAACCCTGGATGTTGAAAGTAGCAGTTTGGGTTGATTTCCCTCAGGGTAGCCGTTATAAATAAATGCAAAACTTTATTTATTTGTGTAGAAAACTTTAATATCTTCAAGTTTTTTTAATTAATCATTTCAAATTAAAAGTGCACTATTATTAAAACTTAACTGCAAATTTATGTTTTAATTTTATGAAACAAACAAATTGCGGTAAAAAAATAAAATTATTAAATGTTAGTTGAAAGAATGTTAATTAATTATGTGTGTTTGATTTATTATATAATTATAAATAGTTATGATTGAAATACTAAAACCTAACTCTCAAAACCAGATAAACCACAGTAAAATTGCCAAAACCCCAGATTCAACTCAGCTTTCCACAATAATTTTTGATAACTTAATTTATTGTTTTGATTAAGGTTTTATTTTTAAAAAATTTAAAACATTTTTTCAACTTCTGTAGCTGATTAGTTAGTTTTTGGTCATGGCACTTGACCAGTTTGTTTTGAATTTTATGTGGTTCTGGAAATTTTCGGTTTTTAGGCTTCTATACGCAGTATCCAAAAAGCCTTATAATCTGTCTCCGTGTTCGTTCACATATTTCAATTAAGAACCAATCATATAACAGGAGTTCACCGTCGAATCACCTACATAAATCCGAAGTTTACATTCGGTCATTGGTTGATAATTTACTAACAAACTAATAATAGAGAGAGTTATGTATACGCTGTTCAAATGATTATGGAATTATCTTATTGGTAGTTTTTGGGTTGGTAATAAATAAACGAAGTAATCCAATCGCAGGTGCGAAAGAGTGAACTTTCACGTAAAAACTACATTTACAAAATGCAACATAAGTTTTTTATACAGTAATCTTCTGGTGACTCTATTTTTTAGAGTTCTCTTGGGCATTCTACCTCGGTGGTTTGCCATTGCCTGCCGAGGGAACACGGTCAGAAAATTCTCACTCCGTCCGGATTTGAACCGGGACTCTCGGTTTAGCAGTTGACGCACTTAAGCGCTAGGCCGCGACCGTCTTCGATCTCAATCTTCGGTTTAGGCCGGCTCAATTTACTCAACTCACAATAATGTCGCTGCGCATATCCAAAACTTTGAAATTTCAACGCTTCCAGCTGTTATCCGTGGGTTAGGTTAGATCAGGTTATATCTCCTAGAGCAGTGTTTTTCAACCTTTTTGAATACGCGACCCCTTTACAAGTAAAACAATTTTGTCAATCCCCTCTCTCCCTCCGTTGTCACTTATTAGTAAGGTATGACTGATAATAAAAGCGGACTCGTTGCGAAATTAAAATTAATAGTTCCAAAAGTTCCAGCTAAGGTTTTACCTTCTAATTTAAATCATGACGTTTAATGAAGTGATCAAACTTGTAAACTGTATTAAAGGTAAATATTTTGTGAAGACATGAACTTATTTTATAAAAATCTCTATCGTCACACAGAGATCAGGTGGCTATCCAAAGGAAAGGTGTTGACACGAGTTCTGGAACTAAAAGCTGAATTGTTATTGTTCTTTCAAGATTCTAAATCTGAACATGCAAATTATTTTTGTGATGCTGTTTGGATATTAAAGCTGATATTTTTAACCATCTAATATTTTGAACAAAGGCATCCAACGTTTCAATAGCCAAGGATAAAATCAAAGGATTTTCCTCGCAAAACTTTGTTTGTGGTCAACGTCTGTACAAAAAATAATTTTTGATTCTTTCCCTTGCCTTCAGAAAATTGTCGAATAGATTTCAATGGTTCAATCGTTAGTAGTAAGTTTTCACATTGCTTGTATGACACAGAGATTGTATAATTTAGAAAAGAAACTTTCCAGAATGGAACTCTGAAGCTGACAGTAGGCGTAGATGAACACTAAATTCTTTTTTTTAGAATATGTCAGTGCAATTTTACATACAATTGATGATTTGACCACAAAGATGACCAAAAATTTTATTTTACCTGGCTAGTGATCGCGACCCCCCGAGCAAGACTTTGCGACCCCCTTGGGGGTCGCAACCCACAGGTTGAAAAACACTGCCCTAGAGGATTAATGTATTAAAAGGAGGAAATGCCAGGTGGGCCTGTGTTTTTTAAGAACGAGAAGCCGCGCCCGGCGGCTCAAATGTTTAATCACATAAAATCTTTTTTAAATGAATTAGTGGGAACATTGAATTGTTCTATTCTTTATCATTTTTTTAAGTACAGTTTTTTCTGCATTTTCCTTTTTTTCTAGTCAATTTTTAATTTTATTTCGTTCCTTTTGAGCTTTGCATTTTACAGCAGCGTCAAAATTTGATTTGGGAGAAATTAAAAAATTAATAAAATTTTTAAAAATAATTTTGAAAATTTTTAGAAATACAAAAAAAAGACAAACATAGTCTATCTGAATTATAAATTGAAAAGAAAATAGTTGAGTTGAGGTGATAGGCCTGTGTAAATCTAACAAGTAGATACCTTTTTCACAACACATTACCAACGAAAACGTTCAAAAACAAGACGTTTTTAAACTTTCTCGCACACGTTTACCACGTGACTTCTTCGAGGTTAGGGTATTCAAGCTTCGGAACCGGTTGCAAAAAGTGGTAAGTAGATTTTGTATTTTCTTTATCAATCTGGGTCTGAAGAGATCAATTCCACGTTGTGCATAAGATTGAAACCTAGGTCATCCAGTAAGTTGTAGAAATTATAATTTTTATTTGCTATTTTTTTCATTCATTTCATGAAATTGATATTTTCTTATCAATTTCATATTCATAAAATTAGACTTTCGCAGAAATTTTAGCGTTATTTTCCATTGAAGAAAATATTTTGTTTTTTGTTTAATTATATCGACCCTTAAATCCCGTCGTGCGGTCACCATGGTTACGGGGCCGCATAAAATGCAAAATACAAAGTCATTTGAAGAGTAAATTCGATAAAATTCACTTTGAACTTTCATTAAAAATAATATATAATATGTGTTAAATACAATATCTTCTTGAATTATTTTTATAGAAATAAAATTTTCTCATCGAAATGTATTAGAAGCAGAAAATAAATTGTTGTTTTCAAACTTTCAAGCATTTTTTAAGCTCACAAAGTTTATTTTAAAAATATCATTATAGGTTAGCTACCCGTTGAGTTTAAATTGGAATCAAAAATTGACATTTTAAGAACTTTTAGTGTATGGAGTTTAAAATTCTCTTTCGTTTTTTATTAAAAATTCGCTTCTCGTTTTAACCTACAACTTTTGACGTTTAAATTCTGATATTTAAAATTCTGGGGTTCATGTTCCGAATTAAAAAGTATTGTAGAATAATCTTTATAATTCGATTAAAACTTTTGATTTTTTGAGCTTCCAGCTTCAAGGAATTTGGCTTTTGAATTTACGAGCTGATTCTTGAAAATTGAGTTTTTTTAGATCCTTGAGGACTACCATCTTATTTATAAAATTAATAAAAATTCAAAAGTTGTGAGATATCAATGAGCCACATTATGGGTCAGATAATTTTTGTTTTTATACGATAGTCATATTCCAAAATTAGTCAGATTTCAGACGTCTTAGCAAAAAAGAAATTTGAAATATATTTTTTTGAGTTCATATGCAATAAGTTATGTTGTAAACAGACAGTAAAAACTTTATTCTGGCCGCCTTACCTGGCAGTAGGTATAGAACGCACTCACCAAGACACTTGGCCAGCGTGGTGTTTTATGGCTAAATACTCTTGATGTATGTATACACCTACGTATTGTTTTGTGTAGAAAAAGAAACCTTTACTGAAGCTGTTATCTGAAAATGAACAGATATATAATTTGTAGATTAGTAAATTGGCTGGAATTGGAGCAAAACTTTTCTTCCAACAAAGACGAAAACAAATAAAAAAGAATATAATATTAAAGCTGTTTACACAAATAACTGATACATTCTTTGGGATAACGTTTCAGAATTAGTGCAGAGATTGATGCTTTCACTTGTATTTAGACAGCGAACAACACTAGCTGCAAAATTAAAATAAATAAATAATATTTTGGTAGCGACCAAGGTAAGTAATAAGTTTTATTTTAATACTTATATAATATGTAGGTGGGTATATCAATTTATAAATTTAAGGCTTGTTCCCTAACCGGGAAATAAAAGTAAAATTTGACACTAAATCCTAATTGACATTGACCGCTCTTCCCAAAAATTCACACGATTTTCCGGTTTACGAATGTAATTCAACAAAAATAAATTTTTAAGAGTAACATCTATCGTTGGTTTATTACTGGAACATAAACAGAAGAATAAAAAGTTCCAACAAATATAAAATTAATGACCTCCTCGAAGTTTTCGCTAGAAAATTTATTACAAGTTTTAGCTTTTTGTTAATCAAATGGTTTTAAAGAATTGCTTGTTACATCGAAAGCGAGAAAATTCGATTTATTTGCAACAATACTTTGTAAAATACTGGCATTTATCTTTCAAACAATTATCTGAACATAGAAACTTTATTCTCTTTCGAGATTTCAAAGTTATTTTTGTTTTGTTGGTGATCAATTCGCAAGCATATAATATAAAATAAAATTAGACATTTTAGATAAAAAAATTTAATGAGTTTTTAATTTTTATTGTTCTTAAAATCTGAAGTAGGCATTCTGCAAGTGGTGGTATCATACATTATTATAATATAATGAAACTATTTATGTTTGACCTAAATATTAATATACAGCTAATCGTTCAGAACAAACTTACGTATAAAATGATTTTTTAAGTTTTAGAAAATTAATCTATTGTTTACAAACAGTAGGTACCTGTATAAATCCGGTCATAAACATGTAAGTAGTTCAATATCGCTTGTAGTGTGAAAAAATGTTATTGTGCCATTCAATGGCGTTTTTCTTGTTGAACTTTGTATTATATTAAACTAAAATAAAATAATTAAATTTTCAATTTATTTTCAGTTTTCAAATAATTTTTGGCAGATTAGTTCCAAGTTTTGCAAGCCGTTTTTGCAGGTTTTCCTATCCAAAAAATTATTGTTACGTTGTAGAAGGCAAGTAAATATTGATTTCGTAATTGCAAAATATTATTAGTGACCCATCCCCGATGTTATCAATATAAAACAAACTATTTATATTTGAAAGGTTAATATGCAAGATAAATGTGAAGTTTAAACTAGAACTGTTTCGAGTAATGAAATTTGCGAATTTGGAAATATAAAAATATTGAGTTACTTACAGGGTGTCCCTGCAATCGTGGAAAATCTTTGAGGTGGTGATAAAAGGTACTTTTCTGAGAGAAAATTTTATTTAATCTTGTGTTCTTTAAGAAATTAATAGTTTCGGTGCTATGACCTTTGAAGACAAAAGTTAAAAAAATTACAATAAAGAGGGCTATCGCTATCCAAAGGTTTGGATTTGCACAAATATTTTATTTGAAAAAGTGACTTCTGCCACCACCTCGGAGACTGTTGGTTTCGGGGAGACCTTGTATAATATGCACTTTTTAACAACCAGAGCTTTAAAAATAATAATACTAATGATTTGTGGTAAAATAATGACCAAAACAGATAACGCAGCTTAGGTCACTTCACCTCTGATATTTACACGGCTACTTATCAGTTAAGTCAAGTAGACACCTGTTTTAAAGTTGAACGGCGAGTTACTACTTGTTTTTCAAAATAATTTCAAGTTCCTCCCAACACATATGTATTATCTAGATGTCATAAGCGAAGGTGCAATAGATAGCATTCTTCAGCAGTTCAATACTGATTCAGTCCAGTTCTCATGCCTTTCTGTTCTTGTTTCGTCGTAAAACCTCCTATAATTTTTTTATGTTTATTTCATCTAGCCCATATATGTCTGGAATTTGTATCTCTTCTTTCTGAATGGTTTCATCATACCAGAGCTTTCTCAAGTGTTTTATATATTCTTTTTCTATTATACAGTTGATTTTTGCATTATCTCTTTCTCTTTAGTTGTTTTTTCATTATTTTATAAGCTAGCGTTTATCTTCTACACAAGTCCTCTTCTAGTTTTCTACGAATCTATCCCATTCTTCCTGATATACTTTCCCGCAGATACTCTGCATAATTACTAAAAATTGTATAGTATTCATTGTTGTCTTCTGCGGGGCTATTCAAATACTTTTCATATGCACTACCTTTTCGATTTCAGGAGACCATCTCTCTAAACCTTTATTTTTTTAAAACTTTCTTTTAGTTCCAATGGTCTCTAATACATTTCTAAGACATTTGTCGTCAATTAATACTGCCAAGTCTTTACTCGCTCTTTCACTGAGATTTAGGCCGCTGTATATCATCACGTAATTTCCTACATTCTTGCTTCCATGTAGTTTTTTCTTTGTTTCGGTTATTACTGATATATTGATGTTTTTCTCATCTAGTGTCTTTGCCTACTCCTCTTCTTTATTATTTATTGCTAGCACATTCCAACACTCAATTTTTAGCTTTTTAGCAACCTATTTCTTATCCATACTTCTCTCGTTAGACGTCATCATGATTTTCATGATGACGTCATGATGAATTTTGATTTCGTCATCAAAATTATCTCCTAAAAATAAATCAAAACACAAAGGAAATTATTTCAGTTAAAATATATAAATCATAAATCGATGTTTTTAGGCATTCCTATATAATAACATTATTATTTCGTAAAAATGATTATAAAATCATCTAAAAATAAATCAAATGACAACGCAAGTATTATTTACTAAAGAAGTGTTTTAATTAAAATTAGATAAACAAGTAATTATAAAAAATTCAATTAAAAAAATCGAGAACAGTCACAAAACGCGAATGCGGATTTTCATGATTTTTGAAGTAAATTATAAAAGAGGACATCCTTCTTTGCACATTAAAAAAAGATGAAGGAGAAGGAGAAGGAGATGCTGTTGGGTTAGCATCTCCAACGGGATGTAACCTACAACGCACGCACTGGTGATAGAATGCGGTCAATTATGACACAATATTGCGCAATAATACACTTACATGTATTTCTTATGGGAATATGTTAATTTCAAATTTAAGTTGTGGCTTATTAAAGAACCCACCGAAATCTACCTCACCTTAAAAGTCTTGTATTTTAATGCTTTTTCGTTTGGTAAAGCTATTTTATAGGAAAAAGTGTATTTTTGAATTTGGGTTTTCTGACTCTGACTTGAAATCAAAACCCCGACTGTGTAAAAGTGAACTAAATAGATAAAAACGAGATAACGTAGGAACATAATAATATAAGGTTAGCAAGAAAGTATTTTCGGTTTTCACAGCTTTGTGATTGTTTTAAAGAACCTCTGTCAGTGTTATGACTTTTTCCTTTTGACATTTGATATCAGTTACATTTAGGTTAGGTTACAACAAACTTTTGGATAATTTTGCTTGTAGCTGTTAGTTTGGTGTCAATTGAACATGGAGTGTAAAAACGAACATTTTTGGCATATTTTACTTTTTTATTTCCATAAAGGAAAGAAAGCTGCTGAAGCTCACAAAGAAATATGTGAATTTTATGATGATGAATGTATAACAGAGCGCACGTGTCAAAATTGGCTTAAAAAATTTCGTTCTGGAGATTATTCACTCGGAGATAACCCACGTTCTGGTCGACCAACTGAAGTTGAAAGTTAATGCCCAAGAAGGCATGTGAACTGGATGGAATCAATATGGAACTGCTGAAGTATGGAGACTATCTATTGCACTTTCGTCTACGACATATAGGAAGAAACTACGAATTCCAAAAAACTTGAAAACATAAAAAATAATGCAACTATTTAAGAAAAGAATTCGTAGTCAATGTGAAAACTAGAGAGGAATTAGTCTATTAAACAGAAGATATAATGCAGACGGTCGCGGATTGGCACTTCAGTGCGTCAACTACTAAGCCGCGCGCCCCGGTTTGAATTTGGACGGAATGAGCATTTAATTCTGATCGTTTTCCCTCGGCAAGCCATAGCAAGCTACTTAGGTTTGGGTGCCAAGAGAACCTTTCTAAAAATAAAGCTGTCACTATGTCTTTTGCAGGGCGAAGGACTCTGACTGTGTGAGAGAGAGAGAGAGAGAAGTTATATGCAAGAATAATAATTAAAAAAGAACTAAAAACAATTTTTAAACATATTCTGGAGGAAGAGCAAATGGCTTTCAAAAAAAGGAGAACCACTACAGATGTGATATTCACTCTAAAATAAATAATAGAAAAAGGCAAGAATTTAATAAATTAAGAACCTCATATGACCTTTATAGATTTCGGAAAGGCCTTCGACAATCTAATCCGAAAAACCCAAGGGGTTAACCGCTGGATAAGTTTTTTGTACACATCTCATGAAGTACATGACATCTCATGTGAAGTAACATGAAGAACTTGTGAAATACATCAAGTACTTGTGAAGTACATAAAGTACTAGTAAAATACATGAAGTACGTGTAAAGTAGGTAAAATATGTGTTAAGTATATTGAAGTACAAGTGAAGTATCATGAAGTTAGTAAATTTTTGGTGAATTACATGAAGTTGAACCTAGCTTATACGCATGGGCCACGGCCAATGTGTATCATAGCTAAGACACATGTATTCAATAATAATTATTTGATAGCAAATTAACTTACATCAGTAGATTTTCTTAACATATTTTTATCTTAAACGTTGAATAGACCTTTGGCGATCATTATTTTACTAATTAAAAGTTTTGGTAGTTGCTAGTTTAATAGTAATCAATTAATTAAATTAAACTTAAATTTTTTTATTAATTTTGTAATTTTTTTTAGCTCATTTGTTTGAATATCATGGAGATTTGGTAGCTCAATAAAAAGCTTTGGTAATTCATTATTTCGTCGTAATTAATTAATTAATTTCGGTTTTACAGAGACGGCTCCAGAATGAAATAATACAATCGAAACATTTACTTGGCCATAGCTAATTTTAAAAAACTTGGGATATGCTTAAATATTTAATTCACTTTTAGTAAAAATAAATTATTTAAACCGGGGGGTCTGGGGGGTGTGGAACACTCTCCAGTGCCTCTGCAACGGAAGATCTTCAGTTCACTTCTGATAAAAAATAACCTACTTGATTTGGGGGTCTGGGGGGCGTGTAACACCCTCCAGTGCCTCTGCAACGGAAGTTCTTCAGTTTACTTTTCATATAAATAAACTACTCAATCCGGGGGTCTGGGGGGTGTGGAACACCCTCCAGTGCACAAATTTTGAAATGAAGAACATTGCAGAACATGTAGAACCCCCAGACCGAGTAGTTTATTTTTTATCCGAAGTAAACTAAAGATCTCTCGTTGAAGAGGCACTGGAAGATGTTTCACACCCCCCAGACCCCCGGTTTAAACAATTTATTTTTATTAAAAGAAAATGAAATATTTAAGCATATCTCAAGTGTATTAAAATTGGCTAGACCAAGTAAATGTGTTTAATTCGTAATCTAAAAATTAAAAATTATAAACTGCGTAATTATAAATTCCGTACCCCTTGGGAGGCAGATCTCTTCAACGGGAGATCTTCAGTGTATTTCTGATAAAAAATAAACTACTCGATCCGGGAGGTGTGGGGGATGTGGAACACCCTCCAGTGCTCAAATTTTGGAATTTCGGTAAGTCTCTGAAATACCGATGAAGTACGTGAATTAGGTGAAGTACCGTGAATTATTGATGAATTATATGAAGTACGAAGAAGTATGGAGAATTATGATAAAGTACGTGAAGTGTGAAGTTAATTGTACACGATTTCTTGTAGCGGTTGACCCCTCGGAAAAATCCTTTGGAAAATCATGAAACATCGAAGTTACCCACTACATATATAATAAAAGCAATCAAAAACCTATACAACAACACCTTTATAGTCTTAAACCTCGAAGAAGGGTTGTCATAAGAAATACGCACAAAGAAAGGTGTCAAACAGGTATGCTGTATTTCACTTATGCTATTTAATGTATAGATTGACCAAATTCTTAAAGAATGAAAAAGGAAAAATGGAAATATAGCACCTCCTGAGAGGATGCAATTTCAATTCTTCTCGTTCAGTCCCAAAAATTTTAGTGAAGATTAATAAAAAAAACAAAGCTTAAATAATTATTTATTTAAGATAATAAAATACGATTTTTAATTTGATTGATTCATTTTAATTGATTCATTTAATAATTATGAGCTGAAATACAATTATATTCCGATTGCCGTATTCTGTATTTCATCACAATTTCTGTATTTTTTTAATTCCTTCGGTGCATTATTTTCATGAGATTTATCTTTATGTATGTAAAAAATTTTTAATACATTATCTAGCATCAGCCAAAATGTTCAAGAGCTTCCGAGTGTATACGGTACTGATGAGGACTAATTCAGTTCCGAATGTAATAAATTTAGAACCTACCAAACAGTTTATAATTATTTGTATATTTAGTCTTTTTATGTATTTGCAAATTGCTGATATTTACATTAGCGAAATTTATTGTTCTAAGGAAATAAGAGTACAAAAACTTAACGCTGTGCACTCGGTTGCCTAACAATGCAGGCAAAGCAAATTTACATATAACATAGTTCCCTTCCAGTTTCCAATAACAAAATATAGTTCAATCCTGATAGTATAGATAACCGTCTAACCACATCAGGACTAATTTAGGAAATTATCTTTTTAATGACTCAAGTGGTCAATTAATATTACTACTGTTTGAGCTACCACAGATCTCACTTAGTTATAGCAGCAACTGTTATCTATGGAGTACCAAAAAACATTACGTTTTGAATTTTAAAATTTTTGTGATTGTATACAAAAGCCTGGTTAGGAATAATAATTATTACTCTTTTTAACAATATAAGTTTCGTTGCGCGATGACAACCCCAGATGGAAGAAGTTCTCAACCACCTGATGGTGGCTATGGTTGGATTATTGTTTTAGCTAGTATCATAATTAACGTGAGTTTCTTGTATCTCTTCTTAGCAATATAAATAACAAATTTTATTATTAACAAAATTATCTACCAGTGGCGGTTCATGGTATTCTCACAGGATAATATTCTAAAATAAATAAGTAAAGGTCAATGGCTCCCGAAGTTCTTAAATCAAACTTTGACTAGATAACTTATCATAAAGTGTTTAACCCACATTTGATACAGTTTTACCCAAAATTAGAATTTTTTTTAAAATATACGAATAAAAACAAGGCAAATTCAAATAACTCTTTGCTTGAGAGGGGTAGCAATTTTCACTTTTCCAATTTTTAAAATTTAAGTACCTACTTTTTTGTCACAAACCAAAAAATTTTTTTACGCAAGAACCTACGTATGAATCCCTACGCCGAAACAGCTCCCGATTATCGTACATTTCAAGAAATGAACCAGAACTTGAAAGATAATAAGCAATTAAATCAATTTCCTAGATCATTTTTCAACTGCGTCAATGAACTCTTAAAATTTTTTTTTGTATTTGATAAAGTTTTTATTGCAGTCCACTATAGCTCCAATTACGCAATGTTTTGGAATAATATTCGAACAACACTTTCACACCTTAAATATTTCGGCAGCAGAAATATCGTTTTTGTTGCACTTTCAGAACTCAATAATGTGTAGTTTAGGTAAGTTCCAACAAACAAATAAACTTATACACACAAACATTTATTTTAGGATTATTTACCGGAATTTTATTCAAATACTGCAGTTTCAGACAAGTTTCAATTTGTGGTTGCGTTTTTGTTTGCCTTGGTATCACACTTACAAGCATTCATCAAGGTTATGGCTACCTTCTATTTAGTGTTGGAGTTTTAATAGGTAGGAATTAAAAATTTTATTTACCCTCTAAGTATGGGTTACTAGTTACGCCTATGTCTGCCGAAAATGAACATAACCTAAATTTTAAACGTCACTTTTTTTGAAAACATGTCGGAAGGTTCGAAAACGCTTAAATATTTGTTAGAAGTCGAAACTTTAGCTCAAGATATTTTAACGTTGAAGGAAGAAAAGCTAGAATTAGGGAATTCTCGTGAGAAACTTAGAGAATCGTTTAGGGCTTACCAAAAAACAAATGAAAAATATTCGCTTCTGAAAGTTGGAAATTTGTTCTTTCATTACAGTACTGCCGAATGTATACGGCGGGTCGAACAAGGTTTGGATGATTTACATTGTAAACGTGAATTTAATATTGTTTTTTAGAACGAGTAAAAGTTCAAGCACAGTACGATAAGCTCGAAAGTGAATATAAAGCGAAACTTCTTCAATATGCAGACCTTGAACAGTTACCTATGATTCAGGGTATTACACTTCGACCGTTGTCTTATAAAGAAGCTCAAGGATTGACAGTGGGTTACGGTGGATGACCTCACTTTTTATTTGTTTCGGTTTGATAAAACTCGCAGAATGAGATTGTATAATATGTTTGGAATAAAAATTATCTTTAGTTTTTTGTAAAGAAATGTTTTCTATAATAATTTTCTGAATCGATTTCAATCGTTAACACAGCAAAAATGATTTTTCATTTTTTTGTTATAATATGTCCAGGGAACGTTTTGAAAACATTTTTAAGTGCCAGGCACAAGCATTCAAATTTAATGTTTTAATAAAATGAAAATTATTAAACTTCTTACGAAGTATACTAAGAGTACATAATTATGCTAAGATTTTTTAACTTGGGACTAGGTCATACGAACCCAAACAATGGCGGTAGCTGCATTTGGTTAATAACCAACGGCAGTGCTTCGTGCTATGAAGTATGTACCAAGTTGTATTATTCCTACTATCAATTAATTGTGTAGTTTTAATTTTCTCATTAGGGTTGGGGTATAAACCCACCCCTCTCTTTTAAATTAGTAATATACGTGGCAATTTAAACAAATAGCAGATGCGTTTCCAATAATTTCAAAAATATTTCTTCTAAATTTCCAAGTGAAATTGTATGGTTTTGAAAATTAACAGAAAGTAGAATAGGAATAGAACGTAGTTCTGGCGGTGTTTCATAAAGATAACGCGTGGAGCTTATGGAAATAAAAGTATTTTAGATTACTTGAGTTATATTTAAAGCAAATAGATCATGGACTTAAAGGAAATGTATAGGATATTAAAATATTAATATTTGTTTACCGGCAAACAAAGATATGAACACATAAACAAAATTTGTTGTTTTTTGTTCATAAAATCTATAATAAAAATATCTTGTTGAATATACACAAGTTATGATTCCCCTATTTTTACCAAAACAATTGTTGTTTGTTATATGTATTTCTCATTGGTTCATATTATTAGAAATGATAGTTTGTAATAAGTATAAATCTGACAAGAATGTTTTTTATTTGTTGCTTGTATTACGGGAATATTTTTTGTAATGTGTGTTTGAACGGTTTTCACATACACGCAGGACCTATTGCTTAACATGGGATTCAAACCATGAAAAATTTTTAAAAACTTAATAATATTAAAAAACTGGAATCAGTTCTTTTGTATATGAATTAGGCACCTCCTTCCACAACCGGGATCAAGATCTTTGATTTAATATTGAAGTTGCAAATTTAACATATTCATGAATTTGAAGTTTATAATTTTTTCCTTATTTATTTAAACTTGAAAGTTTCTTAGGTTCCCTTCAAAAGTTTCAGGTTCGAGGGTTTCCCTCTTTCTCGTCAGGCCTTTGCCATTCGCAGCAAAATTTGATGTTCGTTGCACAGAAGAGATCCATTTTATTGACAGTTGCTCAAACTCAGTCAAGGACGTTTTCCAAACTTCCAGGTTTTCGTGCCAGTGGCGTATTTGGGAGGAGGGGGAAAGGGTAACTGCCTCCCGCACCCAAGGATGACTTGGATTGTATTCCTGAAACCCTTTGTGATAAAAATAATATTTACCACGCAGTTTTAAAATTTAAATCACTTTGAGTTTAAAATAATTTTTGAATTTCTTTTCTTTTTTTGATTTTTGGAATTTGTCGGTGGGCTCTTTACAACTGACGCGCATGAGTGGGTTAACGAGATTCAAAAATAATTTGGTTTGCCCCCTATAGGCATTATTTACATACGCCAGTTACTAAAATATGCTGAGCAGGAAAGCTGAAAAAGTACATTAAAATGAAAAAAGCTTAAAGTTAGCCAACGAAAATTTGAAAATCCAGAGTGTTTACGTCTTCCGATGAAACAATGGTGGCAGCCGAGGAAGTTGTTTAGGTTCTTTTGGTGTTAGAGAAGTTGAAAAGGGAGGTTTTCGCTTTCAAGATTTTTAATCAATAAAATTATTTGAATTTTGAATTTATTTTTAATTTCACATGTAAATTTTCAATTTTTATAATTAATGTTGTATTCATTTAATAAATTTTTTTTAATATATAAACTTTGTTTGACATAAAATAAAAAATGGAAACGTAAACATGCTTTTTAATGGTCGCTTCGAACCGACATTTTTTAAAAACAATGATGATAAACAGTGAATTATTTATAATTCACTAAAAAAGTTTCCGTTTCAGAAATGTGTTTATTGTATTTTAGAAATTTCATAATATAAGTTTAGTTTTTCCATAAAAAATTTTGTTTTCATAATATCGGCATCGAAAGAAAAAATCGTTCCAAGTAACCACTTTTTACGGCACATTTAGACGAATAAACAAACTTCTTGTCTTCCACAAATAAAATTTTAAGTGTTTTCGTAATTGGCGAATTTCAGCAATTTCTACAAACAAAATATTTTGTAAAATATTCAAAAAATGTGATTGCCTATTTCGAAGCTTAGACTTCATGAATACAAAAGATTTAATTAAACTAAATAGCATTTTCTTGAATAACGTAGTATTGGAATATAGGTTTCATAATTATGCATAATATAAAAACTTTTACCTTTAACAAAATGGCTACCACACAAAACCAACAAAATTCAAAATAATTCAAGCCAATATAAAATTATCTATCATTGTTTTAAAATTGAAATTTCATGATGAAGAAGAAATGCAACCTATAATTTAAGGGTAAAATCATAGTATGAATTTTTGGCGCTCAACGTGGGGCAACATTTAAAAGGGGTGTAGAATCTATTAAGTTTGACTAGCTTCTTAAGTTTGAATTAAGAAAGTAAAAATCACAACACAAAATGGAAGCAAATAATAAAAAATATTAGAAAAGGAAAGCCACCAGATTATGAATGAAAACAAAGAAAAAATTAAAAACATTATTCAAAAATTTCAGGACAATGTGTGATTAATTAAGATAATTTTCGTTTAGAAAATAATTTCAAATTAATTTGTTATTTACATAACCTTACAAAAATACACGCTCTGAAATAGAAAAGACTGATTGTTATTTAAATTATGAATTTACTCTAATTCTGCTTTCAACTCAAAAACTTTGTTGTATCTTTGCATAATTTCACAGCATAAATAATTTTAGGAATTGGTCAAGGTGTGATAATGCCATCCACAGCGTTAGCAACCAGCGTATATTTCAAAAAGCGTCTGACTTTTGCAATGACGCTCTCCGTGACAGGAACTGGGTTACTTCCAATCGTTATGCCTCACATATGCCATTACTTTTTAAATTTATACAACATGAAAGGAACAATTTTGCTATTTGCTGCAATTGCCTTCCATTCGTTAATCGGGGCCACACTATTGCGACCATTAAATCAAACTGTTAGAACACGTAAGTTGATAAATACAACATCAATAAACAGCGTAAGTTTTCTTCAGCTGCGAAATGCATAAACTCAAATTTTTATTATTTCAGGAAAATGTAGCTGAAAAACCCTTAATGGTGTACAATGAAACAACCACTCCAATCAAAGACGACAAAACAATGGATAAATCGCACAAATTGTTTACTTTATTTAATTTGGAATTATTAGGAGAACGTGCCTACGTGATTATAATTATAGGAATGGGTGTATCCTACGTGGCTGAATTAAATTTTATTTTAATGATGCCTTTTGTTTTATCAGAACTTTCAGGATTTACAAGAGCAGATATAGCTTTGGCATTATCGATTCAAGCAGCTGCTGACATCAGCGGAAGATTGTTTATTCCCATTCTTATGCACAAAACTGGATGGTCGTCAAAAGTTATGTATTCAACATCTTTATTGGGCTCATGTTTAGGAAGAACAGGTTGGCAGTAATATACTTCTCCGATTAACGTCGCAATAATTTTTTTTTAGTATTAGCAATATTTTGTGGCAATAGAAACGTAGTGTTGTTTTCTGCAGTTATAATTGGCCTTTCAAAGGGATCCAAAGCAGTTTATCAATCTTTGATATTGCCAAATTATATTAGCTTGGACAAATTACCATCAGCGATAGGATTTTTGATGGTTATCAACGGTATTCTTTCTTTTATTGTTGGACCAATAATAGGTAATCTTTAAACTAATTTTTACCAACAAAACTGAATTTGGATAAAAATTTCAGGTGGTATCCATGATTTGACGAATTCATACTTTTATGCTCTTCATGCCGCCACTATTCTATCGTTATTTTGTGTTATACTCTGGTTTTTGGATAGCTACCTGTTGGGTCCCAAACCACAAGATGTTGAACTGGATATAGATTTAGCAATTAATGTAAATAATAAATAAATTAAAATATTGAATTTTTGTAAGATTTTTAGAGTTAAAACGGTTGTTTTAAGAATAATTCAGATGGAATGGGATTATCCAGTCTCCAGATTCACTGGGTTCTGTAAACTTAATTTTCTTCGTCAATAAGATTTTGCTTTCATTGGGTTGGTTTTACAGATCTCTCCTGTATCTATTTTGGTTGTGGTTCATTTCTTTTGTTTATTTGTATGACATTATGTCGTAGTCTATCTACATAAAACTTCTTTTAGTGACCACCCAACGAGGTACGCGAAATAAATTCGGAAAAACATCCTCAAACAGAACAGTTTTTTTCACATAGTACCACATAATTAAGCCACCTAATTTAAAATTGAATAAATATTTTGTCTTCTTATTCGCTTTTCTTCAAGTCAGGCTGCTCATGACTTAGCGTTTCTTAATGGGTTTTCTTCAAGATGAACTTGTCGCAGCTGAACCCCGAAAATTACTTTTACTTTTTCAGATATTTAATTGATTTCTCCAATAGCTTTCGGTTTCTTTGAAGTCATTTTTAATCTTCTTCAAAATTGAAAAATTCATTGGAACCGTCTTTCTTCTTTTCTTCCTTCTTCGGTTTACATTGCAAAAACTTGGTTGTTTTGAAATATTTTATGCTAGAGGCGATTTTCACAAGATGACATTTGCGTTATCTCTTTATAAGTTTCTTCTTCCTGATTACTTGACGTGAAGACACTAACTTCTAGTGTACGATCGAATGGGAAAGATAGAAAAAAAGTTGGGCTGGCGCATTCCGCTGATGGAAGTTTCTCCTTACAGAAAAGAAATTGCACACGAAACGGAGCTCTTACGTTTAGTTTTTGTTCATTTTTGCATTAAAAACACCAATAAAACACTAATTGGCGATAATGGAGGACTATGTATTCTCTTTCCAGCTATTGGGCAATCACTCACTTTTTTCAATTCTAGTCACATCTCACTTACCATCAGTCTCCAAATCAATCAATTGAGTCGAGCCATTCATTACTGTTCACATACTCTGTATAACTCTCACTAAAACCCACGTATGTAACTTCGAATTAAAACATAATCGGCTCTGCAATCTGCCATTTTTTCAAAAATCTCTCAAATAATCTCACTCGGTCTCAAGTCACGATAAAATCCGTCCTGGGCACGGCCTTAAACTGTATCCGGTATTGTCACCCATATCCTGAAAAGTGTTCCTTTTAATCAATTTCATTTACTTTTCAATTTGCATCTCTAGACGGGAGGACATTGCTTATGTACGATCAAATGGGAAAGATAAAAAAAATGCATTCCGCTGATGGAAATGAAGGAAATCGAAACGGAGTTCCCAAGTTTAATTTAAAAACAGTAATAAAATACTTAATCACGACAATGGAGAACAATATAATCCCCACTCAGCTAATAGAATCATAGCCAAAATTTTAAAAACTCAAATTTGCAAAAAATTTCAATCCAAAAAATCTTACTTTAAATTTCCTATTTTTTAAATTAATTAAATTTATTTTCTTTAAATGATACATCAACTTCTTTAATTATTATATTATAATCAACTTTATTCTTTTCAATTAAATATTATAAACATTTCTATTAACAAAAACCTAACCCTAAACCTAACCAAAACCGCCTAACCCACTCCCCAAGACGCAATTCTTGAAAATTCTACAAAATCAAAAATATTTTCTTCGCAATCCATTTAAAATTTTCACAAATGTCCAAAAATGTCCAAGAATTTTTGATATATCGCACAAAAAAGGAAAAAATCGCTCACGAACCATTCTTCATATAATATAATAATAATAGAATTTATTAAACAATATGCACATCATACAATTTACAAATTATATAAAAGAAAACATAATAGTTTAAAAGGTAGCTGGTTCAGCAAGCTGATTTTCAACCAGTACCGAAGGAATTAAGTTCCATCAATTTGAGCGACTAACAACCGATTAATCACTTGCTTCTTAAATATAAGCTTAGATTCTGCATTTTCGAAGAGATCGGAAAACCTGTTGAAGATTTGGAATGCACGGTACTCAAAAGATCCTTCGAACTTAGAGGTCTTGTGCACAGGTACTGAAAGATTACCACCATTCCTCAGGTTTAGATTGTGGCACTGGGATCTTTTATTCAGGAAACATTGGAGATAGTCCGGAAGTCCTGTTTTGTAGATCCCAAACAAGAACAGAGCAAAATTCAGTTCACAACGTGATTCTAATTTCAGAATATTCCATTTATTGTAGAAGGGAGTGATGTGGGCACAACGTTCAATGTTGAAGCATAGCGAAGACACGAATTCTGTAAGATTTGCAGTTTACTCTTTAAACTGTCAGTGAGAAAACCAAAGTAAACAGTAGAACAGTAATCGATATGACACAATACTAAACTTTGAACCAAGTTCCATTTGACATGCGGAGGTAGGAATTGCTTGTATCGGTACAATGTCTTGAGCTTGAAATAACCTGTGCTACATATTTTATTGACATGAGCTTCGAAATTCAAGGCAGAGTCCCATATAACACCAAGATTTTTCGCCTTTTCACTGAAGTTAACAATGTTATTATCGAGAAGAACTTCTGTATTTCTTGAGTTGTCGGCGATTGCTCGACAGCGAGCATTGCCCATGCAGAGGCACACTGTTTTGCCAGGATTAAGTACCAAGCCATTTGCAGTAGACCAGCGTAAAACAGCTTCAAGACTGGCATTGATACCAGCAAGAATTTCATCGACTGCTGAAGGATCACCTGATATATATACCTGAGTATCATCAACATACAGGTGAGCATCACAATTATCCGGTAGAACTTCCGGCAGATCGGACGTGAAGATCACAAAGAGCAGCGGACCCAGTAAACTACCCTGGGGAACACCTCGTTTGATGTTGAGTTCATCAGATACACTGCCTTCAAGATTGACACGTTGAGTTCTACCCTCCAGGTAATTAACAAGAAACTTGAGCGCAGAGCTGTCACATCCATAGTAACCCAACTTGGCTGTAAGGAGTTCATGATCGATCACATCAAACGCCTTGCTGTAGTCAAGCAGCGCCATAACAGTTACCTTGGAGTTATCCATATTCCTAATAATATCACTTGAGACCTTTGCCAATGCAGAAGCAGTACTAAAACCGGATCGAAATCCGGATTGAATTCTGGGTAGAACGCCAATATCTTCAATATGCTCAAGCAACTGCCGATGGATGAACGATTCCAGAACCTTTGAGAGCGCCGGTAAGATGCTGATGGGTCGAAGGTCACTAAAACTATTCGCATTGTTGACTTTCGGCAGGGGGATAATAATCGATTTCTTCCATAAATCAGGAAGAGACGATGTCTCCAAACAGTAGTTGATTAAGTGCGTTAAGATGTTCAGGCAGAATGGTAAGATAAGTTTCAGCATTCTAGATGAGATACCGTCAACACCAATTGCATTGGATTTCAACCCAAGAATAGCACTAGCAACATTGTCAGGATTGACCAAACGGAATACCAATTTATTAGTGACTCGAGGATGACAGTTATTCCTAAATTTATCAATGATTTTAGGATCAATAACAGTACTTGGTGCGGAGTCGACAAAAAACCTATTCAAAACATCAGCGTTAGAGTTTTCAAGGTTCATTATAGTATTTTGGATTTACCGTGAATATTGGCATCATCGAAAACTTCCATAACTTCCTAGGGTTGTTGTAGCGGATATCAATTTGATGCTTGAAATACGCTTTCTTTTCATTTAGAACAGCTTGAGTTACGACGTTACGAATTTCTTTGTAAGCTTTGTAATCAGACAACTTTTTAGTTTTGGTGTACTTCCTAAGCGCCTTTTGACGAAGATTCATCATGCATCGCACATTGAAGGTTAGCCAGCCCGGTGATCTAGTGCCGATTTTTACTGTTGAGATGGGCGCATGGGTGTCAAAGAGGTAGTCAATGGCCGAGTTAACATAATCAAGTTTAGCATTGATGTTATCGAAATACAAAACACGACTCCAGTCCAACCTCGAAGCATCAAAGGCAAACTCATCGGTATTAATATTATTCAAATTTCTCTTCGTAATGAATTGAGGAGAACAGTTTGTGCGAGGAAAATCCAAGCTACAACTAACCAAACAGTGATCAGACATGTCAGACATATCATAAATGTTCACCTTCAAAAACTTGATATGATTGCTCGAGCAGATGAGATCAATAAGGGAAGACGAGTGAGCAGTGATTCGGGTAGGTTGATCGATGATCTGTACCAGATTGAATGATGAAAACAGTGACTTCATTGCAGTGCAAAGATGAGAATTGGTGAGCATGTCAACATTGAAGTCACCCAACAGTAAGATGCCATCATATTCGACACTAATCCTAGCTAGAGTATTCTCAAGTTCTTCGATAAAGGCAGGTAAGACTTGAGGTGGACGGTAAATTGTTCCCACAGCATATTTTTTTGTTCCTGATGGTAATACAGACCCACAGCTGCTCAAACGTACTGGTCTCGCTAAGATCAATGTTGATAATACGACTCCTAATGCAGTTTCTGACGTAACAGCAAACACCGCCACCTCTACTCGGACGGTCACATCTGAATAAGGAGTACCCAGGGATCGAAACCAAAGAAGACGGAAAATCAGGCAACAACCAGCTCTCAGAGATGGATATCACTTGGAAGTTCATGTCCATAACTACAGCTAGGAAATCATCGAAGCATTTAACAAGCGATCTAATGTTAAGGTGACCGACAACAAAATCATTAGCAGCGGTATCACCATTTGACGTTGATGCGAGGTTATTGAGTGCTGGCGGGGGGAGCGGTACCCTTTGAGCCTCGAAAAAAAAATAATAATAAAAAATAAAACCAGTTTAAAAAATACCGCATAAAAACAGGTTTTTTTATGAGGTTTTTATATGTGGAATTGTTTATGTGTGATTTATTTATTGTTTTTGTGCAAAGTTTAAAAAACTTTCATTAAATGCATAACATGACTAAAAAATGAAATATATTTTTAATAGATTCCTTTTATGCGCTCCCTATCCACAGCACAAAAACAGGTGTATAATTAATTAATAATCCAAAACCTCTCTTTTGGGAACCAAGGTTTTTAGGTAAATTAAACTAACTATTCTCCATCTGCTTCAGGTATAAAAAAAGTTGTGTAGAGGTTGTGGGGTTCCACTCTAGCCTCGCCAAGCAAAATAGGTTCTGTAGGAAACAGGGATGCCCAAGGATCATATTGGATGTTTGTCCCGTTGTCTGTTAAGGCGCAGTGATTGTGATCTCGTTTTGAAAATGAATAAGAAGTCTTCGCCCGGGGCTCTGGTTAGGAAACTACAAATCCTCTCTATGAGAAGTAAAACCTCTAATTTATATGGAAGTCGTGTCTTAAGTCTACAAAAAAGTCTCTTCTTTCCTTGTCGTATAAAAATATCTTACCTTTTCTTCGTGCAATTTTTATAGGGGGTTTTTAATTGCTTTTCTGACATTTTTAATAATATCTTCAAGCGCCTCGTGTACCTCATTTGGGAAAATGCTATGCTTTTTCTTTTCTACAACAGTTTCATAATTGAGGGGGGGCAAGTGAAAGAAGGTGTTAAGTAACATTTTCTGGAAAAGTTATATGTAACTGCTATGGAAGAAAGAGTTATGTACCTATAATCTCTTCTACCGCTCCAGAATGTATCGTTTGTGATGATTCTACCATGAACCAAGTCAATTAGCACCAGAAGGAGAACTAAAGCAAAATATGGATTATTATTATCAGTCAAGTTAGCTAGAACCAGAAGAAGAAACTGAGCAAATTATAAAGATACCAAACAATGTAAAATTAGACTTTGAGTTGATGTCCATAAACTGCGAAAACGTCTTAAAAACAAAAAAAAGCGAAAATGGTCGACCTGCAATAGACCTTCCTTTGCCAGAACTAACTACGTCAAAAGTGTTCTACCTAAGGCAACTTTTGATTTGCAGCTTAGGAATTGACGTTATCACTACTGAGGGGAACTAATTAGTAAAGCAAACTTGAACTGAATATGTAACCGACAGAGGCTGTAAGCTGCTAATTTCGTGAAAACTTGTGAAAGAGTGAAAAATAAACACAACTTACAGTGTGGTCTGACTCATGCGCTGGCCAAAAGAAGAACTTCCAGATAATTTGTTTATTCCAGTTGATGATACTGAAAGGTATTTTTGAAGTGATTATTTAGTCTTTGATAGGAATTTTAACGGAATGGAAAAAGTTTTTAGAACCCATAGCACTATACTTACCCCTGATGAGTACAGAAGAATCATCGAAACAGTCAGCTGTTACGAATATGAAAAACTACTTTCGTGATGTAAGTAATTTACTAAATAAAATGGGACTGATGAACAAAAAAACTTATTGAACGATAAACTTTCATTCAGGGATGGCATAAAGTGGATCCGTGTTGAAGAGTTGTTTCTTGTATAAGGAACCATACGAGGGGTTAACCTCTGGTGAAGTTTTTTGTACACATCTCATGAAGTACATGACATCTCATGTGAAGTACATGAAGTACTTGCGAAATACATAAAGTACTTGTGAAGTACATGAAGTACTGGTAAAACACATGAAGTACGTGCAAAGTAGGTAAAATACGTGTTAAGTATATTGAAGTACAAGTGAAATATCATGAATTTAGTAAATTTTGGTGAATTACATGAAGTTGAACCTAGCTTATGAGCAGCAATAATAATTATTTGAAAGCAAATTAACTTACATCAGTAGATTTTTTAACATTTTTTTTTGGCGGTCATTATTTTACTAATTAAATGTTTTGGTAGTTGCTAGTTTAATAGTAATCAATTAATTAAATTAAACATCGATTTCTTTAGTTAATTTTGTAATTTTTTAGCTCATTTGTTTAAATATCATGGAGGTTTGGTAGCTCAATAAAAATCTTTGGTAATTCATTATTTCGTCGTGATTAATTAATTACATTGAAGCGAAAGTCACGCGCTTGTCCTGGTTTTACAGAGACGGCTCCAGAATGGGATAATACAATTTAAACTCTCTTCTTATGCCAGATTTGTTCAAATATAGTTATCTATCAGTTAAAATACATTAAAGTTAAATTGACCAAATTACCAATGAGGTTGAAAAGAAAATATAGTTGAGGTGATTGGCCAATAAAAATCTAACCAGTAGGCACCTTTTTCACAACACATTACCAACGTAATCATTTAAAAAAGCAGAGTCGCATTCAGCAACATCGTCGAATGAAAAAAATAGCAAACTAAAATTATAATTTCCACAACTTACTGGATGACCTAAGTTTCGTTCTAATCCACAAAGTGGAATTGATCTCCTCAGACCCAGATTGATAAAGAAAATACAAAATCTACTCACCACCAACTAACTCCGACGCTCGAATGACCCTAACCTTAAAAATGTCACGTGGTAAATGTGTTTACGAGAAAGTTTAAAATGTCCTATTTTTTAAATTAATTTTTAATTTCTCCAAATTCAAATTTTGGGGCTGCTATCTATCAATGAGGTGTTTTATTTGTTTTGTTTTGTTGTGTGTTTGGTTATTTCCGAGGGTTAACCGCTGGTGAATTTTTTGTATACATCTAATAAAGTACATGAAGTACTGGGGGGGGTGTAGAACACCTTCCAGTGCACAAATTTTGGAATGAAGAACATTGCAGAACATACAGAACCCCCGAGTAGTTTACTTTTATCAAGTAAACCGAAGATCTTCCGTTGCAGAAGCACTGGAGGGTGTTCCACACCCCAGACCCCCGGTTTAAATAATTTATTTTTATTAAAAGTGAATTAAATATTTAAGCATATCTCAAGTTTATTAAAATTAGCTATGGCCAAGTAAATGTGTTTAATTCGTAATCTGACAATTAATTATAAACTACCTAATTATAAATTCCGTACTCCTGTTAGGTAGATCTCTGCAACAGGAGAGTTCAGTTTACTTCTGATAAAAATAAACTACTTGATCCTGGGGCTGGGGGAGTGAAACACCCTCTAGTGCCTCTGCAACGGGAGATCTTTAGTTTACTTCTGATAAAAATAATCTACTCAATCCGGGGGGTCTGGGGGGTGTGGAACACCCTCCAGTGTTCAAATTTTGGTATTTCTGTAAGTCTCAGAAATTGAAAGTCTCTGATACTGAAAGTATCGATTAATTACTGCTGAATTCTATGAAGGACAAAGAAGTATGGAGAATTATGATGAAGTACGTGAAGTGTGAAGTTAATTGTACACGATATCCTCTAGCGGTTGACCCTTGGTTATTTCGTTGTAGTCTGATTGGATGGGACTAGATAAGGTGCATATCATCAGTTCCTTTCATTGCTAATTTTTAATTCAAAAAAGTCTAATTGTAAATTTATTGTGCAATCTTTATTTTCGGTTTTTTGTTTTTGAATTATTTTGAAAATTAGTTGAGGGGAGGGGGCTGGAGACCTGCTAGCTTCACCCTCCCAATTTTGAAAATAATCTTAATAATCGTTTGTGCATGATTGTACATAATTTATTTTCGCTTTATCTTTTTTTGTTACCCCCCCCCCCCCTTAGAATATGTCACAATTTTTTTAGAAAACTAAAACGGTAGCGGAGAGTTTCTACTAATTTTCAAACCTTTAATATGTTTGCCTGCATTGTAATCCTTGGGTATTGAAGGGTGTTTTACATCCTTCAGACCACGCAGATTAATTAGTTTATTTTTTATCAGAAGTAAACTGTAGATCTCCTGTTGCAAAGGAACCGGAGAGCTTTCCACACCCCGCAGGTATCCCGGTTTAAATAATATATTTTTATTAAAAGTGAATTAAATATTTAAGCATATCCCAAGTTTGTTAAAATTAGCTATGGGGAAGTAAATGTGTTTAATTCGTAATCTGACAATTAATTATAAACTGCATAATTATAAATTCCGTACCCCCTGGGAGATAGATCTCTGCAACGGGAGATCTTCAGTTTACTTCTGATAAAAATAAACTGCTCGATCTGGGAGGTTTAGGGATGTGGAACACTCTTCAGTGCCTCTGCAATGAGAGATCTTCAGTTTACTTCAATAAAATAAACTACTCAATCCGGGGGTCTGGGGTGTGGAACACCTCCAGTGCACAAATTTTGGAATGAACAACATTGCAGAACATGCAGAACCCCAGACCGAATGGTTTACTTTTTATCAAAAGTAAATTGAAGATCTCTAGTTGCAGAGGCACTGGAGGGTGTTCCACACCCCAGACCCCGGTTTAAATAATTTATTTATCTACGACTGTTAAACAATAGTGTTATTATATGCGAAACCATAGATACATAATTTAGTTCATATTACACTAGTGGAATATGAATTCATATTCCACGGCTCTTGGAAATTTCTGTTTATTGATATTTTGACACAGCTAAATGTAAATCCATAACGTCGATGATTTGAATTTTGCACATATTTCCTTAAAGTATTCAAGCACAGTATCTTCAGAAAAGGAGGAAGTTTTATTCTTTAACCGCCATTCATTGAAGCTATTGTAAACCATTTCGTAATTTGTCCTTGATTTTTCAGGTAACAAATTCAAAGACGCTTCCTTTGCTGCCTTTTTAATATTTGGAGGAGTACACTGCATATCATCTTCACTCCCTTCTGTAGACATTCTCGACCAAAATTAAATTTTACGCACAAAACACGTTTACGTTTACATATTGACCACAGATACATTGACTTTAATAAACAAGTTTGTTTCCTTAACAACCATGGCAACTTTGATATTTGAAAATTAATAAGCACGATAAAACTTAGATAATTAAATAATGCAGTTGTAGATAAAATAATTATTGTTTAACAGTCGAAGATAAAGTATAGTATTCAATTCGTGTATAATGGGCCATATTACACTCGAATAATTACAACACTCGTGTAATATGGCCTACATTATACACTCATTAAATAATATACTATTTTATTATAAGTGAATTAAATATTTAACCATATCTCAAGTTTATTAAAATGATAAAATGAGCTATGGCCAAGTAAATATGTTTAATTCGTAATCTGACAATTAATTATAAACTGCGTAATTATAAATACCCCTGAAAAATCGTACCCCTGGGAGGCAGATCTCTGCAACAAAATAAAAATAAACTACTTAATCCCCCCATGGGGGTGTGGAACACCTTCCAGTGCCTCTGCAACGAGAAATCTTCAGTTTACTTCTGATAAAAACAAACTACTCGATTCGGGGGGTGTTGGGGGGGAGGGGTAGAACACCTTCCAGTTCTCAAATTTTGGAGTCTCGGTAAGTCTCTGAAATACCGATAAAGTACGTGAAATACAATGAAGTATCGATGAATTAGCTAAAGTACCGTGAATTATTGATGAAGTTCCGTGAATTACTGCTGAATTATATGAAGTACCAAGAAGTATGGAGAATTATGATGAAGTATGTACGTGAAGTGTGAAGTTAATTGTACACGATTTCCTCTAGCGGTTGACCCTTCGGAACCATACGACAAGCATACCCCCTTCCAAACAGTTTTATTATTAAAAAACAATTCATTAGAAAATTATTTACCCTTGAAAATATTGAATTTGATAGAATTCATCACAAAACAGGAAACGTATCTCCAGCCAAAAATTGAGAATATTCGGGAATAGTTACCTTTTATCTTAGAGGAACACAGGGGATTTTATGAAAATATTATTGGTGTAGAAGTAGAAAACCCTAAGCGAAAAAGACGACTTACCAAATGATATCATACTTTTGTTTAAATAATTATGTTACTATTTTTCATTTTTAGAGAACACATAATATGAAAGTATTTGATGTTTTATTTTATTTTTATTCAACAGAATTATTATTATGTCAGTAAATGGAAGAAGGAGTTATGTATGTTTAAATCAAAAATTTTGTATAAACATTAAGTGAAAGCTCAAACCTTTAAATCTTTGAAAACAATACACACTCAACTCTTACTAACCGAATAAATCATCTCTTAATTATTTTTACTTAAAAAATGTCAATTAATTTTACTAAATCGTATTTATCAACACCCTTTTCCACTTGCCCTTTCAATTTTTACATTTAATTTATTTTTTATTGAAAAGATCCATAAAACATAGTATTTTTTTATAATCAAAATCATCATCATCACATTAGCTAATTCATTCATCGTCGGATGTATTTCATGCCAATTTTTTTCGTTTTCTGCTGTTCTCGTTCAGTCGTATCCAGGTTGTCGTCCATGTAATAATCAAAATAACTTTGGGATTTTGTATCCTGATCCTTGAGATAGGGCTGATTATATTTTAGTTAAAATTGGGTCATGGAAACTATGTTTTTAAAAACGAATGGGAATTTAAAAACCAAATTTGGTATTTTGTATCTTTATATTAAGACTTGGAGCTGATTAGATTTTTTTTTCAAATTTGTTAATTAAAAATATATTTCTTCTCTTTATTATTAAAAATTATTTTTTTAGTATTTAATAAAAGTGTGATAAAATCATGGGTATGATTTTGAACTATTCGCCGTAAAATATGGCACTGTTTACTGTGACTAATCGTTTTTGAAAAAAAATACTTGTTACGGGTGGTCTGTCTCACACAGTACAACAGGGGAAGACGTACCCTTCCCCAAAATCAATTCATTCTGAAATGCACTCATGAAGTACTGTATTTTTAACAATATATAAAAATAAATTGTAAAGCTTGGGATAATAAAATGCCGGTACATCTGCGCGGGTACAGGTACCCCCGGGGTACGCTGATGATGTTGATGACACCTATTTATATCTATAATTATATTACTTAAAAAACATTAAAAAATCTTGAAATTAAAATGAATATAGATTTCGCAATCTTTTGTTTACAATGGTTAATATTTAATTCAATAAAGAATACAAAAATGTTAATGAGTATTATATTGTGTGAAATAAACAACTTCATTTTATTGTAAAAACCCACGACCTGTATAACCTGATTAACCTGTATAATCACTGCAAGTTCTAAAATTCTGATAATTTAAAATGAACTTTTTCTTTCAATTTTAGTAATCTCGTTGCTGTCGCTTCCGAAATTCGCTTCAAAATGATCAAAATCAGCGCTTTATGTGTCGCAGTTCTTGTCGTATTCGTACAGGTATTCCATCCATTCATTATTAAAATAAATTAAAATTCATAGATTGTTTTTACATTCAGGCTGGTACCGAGTTAAGTCCTATTACCAAGGAGTGTATTAAACAAACGAACATCGATGTTGATACCGTCCGGACTTATATTGGAGGAAGTAAAATACCAGAAGACAATGAAGTAGTACAAAACTTTTTACTTGCGTTTTTGGCGACAGCATAAACGACGCTAACGAAGTCATTGTTAACGAAAAAGTTCTAGGATTTGCTAAGAAAATGTTGTTTGATCGTGTAGGGAGCGACTTTGCAGATCTTGATGTGGTCACGTTAACGCTATTAAATGCATGTGCGACTCTTAAAGGCGACAATAAAGGCTTAACCGCAATTAAAGTGATTAATTGTTATGGGGCAAAAGTTGCTAAAGTGTAGAATTAAAAAGAAATGAAAAATTAAGTTATGTAAAATTAATGTAATTTTTTCTTTGCAAATAAAATTCAAGTTTTGAGGGTTTTTTATATTTAACCAATGATTGAATCAATTAAGCATTCGTTTCATTTGAAATGCTTTGCTTCTCTGGCAAGTTTTGACGATTCAGTTTTCTGAGGGTAAATAGTTTTTTTGTATGTAACAGTCTCCCCATGGGGCATTATTACACTATTTTAGGCTACGCCCTAGGGTAATCTGCCCTCAGGCACCTCCGAGGAAAAAATATCGGTAATAGATCTTGTGGGGGCTGTTAGATCCCTGCTTGCGGAGTATTCCTAAATCAAAACGCAACATTTTATCTTTTTTAGCTCAGAACTCAGCGTTGTTATTCGTTTTTCCCCAAGCCGAATTTTTCACGAATAGATCGGTCTCAGCTTGTCAAATTACTGTCTACCTTGCCTAAACAGGTGTGTTTTGGAAGATGTTTTTGCTCTTTCTACATTTTAAAAACCAAGTTAAACCTTCGCAGATTATTATGAATTTATGTTGCTAACAGATTTTTCAGTTTATTATTTTATTCCAAATAATAATATTTATTATTATTATATGCTGCTGATAAGAATTTATATATAAAATATTTTATCGTGAAATTATGTAAAACTAAATTCTAAGTGAAAAACATAATATTACTGGAAATACGAAGTTAGTGGACTTACATAGTCTCGAATTACGGAAGTGCAATATTTTGAAAAGGTTAGTAAGCAAATTTTAAATTCATGGACGGATAATAGTAAAATGAAAATCAAAAGCTTAATTTTATTTATTTTACTCATAGTTTTAATAAAAGTGCTGCATTCCATTTGCTGGTTAAATTACTAGATAATCATACTTTATAATCATTGAGTACAAGCTCTCCCGATATTTATAAAAAAAGTTTGAAAATAATGGCAATAATACCCATAAAAAATACTCCATTTAGCATTGTAACAATCTAAAACAAATCGTTAATTAATAAACATTGACAAAATAGATTGCTACAGTTGTGCGGCGTGAAGGCCGCACTCTTGAAAATAATTTAATTGTTAGTAACTTACTTTATTTTGCCATTGTCGAAACTTGAGACAATCCCGGTAACTTAGGGAAGTGAACGTTACTGAGTTATTTAATGAAATCCAAAAATTTGGAAATAGACGATACAAGATATCATCAACATCTTTTCTCATTAGGTAAGTTGGGCGAGTAACTAAATCGCTCATTTCTTTATAATGTTTCATTGATAGATCATTAACAACATGTGCATCCTTCACTCTTTCTTCACTAAATAGTTTTACTGCCCTAGGCAAATTATCGTTACATTTTTCTAAAATTTGATCCAAAATTACACAATCCTCAAATGCGCTATTCATCCCTTGTCCATAAAATGGCGCCATAGCATGTGCAGCATCGCCAATTAGCACCAAATTGTCCCCAATATGGAATTTGTTGCATTTTACGGACACCAAGGATGCTGGAACCCTATTTAACAGGCGTTTAACTATTTCTTTTTCTCCAAAATATTGCACTGAATCAGGAAACTCTCGGTGAAAGAATTTTAAAATTTTTTCTTCGGAATCCAACTCTTGAAATTTTGTATGTGGCATGTACAGAGTTGCATTCCACGACCCGTCCGTGTTAGGAAAACAAATGATTAGATACGTTCCACGCGGCCAAACATGCATGAGGTTAGGAGCCATGGCAGAGCCTAACTTGGGGGAAATACACAATTCGACGTATCCATGATCGATAAACTTTTGACTAAAATTAAACGATGGAAAATTTTGAATTCCTTGACGTAGTTTACTAAACGCGCCATCTGCTCCAACTAGAAATCGGATGTTACTTCACAAGGTTCGTTATTCTTCAAGCTGTTAAAGTAAATAATGGTAAAATTGTTAGTTTTGTGAAAAATAATACTACTCACTTTAAAAACTTGAGTTTGCCTTTTTTATTTTCTACTTCCATTAATTTATGATTGAAATATAAAGTTACTTTTGGGTGTTCTTCCAATGCTGAACATATGAAAAAAATAATATTTCCAAAAGATGTTTTTGAAGTACATGTACTTACCATTCAGTAAGATGTTGTTTAAAATATTTCTTTGAATGGAGTAGATGCCCTAAAAATGAGTTTTAATATAAAAATATTATTAGTGTTGAAAGGATGCTATGTTGTTGGATTTTTTATTAAAGTAAATCACTTTCAAAGCAAGTGCATCACTTTCAACACAAATAAAGGAGGCTATTTTACAACGCAAATGAATGTAGAAAATGTTTTTTTCAAACAGTAATGCTAAATTGAAAAGAAAATATAGTTGAGGTGATAGGCCAATGAAAATCTGACAAGTAGATATCTTTTTCACAACACACTACCAACGCAAACATTCAAAAAGCAACATCGTCGAACGAAAAAAATAGCAAACAAAATTATAATTTCTACAACTTACTGGATGACCTAGGTTTTATTCTTATCCACAAAGTGGAATTGAACTCCTCAGACCCAGATTGATATTATGTTAAAAGGTACCTACTTGTTAGATTTTCATTGGCCTATCACCTCAACTATATTTTATTTTCATTCAGGTCGACTATGTTTGTCTTTTTTTGCATTTCTAAAAATTTCCAAAATTATTTAAAAAATATTTGTTTTAATTAATTTTTCTAATTTCTCCAAATTCAAATTTTGGCGCTGCTATGTAGTAATCCTAAAGTTTTGAATTTAACAGGTACGTACTCGCTCTCTATAATAAAGAATTGATTTATGATTTCCTGAATTGTCATGTATTAAGCGTCCTTGCATAAATACTCCACTTTTAATGACTTGTTCTTCCAAACCTACTTCCTTCAGGGCTTTTCTGCCACGATTGGATAGAACCATGTTAATAGTCCTTCCGCCCTCGTATTGAAAAATTCTTGGATCTAAAATGATTCTTTCAATATTAAAAAAAATATTTAAAAATATTTTATACACACCATCCCGTTTTTCATAGAGTCGAACAGTGTAGCCACGTTTAGCTAAAAATAAGGCACACAAAGGCCCCACCTAAAGTTACCTTTTATTATTTTTCATACTTCTAGTATTATTTTGTACTAAAAATGTATGTTTTGTGCCTTACCAAACCACCTCCAACCACAACAGCATGCATATTGGTCACTTTGTAAGTATATAAATGATTGATTTTAATGACTGATGGTAATTGGCAAAATTTAATTTAAATTTATGTACTGCTCCTCGGGTAAGATAATATCCAGATAAAGATAACCCAATGCTAATTGATGATAAACTATGGTCAATAAACAGCAAAAGTTAGCAAAAGATAACAAAAAAGTGATACTGCTTAAAAAGTATATAAACTTTTGTCTAATTGAATTTTTGAAATTTTAAAATGTACATTGAAACAGAGAAATTCAAAGCACATTTTAAAGAAAAGCTCAACGAAAATACAAAAATGTATTAGAGTACAATTTAAATAAAAATCATTTAAGTGTTTACTTATTATGTATTTCAAAAAAATTATATCAGCCCGCTTTTGTTTTCAAAAATAAAAATAATTATCATTTCAATTTTGTTTGTTTCTCGAAGTCGAATTGTGATCTTCAATATTAAACTGAAAGAAAGTGAGAGAACAAAGAGAGTTCAAATTAACAAATTTAAAATAATATAATTAAAAATAACAGTTTAATTATATCCTGCAATAATTAAGCATATAAATCAATTTTTGAAAATGCAAATTATGTATGAGAAACTTCGAGTAATAGAATTTTTAATCTTTCTTTTTTAATTTTTTTTTTCGAATTTTTATTCGTTTTGCGAAGTACAGTGAAATTAAATTTATAGAATTTTAAAATATAAAAACATTTAAGATGTAAAACTGCTAGAACTGCAAAATTGAAGTTATTCGATTTAAGGAAGTTTGACGTAGAAGTTTGAATGTACCTTGTACTTACTAATTACAAATTTATACTGTTTTTGTTTATTTTTAAATATTTCTTTTCAAGTTTTTTATATTATTTTTTTGATAACAATTTATGCTTATTTATATTAATATTTTTTATTTAATTGCATGCAGCGAGCGATGGCAAGTGGTTTTGTAGCTGTAGTTTCAAAAGCGAAGTGAGTGAACTATGGAAAATGGTAGGAAATTACATGAGGTGGTATCGAACTAAATAAATCAAAAGCAAGTGGTAAAATAGTAAAATAACTATAGAAAGTAAACTGTTTTGTATAATAACCTCACATAATATAGAAAATCGACGCAAGGCGAAAAACCATGGAATTAAGTAAAAATTATGTAGGCGTACAAACTAAGATTGCAAAAGAAAACAGTACTTGCCAAGTAGAAGAATAAAGAGAACAAATCAGATGCAAAGAAAATCTATAGAGATTCTGATTTAAGATAACAACAGAATTGTGGCAAGAGAAGAGAAAGACGGAAAATAAGTAACAAGTTTCCAAAAATCTTTCATTGAATAATATACATATGTAGATGAGATGAAAAAGAGAGAAGAATAGAAGCAAACTAGGATAAATATCATAAAAAATTGTCAAGACGAAAGAAAATAAGATGGTACGATTAACTACTGGAAGATTGAAGAAAAATTGAACATAAACCACGATTGGCTAAACGGCATTTGTATATTATTCATTTTGGTTAATCATAACTATAGTCATTAATTTTATATAGTTACATTCCTATATTTAATTATCAATAAAATACAACAATTCCATAAAAATGATTAAATTTAATCAGTTAGGAAATTAATTATAACAATAATTCTTTACAATAATTATAAGTTTTAGAATAATTTCTTCTTTTTTTAAACTTTTTCATTGCCAAACCAAAGAATCAAATTAATTAAATCAAGGTCAGGTACTTTTTCAAGCACAAAATTGCGCCTCTGTTAGATCCCTTTTTAAATTATTACGCCATTAAATTTTTTTCAAAAATTATAATTTTATATTTTCGAATCTTAAATTATTTAAAAAACCAAAATATGTTAAGTTAGTTAGATAAATTTATAGATGCGATTTACTAGAATTTAGGTGTATTCAACCTTGATTAGTATTGCGTGGCCTATTGTTTAACGTGGTGCAAGGTTGCTTAATTTTTTTTATTCCTTATCTAAACCGGTGATTCAAAACAGGCTGGCAATGTTATTTTCACTCGGGTTTCAATCTGAATTACGTGTAATTTTCATGTATTGCAAATAAAACAGATCTCCAACAAGTGGATCTTAACGATACTGGATCCGAGGCTGATGTGTTACTTTGGAGCTCTGCTAATTTCTCCATGTTTCTATAAAAAAATTTAGTATCTTTAAAATCGATTTTTTCAGTTATTAATAAAATAATTAAATCAAAAAAAGAGAAAAAGCTTAATCGCGTCTATTAACAAAACTACTAATTTCAATCTTATTTAACCACAACATGGTTTACTTAAGAAATAATTTCGTAGAGCTACTAAAAAATTCGCTTTTGAAACCGATTTGAATTCAAAAGAAACATCTTTCTGGCAATGATTTTATTACCTGTCCATCTTAATAGAATTATAAAAAATGTTAATTAATGTGTTTTTAAATTACGGCAAAGGTCAGAAACAATTACTTTTCATATTTTCTACAAAAAAATATATAGTTATTCATTAAATATGCTTATGCAAACCAGTTTAGTAGTTATTGCAATCATGGTGAGAAATCATGCAGTACGTACTTTTTTGAATGAACATCAGCAGAACAAATTATGAAATGACAAATCCCGGATTTGTTAGTACTAAACAAAATGTTGGTAGGAAGTTGAAACCAACGGATCCCGATTTTGTCGCTCCTGATGGCGGATGGGGATGGCTGGTTGTTTTTGCATGCGGATTAAGCAATGTAAGTGATTTTCAATTTGTAAATAAAAATAAAGTCATTGAATTGTTTTAGTTAAGTATTTTTTCAATGTATCAGCAGTTTGGACTTGTATTTACTGACAAATTTCAAGAAATTGGAATATCTCACGCTCAAACCACAACAGTATTTAATATAAATTTGGCACTTACTTCATGTGTAGGTATTGCAGCAACAAAAGTTGCTTAATATTCATATTTTAATCCAATTTAATTTTTAGGTTTATTGAATGGACCAATTTATAAAAATTTTCGTTCAGACAAGTTGGTTTGTTCGGCAGCACATTAGTAGTATGCTCTTTACTTATCGTTATTTGGTGTAAATCATTTTGGAGTTACTTTATTTTTTATGGTATATTGTATGGTAAGAACCAGAAGAAACCCATTGTCGTTCATAAAATATCAAAAACATTACAGGATCTTCCATAGGAATAACTCAGTCAGCAAACGCGTTAGCCCTAAACACATATTTTAAAAGAAACGCAGTATTGCCACTGGAATTTCTTGGGGAACAACTGGTATTGGTCCAATAGTTTGGCCTTACGTTATTACCATACTAATGAATTATTATGAAATGGAAGGAACGCTCCTGTTGTTTGCAGGATTTGCTGCTCACGCCATTATGTGTTCACTTTTACTGCAGCCTGTACATTGGCATACAAAGTATAGAGAAGAAGTAAAAATATTAACTTTTTTATCACATAACACAAATTTGAATACTTTTAGACTGACGTTCCATTAATGCCACTCTATCCATCAACTAGCTTGGTACGGTCTGCTTCTTTACCTGTCTTTCGGAATATCTTAGACGAAATCGATAGTAATCCATTTGATTATATCGATTCTTCCAATAAATCCATTAATGTAGAAACTGATCACATTATAATTTCATCAGAAAACATCAAGCAATGGATAAATGCTACCCCAAATCTATACCATAAGAGTGAGCTGAATATTAGCATAAAAGACAACTTCACATCTGATAGTTTCACTGCAATTGCATCAAATGTGAATATTCTAAAAGTGTGAAACCAAAACCGAGTTTTTTTAAAAAAATTGTAACATTTTTGATTTGGACATTTTAAAGGATTTAGTGTATCTCAACATAATCTTTGGAATGATTAGCATATGCTTTGTGGAATTCAATCTTGCTCTGCTGACCCCCGTGATTTTAAAAGAATTTAATTTTGAAAAATATCAAATTGCTACTTATCTGTCGCTACTAGGAGCAACAGATGTTATTGTTCGATTTTCCATTCCATTTGTTGCAAGAAAGATTAAATGGAACAGCAGGATTTATTTTTTGATGGGATGTCTGATTACCACGACGGGCAGGATAGGTATGAAAAAGTAATAGTAAACTTTGTACTTATGATTTTGTTTTAGTTTTGATTCATACGCAACAATTTTATATTTCTTTGTTTGTGGCCGTTATTGTCGGGTTTGGAAAAGGAATCGGTATTATATACTTGGCGCTAATGATACCTAATCATGTGTCATTGGCAAAGCTTCCTGCTGCATTAGGAATTTACTTAGCCACTTTTGGCATATTTTTGATACTAATGGCTCCGGTCGCAGGTAATTACATTAATTTGTTCATTTTCTATAAATATCTAACATTTTACTTTTAAGGTTGGATTCGATACATTACTCAAAGCTACGTGACAACAATTCATATACTACATATTTTTATTTATATAGCAGCTATTTCTTGGATTTTGGAATATTTGTATAAGAGAAAAATGTTACAAGCTAAAATTAACGAATCATATAAATAAATATTTCGTAAAATACTTAGGTATTTTTGATTTTGAGTTTTTATTTTGATAAGATTCAATTTAATTTAGATTAACTGCTGTTAATTTACTAGAATATTCATAAAACCCCGATTTTTGGCGATTGATATTTGCGTGTAATATTTTCTGTCTAAATAATAATTGAATTTTGGGTTTGGCGTTTTCTGCTATTCTCTTCAATAATTCCACAACGTTGTTGTGGAATATCATGGCCACGATTAGCTAAACGGCATTTTTTTACGTGTTGGGCCAAATTATACTGTGTATGACACAGGTACATTTCTAAATTTTAAAAATAAAATAATGAAATTCATTTAACATTTTAGTTTGAATTGTTTCTTTGGATAGGATCGGTTCATAATGTAAACTATTCAATTTATACCGCATTTGCAGAATACTACGCAATAAAGTGATTGTTGTTAACATTAACAATAACATTTCATATTTTTTTTAAAGTAATAAATAAATCGATATGAGTATAAATTATTACATTAATCATTAATAATTATGTATAAATCAAGTAGTCATCACAAACATGCTTAGAAAAAATCATGTAGTATGTACATTTTCAAATGAAAATGATGTAATCACGATAAACGATAAAATGACAAAATAACGCCAATTTTTTACCTTGAGAAAAAGGGTAGGAAGAAAGTTGAAGTCAACTAATCCCAATTTTGTAGCTTCTAGATTTAAAATTTTTTTATAGTTTTTTACTTACTCTTAATTTACTTAGCCCAATTACGTTTCACTGCGGAAGCTTTCTGCAGAATTGGAAATTTATTTAGCAAATTTTAGTATATTTGTGATATTAACGGCTTAGAAAATAGATAGCAGCGCCAAAATTTGAATTTGGAGAAATTAGAAAAATTAATTAAAAAATTACAAAAAATTTTAAAATAATTTTGGAAATTTTTAGAAATGTAAAAAAAGACAAAAACATAGTCGACCTGAATTATAAACTGAAAATTTATCATTGCAAAGGAACTTATTGTGACAAGTCTCTTGCTGAACTGTCATCTGAGCAGCCGTAATATTTTCTTTTAGATTTTCCGACTGTGGTTCTTTGTGGTATAAAACCCTGCTGGTAATCTCTAATTTTGCTTCCGACGTATTCATTATTATTTATGTGAATCATTATTATTTTATTTTTATTTAATTAGAGAACCAAAGACATGTTTATTTATCTTATTGCATTACTTAGTAATTTATGTTCACAATCTTGTATGTACTGTAGCGGCTTAACAATTATTTTCCAATTCTGTCTGTTTTGTGTTTTTCTCTTCCATTCGTTTACTTCCATCACCGCCAGATCGCCCGTCATCTGGTCCCACCACCGAATCTTCGGTCTTCCTCTCCTTCTGACCTCTTGTGGTTTCCATAGCGTTATCTTCATTAATAAATCGATGTCTTTTTTTCTCATAATGTGATCCAGCCATCGTATTTATATAGATTTCATGTATCTCACAATATCCTCTCCGTTAATTTCTTTTCTTATCTCATGATTCATTAGAGGCCTGGATACATCTCAAAAAAGCAAATGCTTTTAGAGTTTCAGCTTCTCATTGAGAAAATGAATGAATTATGAGATCAGATTCTGATTTATGAGTGAATCGTTATCTTAATTTATTCTATTTTAAACATATGCATTGTTTGGTAGAGATATTTCTTTGCAATTTTGCATGTGAAGCATCTGCTCTTCTTGTGTACTTTTTATTTCAAATTCTGCAAACATTTTTATATTAATTAGTTTACATATTTTTCTCAGTGCAATTTAATTTTCCATTTGTATTAATTTGCTATTATGTGGTCACTTCTTTTTCTTCAAGTGCCATCTCCGCTACGGAATTTGGCAATGATTATTCCTATTCTATTATCTTTGAAACAGCTTGGTAAAAGTTAAGATACCCAAATCTGGATTTTTACCATTTTTTAAAGCGAATTAAGAGATAATTAAGAGATAAAAAAATAAAATATGTATTAGCCCACAAATTTTGAAAAAGTACACTTTTAGGGTGAATTTTGCTTGAAATATTTTTTTTCTAAATGATAATTGTATTTTTGCGTTTGACGTTTTCTGCTTTAACTTGAACAATTCTACAAAGTTGTGCTAGAACATCTTGAACCGCGATTGGCTAAATGGCATTCTTTTTTTTTGTTCGGCCAAATTACTTTTTGTGCTTACACACAGTTTATTCTTTCCACCTTTTAAATCATGGTTTTGACATTTTGTTTCACCCACCCTTGCAATGTTATGGATTACTCCTGTCGGAATTCTTAATCTTTTAGCTGTTCAATTAACAATCAATTAATTTTCCTTCTCTTCGTTCTCTATTTCGGTCAATTTCCTATTGTTGCATGTATATAATATTGTTATTTTATATAATTACTATGGAAAAATTAAATGTAATGTAATAATAATGATATTGAAGTGCTAAAAAATGTGTACACAATTTGTTAGTAATTATTGTTAATGAACTGCTAGTTTTAATGACCCTTAATTATAAACTGTGTACTTATTTTGCTATCTGTAGATTGTAATCTAAAAGGGTATCCACATACCCTCATACACCAACCCGGTTACCAATATGCTTTAAAACCTATTACCCTTGCTGAGTCAAGCTGTTGACCGACAAATTTATGAGCATTCCTTATCAAAAGATAAAATTCAAGCGATCGTAGAAGTTCATTTACCAATTACCTGATACCAATACCAATTACCTGAAAGTAATTACTATTTCTTTATTTCAGCAATTACTATTACTTATTTTTTGTATTTGTTTAAATTATTAAACGAAAAATTGTTTAGTAGAACCGCACAATAAATAAAAATTGTTAACAATTTGAAAGTTAACAAATAATATCTGACGGTGGAAAAATGTGCGTTTTATCAATGCTGATGATAAACATTAATTTGTTAAATGTATTACAATTCAAAATCTGAATTTGTATGCCACATTTGGAAAATTATTGAAATAAAATTAAAGAATTCTGTAATTATTTCAAAATATTTTTAAATAAAAATCAAAAATGACTAAACATCAGTTTTAAGGTGTAGCACTGGGCGGTCCATCCAATCTTAACGCGTCGTTATCCATAATTTTACGTGCAATTTTGGACATTCAATTTTAGCAGTGCAAAAATTAAAAAATTAACCTAAATTTGAAATAAGTAATAGCGCAATCGTATCACGATTAGAATACAATGTTGATAACTGAACTTAACCACATTATTTATGGAACCTACATATTTGCAACGTAACTAATAAGGTAAGACTCCTCATTATAATTCATCATAGCGCACATTTTCAAGCCAACATCGTTAAACAGTTAAACAAATGCATTCTAATTTAACCAATTTTAGTCGTAGTTAATATTTGGATCTTTCTCAATTAAATTTTATTTTTGCTCATTTATGCTAATCATTCTAGGACTTTAAAGTGAAAAGTTCTCTGCCAATTCCAAAGTTTTTTATTTATTGGTAGATTGGTAAACAATATTTATTAATTATTAAACTCAATTTGCAACCGTGGATTTAGTTATAAGCAAAAATAATAATTTTTGGTTACAAAGTTTTGGACTTCTTTTTTTTCATTTCTTTTTTCTGAAACTTCTGTTTCATTAAACATTCGGGATTTACAAATTGGTCAATTTAGGAAGACTATGTTTGTTCTTTTTTTGCATTCCTAAAACTTTTCAAAATTGTTTTAATTAATTTTTCTAATTTCTTCAAATTCAAATTTTGGCGCTGCTACCTATTCTGGATTTAAATTCCGTATACATATGGAGCATTCCACGCCAAATCGACCATTTTTGAACCCGACCCTTTTTGATTTGAGTAACATTTTTACATTATACTACCGCACTAAAACTATTTCTGTGAATTTTTTCTAATTGTTCGAAAAAAATTATGAATTTTTTAAAAAAACATGTGTTTTCTTTCAAACACTCATAACTACAATATTTCAAAATTTAATTAATCAAGACATTATAAAATATCATAGTATATTTGTTTATTTAGATTTATTTTATTATAAAAACAATGTCAGATTGCAAAAAATTAAAAAAGAATATTTTTCGGTTAAGCAAAAAAAAATAGGAAGAAAAGCTGGCCCAATATTTATCCATAGTATATTTATCCACGCAGTTCTTTAATCGATGAAGTGTCGATATCCATTTCGATCAAGTACATTTTTGGCCATAAAAATTTTATTTTTATTCAATTTTTTTATTTACGGCACAAGGCAGCACAAATCGAGCACCACTAAACACAACTTTAATTTTTTTATTTTTAAAAAATGGCACAGCTAACTTCCGTCGATAAAGTACATTTTTGGACATAAAATTTTATTTTTCAAAATACAATTTTTTATTTGCGGCACAAGGCAGCACAAATCGAACACAACTCAGCAAAACTTTAATTTTTTTATTTTTAAAAAATGGCACATTTAACTTCCATCGAAAAGTTCATTTTTGGACATAAAACTTATTTTATTTTTCAAAATACAATTTTTATTTACGGCACAAGCAGCACAAATCGAGCACAACTTAGCACAACTTTTTATTTTTTTATTTTTCAAAAATGGCACGGTTAACTTCCATCTTCAAAATTCGCAGTCTTTATAAAAGCCGAAATAAAAAAAAAATTACGGCACCAAGCAGCACAAATTGATCACAACTCAGCACAACTTTTATTTCTTAATTTTTAAAAAATGGCACATTTAACTTCCATCGAAAAGTTCATTTTTGGACATAAAATTTTATTTTTCAAAATACAATTTTTATTTACGGCACAAGGCAGCACAAATCGAGCACAACTCAGCACAACTTTTATTTTTTATTTTTCAAAAATGGCACGGCTAACTTCCATCTTCAAAATCCGCAGTCTTCATAAAAGCCGAAAAAAAAAAATTACGGCACAAAGCAGCACAAATCGAGCACAACTCAGCACAACTTTTATTTCTTAATTTTTAAAAAATGGCACGGCTAACTTCCGTCGATAAAGTACATTTTGGCCATAAAAATTTTATTTTTCAAAATACTTATTTTTATTTACGGCACAAGCAGCACAAATCGAGCACAACTGAGCACAACTTTTATTTTTTTATTTTTAAAAAATGGCACGGCTAACTTCACGCACATGTATAGTATGTTTATTAATGAAATAAAATATTTTTTAATGTAATTCACGAGGCCGACCAGAATGATAATATATTTTTCCAGTAGATTAAATTAAATATCCTAATCGTTAGTTGTACTTTAATTAGAAAAAAGATCAAATCGACCAATTGAATCGGGTTGAGATATTTGAAATTTAAACGGCTCAACCCCTAAAATATGTCAAAAATTTGAAAAGTTTAAATTAACTTAAAAAATTAAGTTTTGTGTATAATAGTTCACCTTTAGTGAGAGCATTTACGATTGGAACGAAGAAAAAAACATCTCTTTTGCTAATTTGAGGTACGATCATAGATTAGATAATTTTTAGACGATTTAAAAAATTTGTTAATCCATTCGTGTGTTACTAATTACATGATGCATTTTCCCAAAGTGTTTAAATTTAATTAAATATGATTGCATTGAGTTAAGTCAAAGAACTGATGAATCGCATATTTTGTGTTGATTGTCAATACTACGTACGTAGACGTCAATATTATGTACATGTACGTCAATATCAACTAGCCCTTTGTAAAATTCCCATAATAAATTTACATTAAAAAAATTTAAAATATTCGCTATGAATACTACATCGGCGTATCAACCAACAAATTTTATAAGAACGCATCAATTAGTTAACATATTTATAGAAAATCATCATATAAATGTATATATTTACATTTAATAATTAATTATAGAAAAAAATTGTAAATTCTATATTATTTGTTTTTTGACGATTTGTTTTTCAACTTTATTTTGGAACTTTAAAAACACCAAATCGTCAATAAAATGTAAGTGATGCCAACCCGAAAGCCCACTTCCCTTGGTGCGGTCCTGAATAAATTTTTTCAGTCTTTTAACTACGTACAATTTTTAATTGCCATTTACTTTCACTACAGCGTATCAGGCACTACATAGTCATTACTTCAACTATATAAACGCATTAAAATCCGGGCTCTGGTTCTGATTATACAATACCTAAGTGTCATTTTGGATGGTGTAAAGCCGATTTCAAACCAGAAAATTGTTAATATTAAAGATAACTTTTTAAAACCGGTATTAAATATTCAGAACCGCAATAAAATTAATACTTGGTTAATTAAATAAAATTTTTTTAAAAAACATCAACAAAATCCAAACTGTTGATTACATTTTAATTTATAAAAATTTATTACTAATAAAAAAATTAAAAACTTGGATTATGTTAAAATATTATATTATGCAATAATTATTGTGTAAAATTGTTAAATAAAATTATCAGTAATTTATAATCAAACTATTTTTCTTATTATTTGCTTGCATAAAATGTGCATATTGGAGGAGAGCGGGGCAAAAATAAAACGGATCCTAAGAAACTACATTTTTAGCTGCAACCGTTGCTTTGTGTTAAAATTAAAATTTTTATGATTAATGCCCATACGAAATTAACGTTTAAGATATAATTAATGCCATTATTACAAATAATCCTTGACACTACATGAATGTAAATTATACGTAAACCCAATGTCAATCTGTAGTATAAATTACTTCTTGTCTCGCTTTCCCCTATTTTTGAAAACCAGTTAGCTTTACAGACACAGGCAGAAACTACGTTATAAATACTTCTTCAAAAGAATATCAACAGAGCAAATAATCAAATGGCAAATGAAAGTTCTGTAACTACTAAAAAAAAAATTGGAAGGAGGTTTAAACCAACAGATCCTGATTTTGTGGCTCCTGATGGAGGATGGGGATGGTTGGTTGTTTTTGCATGTGGATTAAGCAATGTAAGTCATTTTTAATTTCTAAATATGTTTCATTTCAATCTAATCACTTTTCAGCTAAGCATTTTTGTCATGTATCAACAGTTTGGACTTGTATTTACTGACAAATTTCAAGAAATAGGAATAACGCACGCCCAAACCACAACAGTTTTTAATATAAATTTGGCATTTACTTCATGTGTAGGTATGCTTAGGAATTTAATTCGCTTAACATGATTATTCTCAACTCAAATTAATTTTTTAGGTTTATTTAATGGACCGATTTACAGAAGATTTTCCTTCAGGCAAGTTGGTTTGCTCGGAAGCACATTGGTAGTGTGTTCTTTACTTATCGTTACTTGGTGTACATCGTTTTGGAGTTACTTTGTTTTTTATGGTCTCTTGTATGGTAAGAACCAGATGAAACCTATTAACATACATAACTATTTGAAGATTTTACAGGAATCTCTGTAGGAATAACTCAGTCAGCAAACGCGTTAGCCCTAAACACGTATTTTAAAAAGAAACGAAGTATTGCCACTGGACTTTCTTGGGGAACAACTGGCATTGGTCCAATAATTTGGCCTTACGTTATTACCGTGTTAATGAATTATTATGAGATGGAAGGAACCCTCCTGTTGTTTGCGGGATTTGCCGGACACGCCATTATGTGCTCATTACTACTACAGCCTGTTCATTGGCATACAAAACATAGAGAAGAGGTAATAATTCTGAGTTATTTATCAACTAGTACAAACTTGACAATTTGCAGGCTGAAGTTCCATTGATGCCACTTTATCCAAAATCTAAAATGGAACGAGCAAATTCTTTACCCATAAATCTAAATTATTCAGCCCAAGTAACTAACGACAGTCAACCTTTCGATTACATCGATTCGTCTTGTAAATCAATAGAAACTGACCAAATTCCACTGCCAGAAAACATAAAATTCTGGATAAATAGTACACAAAAAGTGTGTCATAAAAGTGAACTGTATATTTCCACAAAAGACAGCTTTGTATTCGAAACGAACAGTGTTGCCGCCAAACCAACGCTAAGTTTTTCCCAAAAAATTATAAAATTTTTTGATTTGGACATTTTGAAGGATTTAGTGTACCTCAACATAATCTTCGGAATGATCAGCATATGTTTTGTTGAATTCAATTTAGCTCTTTTAACTCCCTCTATTTTAAAAGAATTTAATTTTGGGAAATATCAAATTGCTACTTATCTATCGCTACTAGAAGCTACGGATGTAATAGTTAGATTTTCCTTTCCATTTTTTACAAGAAAAATTAAATGGAACTACAGGGTTTATTTTTTGATTGGAACTCTGGTTAGCACATTGGGCAGAATAGGTGAAATAGCAAATTTAATTATCTGTAACAATTGAAACTTTCCTTTTTTAGTTTTAGTTCATACTCAAAAATTTCAAATTGGGCTATTTGTGGCTGTTATTGTTGGTTTTGGAAAAGGACTCATAATTGTTTATTTGGCGATGCTTATTCCCAATCATGTTTCGTTGGGAAAACTACCTGCAGCTTTAGGAATTTACTTAGCAAGTTTTGGCGTATTTTTAATACTGATGGCTCCGGTTGCTGGTAGTTATGAACTCATAAACGTTTAATATTTTAAAGTTTGGTTTTTAAGGGTGGATTCGAGCCATCACACATAGTTATGCAACAACAATTCATATACTTCATATTCTTATTTTCATAGCAGCTCTTTCATGGACCCTTGAATATTTGAGCAAAAAACGGAAACTGCAGGCTAAAATTAATGAAATGTGTAAATGAAGGGCATTACATAATATGGGAAATAGCAAAAATTAAATCAACTTTATGGCTGTGGTAAATGGTTTGGAGAAGAAGAGTAAAAAATTTATAATTATAATTATTGAAATTATAAGGCAATATTTTAAAACAAATTTAAACAAAGAAATAAATTAAAAAACAATTTTTATTACCATTTCCAGTATTGCAACAATATTATTATTAGTAGTTGTAATTTTCTTATCGGGTTACTTTATTATAATAGTGCATAAACCATAAGTGTTGTTTTGTTGAAATTGTTGTTTTTCGAAATCTTCAATGGTATAACAGTAAACTTTTTAATCGAGTTAAAACATTTTTTATGCTATAAAGTTTTATTTATTTTAATTTTAAACTGAAAATTACAGAGCAATATGTACATACATGTTGCTTGGATAGTTCTTTGAAATTTCTTACTGTTCTGGCTTTCTTAAGCCATAGCTCGGTACAAGATTTGATTCTTGTTTGCATTTTGCATTCCTCTTTTGCAGTTTGCATTTCTGCACACAAAATAGTTATTTTTATTAACAAAAAAACAACAATATAATATAACTGATTTAAAGCTTTTTTCTTTATATAATTTCTGTTCAATAAGCGCAACTAATGATTAAGTAATTACCTATAATTTAATTTTGGTAAATATAGATCAGCACAATAAGTATAAATGCATAACTAAATAGATACAGAGTACTAGAAGCAAAATGTTCAAAATTATTGTACTTTACTTATTGTTTTCTTCAGTTTACACCAATGATCTGTATTCCAAGGTAAGCTGCATACATTATCTTTTATAAGTAACAAAAAAGTATTATTTTGTTTAAGTTTCATCAATCGGATTATAAAATAGAATTTGAAAGGATAGAACTGTTCAGTTATGAAAAATCTGTATGGAATATTTTGGAATTTAAAACCTTTAAATTTAATCGAACGTTGCCAGTTGTAAATATAACATTTAATTCAAAAAAGAACCTAAGTACTGGCGTTGAGGTTTAAACAAATTAAATAATTTAATACTGTTAAAATTAAAATTGTAAGAGTTTTAGGTGATTGTGCAACTTTACAAATTTTTGAGTAATGAATACCGGGTGTTTCCTACACGTTTCCAAATGAATTTGTGCAAAGGTCTTGAGGAAGACGTTATTAGAATATCAAGAAGTTACAAGTGTGGCAATTTCACTTCCTGTGAAATACTTCAAGTAATAAAAACCAAAATTTTTTTTATTAACTTATAATTCTTATAAAATCTTATAAATTCTTATTTAATATTTTTATTTGTAGAATACCACTTACAAAATATGCAATTACTATATTGATGAATCACGATTTCCACCTTTTGCACCAAATGAACAATTTAGAGCTCGATGTGAATTTAAAAATAACGATGAAGCAGCTGCTACTATTGATATTTTTATAAAAATTTATCGTCCCATAACTATAAAATCTGCACATCATTAAAGTTGCAAATGTGGGTAAATAAAATTCAATCAGAATTATACAAATATCTTGGGCATTTCACGCCAAATTGACCCACCATTTTTGATTTTTTCCAAAAAATCTTGAACAGAAAATAATTAATTTTTGCTTATAATATTATAATTATTTATATTTTCCAAATACTGTAATCCTCTTGCTTGTATATCCTTTGCAATAAAACATTATAAAGATAACAAAATGGAAAAATATAGAAATTATATATAATATATGATTAACCTGTGAAATTAATATTGTATTAAACCAGTGTATTAAAGTAAATTTTGTTTTATTGTTTAGTTAACCTGTTAATTTTTAAAATTTAACTTTAATTTAAACATGAGCCCAATAAAGCTAAAGAATACAAACTTTTGTATGTGTATGTAAAATGTAAAGTATGTAAAAAAATGTAAAAAGGACTCCGAAGAAAAGTTTTTGGTTTTTTATATGATTTATTCATTACATAAACTCCAAATTTGGGAAAATTTTGATAATGGAGATGGTATTTTGTAATCGTGGTTTTATTTGGAAAAAATTAAAAAATTAATTTCAATTTTAAATTTTGGTTAAAAATTACATAAATGATTAAAATACTATAAATTTGGAAGAACAGGAAAATACCACGCAAAACTGTTTTCTAAAGTAAAAATTTTTCTTCGTGTGTCACTTTCAGAGCGACGTTCAGTGCTTGTCTAAATAAAGATAAATTTTGGTAAGTCAGTTTGAGCTTGAGATGTTCCTCCAACCCCCCATCCAAAAATTAATTACAATTATGTTTAATTTATATTTTGTATAAATATTTTGATTTTTTTTATGTCGATCATTATTTGATTACAGTTTTTTTGAATCATTATAATTTTTTTCCAAAAAGGCAGATCACATTAGATTACAAAAATTATAGTTTTCGTGCTTCTATTCATGGTTATTTCACTCATCACAACAATGACCCGTTTTTTATAGTTGCATATGGAAAGCAATGCCTATTAAAATGTCATTAAGAAATAATGGACATAAAATATTACAGTTTAATTATCGAATTGTTTATAAAATGGAAATTTAAAAAATAAATCAAAAATTTAATGTTAAAATTTCTCTTGCTTATGAGAATTTATTCAATACGTGATTAGCATTAGTATGAGATTAGAATTACTCTTTTTTAAGTTTGGAAGCTTAAAACATTAGTGAATACTACAACTTTTTAAGTAAGGTTAAGTTAAAAATTAATCAAATATTGGATTTTTCTGCTATATTTTTAGCAAACAAAAATCCCTAATTTGATGGTTTCTGGTTTTGTTTAGAAAATTTTACTGGCCATATTTTATTCGGAAAAGATCAAAACTAGCACTCAAGATCGAAATTAATTCAGATCAATAAAAAGTGCTTTTTATTTAAATGTCAACCAAAAGCAGCAATCAAAAACTAGATTGCTGTTTTTGGATTTTCAGGATTTTTGACGCACTTTCGTCCTTCTATCCCATCCATACCATCACAATCTGAGATCGAAGCCCTAGATTAAATAATAATTATGGTAACCACGTTTTTGAATCTAGATAATACACTAAAGATCAATTAAAATTAAATCAATGCCTTAACTCATCCACCAAAAATTTCATTTTATTATTCGGAAAAAAAACTAATTAATGACTAATAGAAGTTTTTAAAATAGTATTCAAAACCGGTATTGGACCCATTAATATCTAATTTGTTGTTACTAATACTACTTCTACAAAAATATTAAGTTTTAATAATAGCGCGGTAGCACAATAAAAACGTTAACGAAAAACAAAACTTTTTTAAAAATGCGAGTTGTGTTTGTCGGATTATCCTAAGTATTTATAAAAAGGACGACGCTATTTTTTCCATTACGTCTGAAATGTGTAACCTTTTAGTTTTTATCTATTTATGTAAATCTTCAAACCACGATGTTTATAGTTAAGAAATAGTTGTTTAAATAAAACACTGAGCTAGACATCTTAAATCAATTTTTACTTCGCTTTGTTTGATACAAACGATTATTTGTGGTAAGTACCTTGATTAAAGTGCAAAATAATTTTATTTGTTTTTTTCTATATAAAGTGGATTTTGTGTGTTGGCTAATAGATTTTCAAATAAATTTTGACCAAACTGATAGCTGTGCTAAAAGAAAAATTGGAAGGAAGTTGAAACCAACGGATCAGGATTATGTTGCTCCCGATGGTGGATGGGGTTGGTTTGTTGTTTTTGCATGCGGCTTAAGCAATGTAAGTAATATTTTTATTTCCACAACAATTTTAATTTTGTCAGCACTTTCAGTTAAGCATTTTTTGCATGTTTCAACAATTTGGCCTTGTATTACCAAGCAAATTTCATGAAATAGGAATAACGGATACCCAAACCACAACGATTATTAACATTAATTTGGCTCTTACGTCATGTGTAGGTATGGAAGAAATAAACTTACATAAGATAGAATTGCTAATTCAAGTAGGCAATTTTCAGGTTTGTTAAATGGGCCGATTTATAGAAGATTTTCCTTCAGGCAAGTTGGTTTATTTGGTAGCTCGGTAGTAGTAAGTTCCTTATTTATCATCACTTGGTGTAACTCCTTTTGGACTTATTTTGCATTTTACGGTCTGCTATTTGGTGAGAACAGGCAAAGTGCGTTAAGTTGATAATGTAATAGAAAAACTTCTAGGATCATCAATGGGATTAACTCAATCAGCCAACGCGCTAGCCTTAAATACGTATTTTAATACGAAAAGAAGTATCGCCACGGGACTTTCCTGGGGAATCACTGGAAAACCAAAATATGTTAAGTTAGTTGGATAAATTTATAGGTGCAATTGACTAGAATTTAGATGTATTCAACCTTGATTAGTATTGCGTGGCCTATTGTTTAACGTGGTGCAAGGTTGCTTAATTTTTTTTATTCCTTATCTAAACCGGTGATTTAAGACAGGCTGCCAATTTTATTCTCACTAGGGTTTCAATCTGAATTACGTGTAATTTTCATGTATTGCAAATAAAACAGATCTCCAACAAGTGGATCTTAATGATACTGGATCCGAGGTTGATGTGTTACTTTGGAAAATAATTAAGTAAAAAAAAACTTAATCGTCTATTAACAAAACTATTAATTTACATCTTGCAAATTAATCTCATTTAACCATAACATGATTTACTTAACAAATAATTCCATAGAGCCACTTAAAAATTCGTTTTCGAAACAAATTTGAATTCAAAGGAAACATCTTTCTGACAATGATTTTATTACCTGTCCATCTTAATATAATTATAAAGAATGTAAATTAATGTGTTTTTAAATTACGGCAAAGGTCAGAAACAATTACTTTTCATATTTTTCACAGAAAAAATATATAGTTATTTATTAAATATGCTTATGCAAACCAGTTTAGTAGTTATTGCAATCATGGTGAGAAATCATGCAGTAAGAACTTTTTTGAATGAACATTAGCAGAACAAATTATGAAATGACAAATCCCGGTTTTGTTAGTACTAAACAAAATGTTGGTAGGAAGTTGAAACCAACGGATCCCGATTTTGTGGCTCCTGATGGCGGATGGGGATGGCTGGTTGTTTTTGCATGCGGATTAAGCAATGTAAGTGATTTTTAATTTGTAAATAAAAATAAAGTCATTGAATTGTTTTAGTTAAGTATTTTTTCAATGTATCAGCAGTTTGGACTTGTATTTACTGACAAATTTCAAGAAATTGGAATATCTCACGCTCAAACCACAACAGTATTTAATATAAATTTGGCACTTACTTCATGTGTAGGTATTGCAGCAACAAAAGTTGCTTAATATTCATATTCTTAATCCAATTTAATTTTTTAGGTTTATTAAATGGACCAATTTATAAAAGATTTTCGTTCAGACAAGTTGGTTTGTTCGGCAGCACATTGGTAGTATGTTCTTTACTTATCGTTATTTGGTGTAAATCGTTTTGGAGTTACTTTGTTTTTTATGGTATATTGTATGGTAAGAAGCAGAAGAAACCTATTGACGTTCATAAAATATCAAAAACATTACAGGATCTTCCATAGGAATAACTCCTTCAGCAAACGCGTTAGCCCTAAACACATATTTTAAAAAGAAACGCAGTATTGCCACTGGAATTTCTTGGGGAACAACTGGTATGGGTTCAATAGTTTAGCCTTACGTTATTACCGTACTAATGAATTATTATGAAATGGAAGGAACGCTCCTGTTGTTTGCAGGATTTGCTGCTCACGCCATTATGTGTTCACTCTTACTACAGCCTGTACATTGGCATACAAAATATAGAGAAGAAGTAAAAATATTAACTTATTTTGCAGATAACACAAATTTGAATACTTTTAGACTGACGTTCCATTAATGCCACTCCATCCATCAACTAACTTGGTACGGTCTACTTCTTTACCTGTCTTTCGGAATATCTTAGACGAAATCGACAGTAACCCATTTGATTATATCGATTCTTCCAATAAATCAATTAATGTAGAAACTGATCATATTATAATTTCATCAGAAAACATCAAGCAATGGATAAATGCTACCCCAAATTTATACCATAAGAGTGAACTGAATATTAGCACAAAAGACAACTTTACATCTGATAGTTTCACTACAATTGCATCAAATGCGAATATTCTAAAAAGTGTGAAACCACAACCAAGTTTTTTAAAAAAAATTGTAACATTTTTTGATTTGAACATTTTAAAAGGATTTAGTGTACCTCAACATAAACTTCGGAATGATTAGCATAATATGCTTTGTGGAATTCAATCTTGCTCTGCTGACTCCCGTGATTTAAAAAAAATTTAATTTTGAAAAATATCAAATTGCAACTTATCTGTCGCTACTAGGAGCAACAGATGTTATTGTTCGATTTTCCATTCCATTTGTTGCAAGAAAGATTAAATGGAACAGTAGGATTTATTTTTTAATGGGATGTCTGATTACCACAACGGGCAGGATAGATATGAAAAAAGTAATAGCAAACCTTGTACTTATGATTTTGTTTTAGTTTTGATTCATACGCAACAATTTTATATTTCTTTGTTTGTGGCCGTTATTGTCGGGTTTGGAAAAGGACTCGGTATTATATACTTAGCGCTACTGATACCTAATCATGTTTCATTGGTGAAGCTTCCTGCTGCATTAGGAATTTACTTAGCCACTTTTGGCATATTTTTGATACTAATGGCTCCGGTCGCAGGTAATTACATTAATTTGTCCATTTTCTATAAATATCTAACATTTTGCTTTTAAGGTTGGATTCGATATATTACGCAAAGCTACGTGACAACAATTCATATCCTACATATTTTTATTTACATAGCAGCTCTTTCTTGGATTTTGGAATATTTGTATAAGAGAAAAATGTTACAAGCTAAAATTAACGAATCATATAAATAAATATTTCGTGAAATACTTAGGTATTTTTGATTTTGAATTTTTATTTTGATAAGATTCAATTTAATTTAGATTAACTGCTGTTAATTTACTAGAATATTCATAAAACCCCGGCCACGACCACGATTGGCTAAACGGCATTTTTTACGTGTTGAACCAAATTATATTGTGTACGACACAAGTCAATTTCTAAATTTTAAAAATAAAATAACGCAATTCATTTAACATTTTAGTATGAATTGTATCTTTTGATATGATCGGTTCATAATGTAAACTATCAATTTATGCTGCATTTGCAGAATACTACGCAATAAAGTGATTGTTGTTAACATTAACAATAACATTTCATATTTTTGTGAAAAAAAAAGTAATAAATAAATCGATATGAGTATAAATTATTATTAATCATTAATAATTCTGTATAAATCAGGTAGAGACGGTCACGGCTTGGCGCTTAAGCTGTTCTTACTCGACTGCTAAATTGACTTTTTTAAGGTTTGGCGATTTACATGCCATTTCTTTAATATTTATCAAAACGCTACGAAATTTTTAGCAACACTTTTCTAAAAGATGCCCTAGGGTGCTTGCTTAGTTTTAAAATTTAGTAAAAATTTAAAATTGTAAAAATTTAAAAGTTACAAAATTTTTAAAGCTAAGCAAGCACCCTAGGGCATCTTTAGAAAAGTGTTGTTAAAATTTCGTAGCGTTTTGATAAATATTAAAGCAATGGCATGTAAATCGCCAAACCTTAAAATAGTCAATTTAGCAGTCGAGTAAGAACGCCTTAAATGCGTTAACTACTAAGCCGAGCGGCCCCGGTTCAAACCCGGGTGGAGTATAAAACTTTATTCTGACCGTCTTACCTGGCAGTAGGTATAAAACGCACTCACCAAGACGCTTGGCCAGCGTGGTGTTTTATGGCTAATACTCCCCAATGGGGAAGGCTTATATCCAACAATGGATGTAAACAGGCATATAGTGATAAATCAGGTAGTCTTCATAAACATGCTTAGAAAAAATCAAGTAGTGTGTACATTTTCAAATGAAAATGATGTAATCACGATAAACAATAAAATGACAAAATAACGCCAATTTTTTACCTTGAGAAAAAGGTAGGAAGAAAGTTGAAGTCAACTGATCCCAATTTTGTAGCTTCTAAATTTAAATTTTTTTTACAGTTTTTTACTTACTCTTAATTTACTTAGCCCAATTACGTTTCACTGCGGAAGCTTTCTGCAGAATTGGAAATTTATTTAGCAAATTTTAGTATATTTGTGATATTAACGGCTTAGAAAATAGATAGCATCGCCAAAATTTGAATTTGGAGAAATTAGAAAAATTAATTAAAAAATTAAAAAATTTTAAAATAATTTTGGAAATTTTTAGAAATGCAAAAAAACAAAAACATAGTCGACCTGAATTATAAATTGAAAATGTTTATGTAAAGTTATCATTGCAAAGGAACTTCTTGTGACAAGTCTCTTGCTGAGCTGTCATCTGAGCAGCCGTAATATTTTCTTTTAGATTTTCCTACTGTGCTTCTTCGTGGTATAAAACCCTGCTGGTAATCTCTACTTTTGCTTCCGACGTATTCTTTTAGATTTAAGTGAATTATTATTATTTTATTTTTATTTAAAGCTTTACATTCATAAATGAATATGACTACCCTTTACTGGATTTCCAGATCCGTCTGAAGAGGTGGATCAGTCCTCACCAAAGACATGTTTATTTATCTTATTGCATTATTTCGTAATTTATGTTCACAATCTTGTATGTACTGTAGCAACCTTAACAATTATTTTCCTATTCTGCCTGTTTTGTGTTTCTCTCTTCCATTCGTTTACTTCCATCGCTGCCAGATCGCCCGTCATCTGGTCCCATCACCTAATCTTCGGTCTTCCTCTCCTTTTGACCTCTTCCGGTTTTCATAGAGTTATTTTCATTAATAAATCGATGTCTTTTTTCTCATAATGTGACCCAGCCATCGTATTTACATATATTTCATGTATCTCACAATATCCCTCCCGTTAGTTTCTTTGCTTATCTCATGATTTATTAGAGGCCTGGATGCATCTCAGAAAAGCAAATGCTTTTAGAGTTTCAGCTTCTCGTTGAAAGAATGAATGAATCATGAGATCAGATTCTGATTCATGAGTAAATCGTTATCTTAATTTATTCTATTTTAAACATATGCATTGTTTGGTAGAGATATTTCTTTGAAATTTTGCATGCAAAGCAGATGCTCTTCTTGTGTACTTTTTATTTCAAATTCTGCAAACATTTTTATATTAATTAGTTCACATATTTTTTTCAGTGCAATTTAATTTTCCATTTGTATTAATTTGCTATTTATGTGGCCACTTTTTTTTCAATGATCATTCATATTCTATTATCTTTGAAACGGCTTGGTAAAAGTTAAGACACCCAAATCTATATTTTTACCATTTTTAAAGCGAATTAAGAAATAATTAAGAGATAAAAAAATAAAATATGTATTAGCCCACAAATTTTGAAAAAGTACACTTTTAGGGTGAATTTTGCGTGAAATATTTTTTTTTAAATGATAATTGTATTTTTGCGTTTGACGTTTTCTGCTTTAACTTGAACAATTCTACAAAGTTGTGGTAAACATCTTGAACCGCGATTGGCTAAATGGCATTCTTTTTTTTGTTAGGCCAAATTACTTTTTGTGCTTACACACAGTTTATTCTACTACCTGCAACATAGAATATTTACGATCATCCCTTCCACCTTTTAAATCATGGTTCTGACATTTTGTTTCACCCACCCTTGCAATGTTATGGATTACTCATGTCGGAATTCTTAATCATTTAGCTGTTCAATTAACAATCAATTAATTTTCCTTTTCTTCGTTCTCTATATTAGTCAATTTTCTATTATTGCATGTAAATAATTTTGTTATTTTATATAATTACTATTGAAAAATTAAATGTAATGTAATAATAATGATATTTAAGTGTTAAAAATGCGTACACAATTTGTTAGTAATTATTGTAAATGAACTGCTAGTTTTAATGACCATTAATTATAAACTGTGTACTTATTTTGCTATCTGTAGATTGTAATCTAAAAGGGTATCTATATACACCAACCCGGTTACCAATATGCTTAGAAACCTGATGGCTTTACTGAGTCAAGCTGTTGACCGACAATTTTACGAGCATTTTATCAGAAGATAAAATTCAAGCAATCGTAGAAGTTCAGGTACTGCTTGCCTTTTACCAATTACCTTATACCAATGCCAATTACCTGAAAGTAATTACTATTTTTTTATTTCAGCAATTACTTTTACTTATTTTTTGTATTTGTTTAAATTAATAAACGAAAAATTGTTCAGTAGAACGGCCCAATAAATAAAAATAGTTAACAATTTGAAAATAAACAAATAATATTTGACAGTACAAAACAAAGATTTTATCTTTTTCTTGATGGTTGAACTCGGACAACAATAAAAGATAACCAATGGAGTAATTGGGGGAATTTTTCAAAATGAAGCTTGCGGTGAGTTTCAGACAACAGGTAGAATTTTACATCAAGCAGAACTAACAGATGTTAAAATAAAAAAGGCTCCAATTAAAATTTTCTACCAGTCGATAATAAGCAATCAAGCAATGCAATACCAAATAAGACAAATCGGTAAAAACGGTAATCCAAAAATAATAATGGTAAGCCTAAAGGTAAAAATAGTAAGCCAAAAGTAACGCTCTCATGATGTTGGAGAGTTTTATGATGATTTCAAGCAATATAATGTAAATGAACGACTTTAATCCTTCAACAATGAAAATCATATTACTTTCCAAAAAATAGTGCTTTTTGAAGCCGGCAAACAGGAAAAATCCAAAATTTAGATGTTTCGCAATAAATTGGTTAACTACAACGTCAAAATAATATTTTACTTTACTTAAAAATGTTATACCAAGTAACTTTTTAGAAATTGAAAAAATGTGCGTTTTATCAATGCTGATAAACATTAATTTGTTAAATGAACTAAAATTCAAAATTTGAATTGGTATGCCGCATTTAGGAAATTATTGAAATAAAATTAAAAATTCTGTAATTATTTCAAATTATTTTTAAATAAAAATCGAAAAATGACTAAACATTAGTTTTAAAGTGCTGGGCGGTCCATCCAATCCTAGCGCGTCGGTATCCATAATTTTAAGTGCAATTTTAGACAATTAATTTTAACAGTGCAAAAATTATAAAATCAACCTAAATTAGAAATAAATTAGAAAATTAGAAGTAATAGCGCAATCGTATTGCACCGTCCTGAAGGGTTTCCAATCCTCCAAGACTTTCCACTAAATAGCGAACGGCAGCTCAGATGGTGTCGTAGAGCGAGTCGTGAATTACTCTCAAAAAAAGGAATAATGTAGGGCGCGAGAAGTGTTTTTTTAGTAACGTAAATTATCAAATTGACTAGTCTTTAATAAACGTAAAAACAACAAAAGTTTACTAAACAAATTTCCACAGTCAAATTCGTTTGTATTGTTATACAAATCGAAGATAAACGGTGCTGCAAGTTTAACCATGTAAATAATTACAATTTTGATTATTTACCCACGCGTATATAGCTATATACCTGTTTACAAGATATTGTATATAAACTCAAATAAAATTGTCTCAAAGTTTCGTTTCTTCTTAAATTTGAACAAGTCTGACTGGTGGATCTGTAGGTGATTGATAATTTAATGTTGATCAGTATACGACGCTTCGGTGTGTAATCGGCGCAAGAATTCGGCGTCGCAAATAAAATAAGCAAATAATTGTCTGACCTTATCGTAAGTGTTGTTGATATTCTACAACTTGATATGACTTCCAAATACATCCAAATTTCATGAAGGTTTCGGTAACAATTATTATGGTCCAAGCATACTCCAAAAAGAAATTCCTCCATAAATGGTTTTTAAACAAAAAGGAACAGATTCCGTGAAACTGGATACAAGAGAACGCTAATTTCCATTTGACCCAACAAAAATATCAAAATCGGATTGAATCCAAATTGAATTCCAATTTTAACCAAAATGAAACCAAATTGAAGCCAAAGTGAAGCCAGATTGAATCACGATTGAAGCCTAAAATGTTGTTTGGATTTAGAGAGACGAATTTAACAAAAAAGTATAATTACCAGATGGTCGGCTTCTATTAAATAAAAATTAAGTTTGTTTCTAAAATTTTTGATGTGTTTCGAACTAATATGAAAATTAAAATCGCTCTCTCTAAACCACATGGAAGGCATATCGCTTTAGCAACAAACTATTGATGCGCCATACTCAAAATTAATGTCAATGCGCCAAAATATAATTAATCAGTGCAATTACAAGGTGTTGTCAAAAAATATATCTCATTAATAAAAATAAAACGTTACAGACCATCAGAATACAATGTTGATAACTGAACTTAACCACATTTATGGAACACATTATAATTCATTATAGCGCATATTTTACAAGCCATTCGTAGTTAAACAAATGCATTCTAATTTAACCAATTTTAGTCGTAGTTAATATTTGAATTTTTCTCAATTAAATATTATTTTTGTTCCTTTAGGCCAATCATTCTAGGACTTCAAAGCGAAAAGTTCTCTGTCAATTCCAAAGTTTTTTATTTATTGGTAGATTGGTAAACAATATATATTAATTATTAAGCTTAATTTGCAACCGTAGCTTTGGTTATAAACAGAAATAACAATTTTTTTGGTTACAAAGTTTTTGGACTTTTTATTTTCATTTCGTTTTTGGTTACAAAGCTTTTGGACTTCTTTTTTCATTTCTTTATGCTGAAACTTTTGTTTCATTAAACATTCTGGATTTATAAATTGGTCAATTCAGGTTGACTATGTTTGTTCTTTTTTTGTATTTCTAAAACTTTCCAAAATTATTTTAAAAATTGTTTTAATTCATTTTTCTAATTTCTTCAAATTCAAATTTTGGCGCTGCTATCTATTCTGGATTTAAATTCCGTATACATATGGAGTATTCCACGCCAAATCCACCATTTTTTCAATTTTTTCTAATTGTTCGAAAAAAATTATGAATTTTTTAAAACATGTTTTTTTTCAAACGCTCATATCTACGATATTTCAAAAATTATAGAATATGAGTTTGGATATTTTTTTGTATTTTTTTCTAAAAAGCGCGTTTAAAAACAAACAAAAATTTAAAATAAGTCTAGATTTGTCAGTTTTTGAAATAGTTCTGAGCGTTTGAAAAAAAAACACAATTTTTTTAAAAAATTCATAAATTTTTTTGGCCAACTAAAAATTTTTTTAAAAATTCACAAAAATGGATTTAGTGGGGTAGTATAGCATGTAAAAATTTCACTCAAATCAAAAGAGGTCGTGTTCAAAAATGGTCAATTCGACGTGGAATGCCATTATCCACTGTCTAAATACCATTATCTACCCAATGTTAACGATATTTTGGGCGAAAAAGTATATATTAGTGCTGCTGCATAGATTGGCAGCCAACAAACAGTGAATAATATGGTCTATGAGGAAAAACCAAAGTTCCATCATTTCAATATTTGGGTGAAGGGTTAGAAAAGACAAAAGGAATGCCTATATCCAAGTTAAGTTTCCAAAATCGAAAAATTGAATAGTTCAAACGATGTTTTTACTTTAAAATTTATTTTTCAAAATACAATTTTTTTATTTACGTTACAAGGCAGCTCAAATCGAGCACAACTCGGCACAGCTTTAGTTTTTTTATTTTTAAAAAATGGCACGGCTAACTTCCGTCGATAAAGTACAATTTTGGTCATAAAAATTTTATTTTTAAAATACAATTTTTATTTACGGCACAAGGCAGCACAAATCGAGCACAACTCAGCACAACTTTTATTTTTATTTTTCAAAAATGGCACGGCTAACTTCCATCAATAAAATACATTTTTGGCCATAAAAATTTTATTTCTCAAAATACAATTTTTATTTACGGCACAAGGCAGCACAAATCGAGCACAACTAAGCACAACTTTTATTTTTTAATTTTTCAAAAATGGCACGGCTAACTTCGCGCACATGTATATGTTTATTAATGAAATAAAATATATTTTAATGTAATTCACGAGGCCGACTAGAATGATAATATATTTTTCAGTAGATTAAATTAAATAACCTAATCGTTAGTTGTACTTTAATTAGCAAAAGGATCAAATCGACTAATTGAATCGGATTGGGATATTTGAAATTTAAACTGGCTAAACCCCTAAAATATGTCAAAAATTTGAAAAGTTTAAATTAACTTAAAAAATTAAGTTTTGTGTATAATAGTTTACCTTTAGTGAGAGCATTTACGGTTTTAACAAAGACGAAGACAACTCTTTCGCTAATTTGAGGTACGATCATAGATTAGATCATTTTTAGACGAAATAAAAAATTTGTTAATCCATTCGTGCGTTACTAATTACATGATGCATTTTCCCGAAGTGTTAAAATTTAATTAAATATGATTACATTGAATTAAGTTAAAGAACTGATGAATCGCATATTTTGCGTTGATTGTCAATACTGCGTACGTAGACGTCAATATTATGTACATGTACGTCAATATCAACTAGCCCTTTGTAAAATTCCCATAATAAATTTACATTAAAAAAATTAAAAATATTCGCTATGAATACTACATCGGCGTATCAACCAATAAATATAAGAACACATCAATAAATTAGTTAACATATTTATAGATAATCAGCATATAAATGTATATATTATTTACATTTAATAATTATAGAAAAAAATTGTAAATTCTATATTATTTGTTTTTTGACGATTTGTTTTTCAACTTCATTTTGGAACTTTAAAAACACCAAATCGTCAATAAAATGTAAGTGATGCTAACCCAAAAGCTCACTACCCTTGGTGCGGTTCTGAATAAATTTCTTCAGTCTTTTAACTACGTACAATTTTTAATTGCCATTTCTTTTCACTACAGCATATCAGGCACTACATAGTTATTACTTCAACTATATAAACGCATTAAAATCCGGGCTCTGGTTATGATTTTACAATACCCAAGTGTCATTTTGGATGGTGTAAAGCCGATTTCAAACCAGAAAATTTTAATATTTTAGATAATTTTTAAAACCGGTATTAAATATTCAAAAAACCGCAATAAAATTAATACTTGGTTAATTAAATAAATTAAATAAAACTTTTTTAGAGAACGTCAACAAAATCCAAACTGTTGATCACAATTTTATTTATAAAAATTTAGTACTAATAATAATATTAAAAACTTGGACTATGTTAAAATATTATATTATGCAATAATTATTGTGTAAAATTGTTAAATAAAATAATCCGTAATTTATAATCAAACTATTTTTATTATTATTTGTTTGCATAAAATGTACATATTGGAAGAGAGCGGTGCAAAAATAAAATGGATCCTAAGTAACCACAATTTTAGCTGCAACCGTTGCTTTGTGTTAAAATTTAAATTGTTATGATTAATACCCATACGAAATTAACGTTTAAGATATAATTAATGTCATTATTACAAATAATCCTTGACACTACATGAATATAAATTATACGTGAACCCAATGTCAATCTGTAGTATAAATTACTTTTTGTCTCGCTTTCCCCTATTTTTGAAAACCAGTTAGCTTTACAGACACAGGCAGAAACTACGTTATAAGGTAACTACTTCTTTAAAAGAATATCAACAGAGCAAATAATCAAATGGCAAATGCGAGTCTTGCAACTACTAAAAAAAAAATTGGAAGGAGGTTTAAACCAACAGATCCTGATTTTGTGGCTCCTGATGGGGGATGGGGATGGTTGGTTGTTTTTGCATGTGGATTAAGCAATGTAAGTAATTTTCAATTTCCAAATATGTTTCATTTCAATCTTCTCATTTTTCAGCTAAGCATTTTGGCCATGTGTCACCAGTTTGGACTTGTATTTACTGACAAATTTCAAGAAATAGGAATAACGCACGCCCAAACCACAACAGTTTTTAATATAAATTTGGCATTTACTTCATGTGTAGGTATGCTTAGAAATTTAATTTGCTTAACATGATTATTCTCAACTCAAATTAATTTTTTAGGTTTATTTAACGGACCGATTTATAGAAGATTTTCCTTCAGGCAAGTTGGTTTGCTCGGAAGCACATTGGTAGCGTGTTCCTTACTTATCGTTACTTGGTGTACATCGTTTTGGAGTTACTTTGTTTTTTATGGATTCTTGTATGGTAAGAAACAGATGAAACCTATTAACATGCATAACTATTTGAAGAGTTTACAGGAATCTCTGTAGGAATAACTCAGTCAGCAAACGCGTTAGCCCTAAATACGTATTTTAAAAAGAAACGAAGTATTGCCACTGGACTTTCTTGGGGAACAACTGGTATTGGTTCAATAGTTTGGCCTTATGTTATTACTGTATTAATGAATTATTATGAGATGGAAGGAACGCTTCTGTTGTTTGCGGGATTTGCCGGACATGCCATTATGTGCTCACTACTACTACAGCCTGTTCATTGGCATACAAAACATAGAGAAGAGGTAATAATTCTGAATTATTTATCAACTAGTACAAGAACTTGACAATTTACAGACCGAAGTTTTATTGATGCCGCTTTATCCAAAATCTAAAATGGAACGGGCAAATTCTTTACCCATTAATCTAAATTATTCAGCCCAAGTAACTAACGACAGTCAACCTTTCGATTACATTGATTCGTCTTGTAAATCAATAGAAACTGACCTAATTCTATTGCCCGAAAACATAAAATTCTGGATAAATAGTACACAAAAAGTGTGTCATAAGAGTGAACTGTATATTACCACAAAAGACAGCTTTCTATTCGAAACGAACAGTGTTGCCGCCACACCAACGCTAAGTTTTTCCCAAAAAATTATAAAATTTTTTGATTTGGACATATTGAAGGATTTAGTGTACCTCAACATAATCTTTGGAATGATCAGCATATGTTTTGTTGAATTCAATTTAGCTCTTTTAACTCCCTCTATTTTAAAAGAATTTAATTTTGGGAAATATCAAATTGCTACTTATTTATCGCTACTAGAAGCTACGGATGTAATAGTGAGATTTTCCTTTCCATTTTTTACAAGAAAACTTAAATGGAACTACAGGGTTTATTTTTTGATTGGAACTCTGGTTAGCACATTGGGCAGAATAGGTGAAATAGTAAATTTAATTATCTGTAACAATTGAAACTTTCTTTTTTTAGTTTTAGTTCATACTCAAAAATTTCAAATTGGGCTATTTGTGGCTGTTATTGTTGGTTTTGGAAAAGGACTAATAATTGTTTATTTGGCAATGCTCATTCCCAATCATGTTTCGTTGGGAAAACTACCTGCAGCTTTAGGAATTTACTTAGCAAGTTTTGGCGTATTTTTAATACTGATGGCTCCGGTTGCTGGTAGTTATGAACTCATAAACGTTTAATATTTTAAAGTTTGGTTTTTAAGGGTGGATTCGAGCCATCACACATAGTTATGCAACAACAATTCATATACTTCATATTCTTATTTTCATAGCAGCTCTTTCATGGACCCTTGAATATTTGAGCAAAAACGAAACTGCAGGCTAAAATTAATGAAATGTGTAAATGAAGGGCATTACATAATATGGGAAATAGCAAAAATTGAATCAACTTTATGGCTGTGGTAAATGGTTTGGAGAAGAAGAGTAAAAAATTTATAATTATAATTATTGAAATTATAAGGCAATATTTTAAAACAAATTTAAACAAAGAAATAAATTAAAAAGAAAATTTTTTATTACCATTTCCAGTATTGCAACAATATTATTATTAGTAGTTGTAATTTTCTTATCGGGTTACTTTATTATAATAGTGCATAAACCATAAGTGTTGTTTTGTTGAAATTGTTGTTTTCGAAATCTTCAATGGTATAACAGTAAACTTTGGAGTTTACTCCTTAAGAATCGATTTTCATATATAAGGCGCCCGGTATGATAAAAATATGAGGTGTAAAATCTACTGATGAATGACCTCGTTACTTTTTAGTGCGCACCTATGGTGCGCAACTTTCATTGTGTATTTACACGCACATCAGTGTCAATGTACTTAAATTGCTGTTTTGTTATACATATCAATAATTAATATTGTTATTTTGTGAAGTTATAATTAATATTGTTATTGTGAAGTTATAATTTTATCATTACATTTCGCTAAAGTGAACTGAAAGTATTTTTAAATAACTATGGCAGAAATGGGTGTACATAATATTGCCGGAACATCTAACAACCACGTGGGAAAAAGGTACGTTTTAAAAACGAAAATGAGAGGCGTATCTTTACATTAGCGCAACCGCACCAAATCCTGCCCGCTTGGACATTTAGTAGTACGTAAAGATTTAGTGACAATTATCTTTTATAACCATATTTTGTTATTTTATTATAACCATATTTTGTTAGTTATTAAGATAATATTATATTTTAAATAAAAATTAATTATAATAGAAAAATAATTTTCATGTACTATTTATTATTGTACGTAAAAGATTTTTATTATAACCATATTTTGTTAGTTATTAAGATAATATTATATTTTAAAATATTATATTTTAAATAAAAATTAATTATAATAGAAAATAATTTTCATGTACTATTTATTATTGTACGAAAAAGATTTAGTGACAATTTTTACTGGAGTAAACTCGAGTCGTGCGTCGGAGCTGACACACACGGTTTTAATCGAGTTAAAAAATTTTGATGCTATAAAGTTTTATTTATTTTAAATTTAAACCGAAAATCACAGAACAATATGTACATACATGTTGCTTGGATAGTTCTTTGAAATTTCTTATTGTTCTGGCTTCCTTAAGCCATAGCTCGGTGCAAGATTTGATTCTTGTTTGCATTTTGCATTCCTCTTTGCAGTTTGCATTTCTGCACACAACAATAGTTATTTTTATTAACAAAAAAACAACAATATAATATAACTAATTTAAAGCTTTTTCTTTATATAATTTCTGTTCAATAAGCGCAACTAATGATTAAGTAATTACCTATAATTTAATTTTGGTAAATATAGATCAGCACAATAAGTATAAATAAAAATGCAAATGCATAACTAAATAGATGCAGAATACTGGAAGCAAAATGTTCAAAATTATTGTACTTTACTTATTGTTTTCTTCAGTTTATACCAATGATCTGTATTCCAAGGTAAGCTGCATACATTATCTTTTATAAGTAACAAAAAAGTATTATTTTGTTTAAGCTTCATCAATCGGATTATAAAATAGAATTTGAAAGGATAGAACTGTTCAGTTATGAAAAATCTGTATGGAATATTTTGGAATTTAAAACCTTTAAATTTAATCGAACGTTGCCAGTTGTAAATATAACATTTAATTCAAAAAAGAATCTAAGTACTGGCATTGAGGTTTAAAAAATTTAAATAATTTAATACTGTTAAAATTAAAATTTTAAGAATTTTAGGTGATTGTGCAACTTTACAAATTTTTGAGCAATGAATACCGGGTGTTTCCTACACGTTTCGAAATGAATTTGTGCAAAGGTCTTGAGGAAGACGTTATTGGAATATCAAGATGTTACAAGTGTGGCAATTTCACTTCCTGTGAAATACTTCAAGTAATGGAAAACCAAGATTTTTCTTATTAACGAATTTAATATTTTTATTTGTAGAATACCACTTACAAAATATGCAATTACTATATTGATGAATCACGGTTTCCACCTTTTGCACCAAATGGACAATTTAGAGCTCGATGTGAATTTAAAAATAACAATGAAGCAGCTGCTACTATTGATATTTTTATAAAAATTTATCGTCCCATAACTATAAAATCTGTACATTGAAGTGCCAAATGTGGGTAAATAAAATTCAATCAGAATTATACAAATATATTGGGCATTTCACGCCAAATTGACTCACCATTTTTGACTTTTTCCAAAAAATCTTGAACAGAAAATAAATAATTTTTGCTTATAATATTATAATTATTTATATTTAGCGAATATTGTAATCCTCTTGCTTGTATATCCTTTGCAATAAAACATAATAAAGATAACATAATAGAAAAATATAGAAATTATATAATTATGATTAACCTGTGAAATAAATATTGTATTAAAGCAGTGTGTTAAAGTAAATTTTGTTTTATTGTTTATTAAAAATAACATAAACATTTTTATTTTTAATTTTGTTTTTTTTTGTTTTTTGGCCCATATTTTTCACAGTTTTGACTTCGGCGTTTTTGTTTTCGTCATTTTACCGTGATATAAAAACCAGCGCCTTACCGGGTTTATGCTGGTGCACTGGAGGGTGTTCCACACCCCCCAGACCCCCCGGTTTACCCAGCTTATTTTTTATGTATACTTTATTGTAAATTTCAGCTGAATGTATACCAATAATAATTCAAATAAGCTGGGGTAATCTATTAACAGTACAGAGAAAGAGGGGAATAAAATACCCTTTACTCCTGTCCTCTATGTTTTATTTTATATTTTTAACATCCCCTCCCCAGGTTATATGAATTAATAATTTTTTAAAACAAAAAGTGATTAATTTTGATATTGCAAACTAATAGAATATATGAAAAATAAACTGAACAAACCGGGAGTCTGGGGGGTGTGGAACACCCTCCAGTGCACTAGTACAGGCACCCAGGATACTAAACCTTTAAAAATCGTGCAAAAGCATTATGATACCGCTTTAGTTTCATTGAAAATTATCACATGAGACCCTCCGGTCTCAAAATTTTTCTATTATTGAAAGACCCCCTAGATCATTTTCAGAACCTATCGAGATGTATCGTCTTGCGTAATTTAAATATTACAGCAATTTAAAAAGTTTTTGTATTGATACAAGAACGTTGCTGATACTGGTGCACTGCAGGGTGTTCTACACCTAGACCCCAGTTTACCCAGCTTATTTTTATGTATACTTTATTGTAAGTTTCAGCTGAATGTATACCAAAATAGTTTAAATAAGCTGGGGTAATCTGTCAACAGTACAATAGGAGGAGAGGATTTAAAATACCCTTTTCACTCTTGTTCTGTATATTTTATTTTATATTTTTAGCACCCCCCCCCCAGGTTATATGAATTAATAATTTTTAAAGCAAGAAAGTGATTCTTTTTGATAATACAAACTAATTGAGTATATAGAAAGTAAACTGGATAAACCGGGGGGTCTGGGGGGTGTGGAACACCCTCCAGTGCACCAATACAGGAGTCCAGGATACTAAAAATTTAAAATTCGTGCAAACGCTTTATGGTACTGTTTTAGTTTTATTGAAAATAATCACATGAAACGGGGAATAATCGCATGAAACATGAAAAGGGAACCTCAAAAGTGTAAATCCATCAAAATCTCAAACTTTTTTCTGCACGAAAACAATATATATTCTTATATTACATATGATAAAGTAAAAGGACTCCGAAGAAAAATTTTTGTTTTTATATGAATTATACATTAACTCTAAATTTGGGGAAAATTTTCATAATAAAAATGGCATTTTGTAATCGTCGTTTTATTTGGAAAAAATTAAAAATCAATTGCAATTTTAAATTTTGGTTAAAACTTACATAAATGATTAAAATACTATAAATTTGGAAGAACAGGAAAATACCACGTAAAAAAAGTTTTCTGAAGTAAAAATTTTTCTTCGTGTGTCGCTTTCAGATCGACCTTCAGTTCTTGTCTAAAGAAAGATAAATTCTGGTAAGTCAGTGTGAGCTTGAAATGTTCCTCCCACCCTCTCCCAAAAATTAAATACAATTAAGTTTAGTTTATATTTCGTATAAATGTTTTAATTCTTCTTATGTCAATCATTATTTGATTAAAGTTTTTTGTAATCATATTATTATTTTTTTTCCAAAAAGGCAGATCAATCAGATTATAAAAATTATAGTTTTCGTGCTTCTATTCATGGTTACTTCACTCAGGACAACAATGACCAGTTTTTTATAGTTGCAACCATATGAAAAGCAATGACGATTAAAATGTCATTAAAAAATAGTGAACATAAAATATTACAATTTAATTATTTAATCATGGCATTGATTAATGGCTATTAAGTTTTATCGAATTGTTTATAAAATAGAAATTTAAAGAATAAAACAAAAAAATTGAATGAATTTCAAAGTTTGATATTATTGTTACCCTTGCTTACGAGAATTTATTGATCAGGATCAGTATGAGATCAGAATTACTTTTCTTTAAGTTAGGAAGCTTAAAACATTAGTGAATACTACAACTTTTTAAGTAAGGTTAAGTTAAAAATTAATCAAATTTTAGCTTTTTTGCAATATTTTTAAGAAACAAAAATCCTTAATTTGATGACTTCTGGTTTTGTTTAAAAAATTTTACTGCTCATATTTTATTCGGAAAAGATTAAAACTAGCACTCAAGATCGAAATTAATTAAAATCAATAAAAAGTGCTTTTTATTTAAATGTCAACAAAAAATAGCAAGATTTTCAGGATTTTTTACGCACTTTCGTCCTTCCATCCCATCCATACCATCACAATCGCTGAGATTGAAGCCCTAGATCAAATAATAATTATGGTAACCACGTTTTAGAATCTAGATAATACACTAAAGGTCAATTAAAATTAAATCAATGCCTTAACTTATCCACCAAAAATTTCATTTCATTATTCGAAAAAAAAACTAATTAATGACTAATAGAAGTTTTTTAAAATAGTATTCAAAACCGGTATTGGACCCATTAATATCTAATTTGTTGTTACTAATACTACTTCTACAAAAATATTAAGTTTTAATAATAGTGCGGTAGCACAATAAAAACGTTACGAAAAACAAAATTTTTTAAAAAGGCGAGTTGTGTTTGTCGGATTATCCTAAGTATTTATAAAAAGGACGACGCTATTTTTTCATTACGTCTGAAATGTGTAACCTTTTAGTTTTTATCTATTTATGTAAATCTTCAAACCACGATGTTTATAGTTAAGAAATAGTTGTTTAAATAAAACACCTCGTTAGACATCTTAAATCAAATTTTACTTCGCTTTGTTTGATACAAACGATTATTTGTGGTAAGTACCTTGATTAAAGTGCAAAATAATTTTATTTGTTTGTTTTTTTCTATATAAAGTGGATTTTGTGTAGTGGCTATAATAGATTTTCAAATGAATTTTGACCAAACTGATAGCTGTGCTAAAAGAAAAATTGGAAGGAAGTTGAAACCAACGGATCAGGATTATGTTGCTCCTGATGGTGGATGGGGTTGGTTTGTTGTTTTTGCATGCGGTTTAAGCAATGTAAGTAATATTTTTATTTCCACAACAATTTTAATCTTGAGGCCCTTTCAGTTAAGCATTTTTTGCATGTTTCAACAATTTGGCCTTGTATTACCAAGCAAATTTCATGAAATTGGAATAACGGATACCCAAACCACAACGATTATTAACATTAATTTGGCTCTTACGTCATGTGTAGGTATGGAAGCAATAAACTTACATAAGATAGAATGGTTAATTCTAGTAGGCAATTTTCAGGTTTGTTAAATGGGCCGATTTATAGAAGATTTTCATTCAGGCAAGTTGGTTTATTTGGTAGCTCGGTAGTAGTAAGTTCCTTGTTTATCATCACTTGGTGTAACTCCTTTTGGACTTATTTCGCATTTTACGGTCTGCTATTTGGTGAGAACAGGTAAAGTGCGGCAAGTTGATAATGTAATAGAAAAACTTCTAGGATCATCAATGGGATTAACTCAATCAGCCAACGCGCTAGCCTTAAATACGTATTTTAATACGAAAAGAAGTGTAGCCACGGGACTTTCTTGGGGAATCACTGGAATCGGTCCTATTGTGTGGCCATATGTTATTACAGTATCAATGAATTATTACGGAACGGATGGAACTCTTCTTTTGTTCGCTGGATTTGCTGGGCATGCCGTTATGTGTTCACTTTTATTACAGCCTGTTCATTGGCACACTAAGAATAGAGAAGAGGTAAAAATTTATAACCACAAACACTGCAAGGTAATTTTTTAATTTTCAGACTGAAGTTCCATTAATGCCGTTGCAGTCTAACATTATGAGAGTACGTTCAAATTCTCTGCCCGTGTATCGGAATATGTTGGACGAAATAACCATAGACAGTCAACCGTTCCATTATATTGATTCCTCCAGTAAATCACTGGACGTTGAAAGTAACAACAACACCACTTTAATAGAAAACATCAAATACTGGCTAAGTGATCCAGTTGCCAAAAATCCAAACCATAAAAGCGACATAAATTTTACAAAAACAAATTTGTTTACTCTTTCAAATAATTCTTTTAAAGTTTTCCCACACTCTACAAGAGACACAAAACCAGAAAGAAGACAATTAATGTATACTATATCCAATATTATAAAATATTTTGATTTGGACATTTTGAAGGATTTAGTGTACCTCAACATAATATTCGGAATGATCACCGTATGTTTTGTCGAAGTGAACTTTACTGTATTAACTCCAATAATTTTAAGAGAATTTAATTTTCAAAAATATCAGATTGCCACTTATATGTCGCTTGTAGGGGCAACCGATGTAATAGTACGATTTTCAATTCCATTTGTTGCAAACAAAATTAAATGGAATAACAGGATTTATTATTTGCTAGGAACCTTGCTGACCACAATGGGGCGAATAAGTAAAAAGAAAATAGTGAGTTTTTAAAGATTATTAATTAATTTACTTCGCTTTTAGTTTTAATTCATACTCAACAATTTACTATTTCGTTATTTGTGGCTGTCTTAGTTGGATTTGGTAAAGGACTGTGTATTATCTATTTGGCTCTGCTGATACCCAATCATGTTCCGTTGCAAAAGCTTCCTGCTGCTTTGGGAATTTACTTAACTGGTTTTGGCTTATTTTTAATAGTAATGGCTCCAGTTATTGGTAATTATGAATATAATAAAACTTTAAAGTTACTAAATCGGTTTTTTAAGGTTGGATTCGGGACGTCACTCAAAGCTACGTGGCAACTATTCATATACTTCATATTTTAATTTACTTAGCATTTCTTTCTTGGACTGCTGAATATTTGTGCAAAAAAAGAAAAAAGCTTCAAGCAAAATTAAAGAATTTAGGTAAATGATGGCGTATCAAATAGTAACAGAGGCAAAGAGCCATTGCATTTTTCACGTTGTATAGTTTCCACCGTAATAGTATTTGACCATGGTAGGCTTGCTAGACCCGGATATAAAATATGTATTAACTGTATTTACCATGTTATTATGATCTTATTTAATATACGAAGTATATAAAATATAACGCACGAGGATGCATTCTAGTTAGTCAACATAGTTTCTTATTAATTAATGTAACGCATTTATTTGGAGTCTGAAACAAAATGCGTAAAGCGACTATATTTTTATATAAATTTTAAAGTGAAAATACTTTTTACCATATCAAATTTTCTCACTTTGCAACTTGAAGAAAAATATAAAACCTCTGATGAAACAAGCAATACGCAAATGTTGATAAGGTTGCATGTATTTTACAAGTCGAACAACAAATAAAAATCTTCACTATAATCGACATTCCATATAGAAAAGGCGAGGGTCAACCTCTAGAGGAAATTGTGTACAATTAACTTCACACTTCACGAACTTTATCATAATTCTCCTTACTTCTTCGTACTTCATATAATTCAGCAGTAATTCACGGAACTTCAAGTACTTCACCAGTAATTCGCCATACTTCGCCAATAATTCACGGTACTTCACCTCATTCATCGATACTTTATTGTATTTCACGTACTTAATCGGTATTTCAGACACTTACCGAGATTCCAAAATTTGAGCACTGGAGGGTTTTCCACATCCCCTACACCTTCCGAATCCAGTAGTTTAATTTTTATCAAAAGTAAACTGAAGATTTCCCGTTGCAGAGGCATTGGAAGGTGTCTCTTCCTACACCCCCCGGATTACGTAGTTTATTTTTTATTTTGTTACAGAGATCTGCCTCCCAGGGGGTACGGAATTTATTATTACGCAGTTTATAATTAATTGTCAGATTGCGACTTAAATACATTTACTTGGCCATAGCTAATTTTAATAAATTTGAGATATGCTCAAATATTTAATTCACTTTTATTAAAAATAAATTATTTAAACCGGGGGGTCTAAGGGGTGTGGAACACCTTCCAGTGCCTCTGCAACGGGAGAACTTTAATTTACTTGTGATAAAAAGTAAACTACTTGGTCTGGGGGTTCTGCAATGTTCTTCATTCCAAAATTTGTGCACTGGAGGGTGTTCCACACCCCAGACCCCCGGATTGAGTAGTTTACTTTTATCAAAAGTAAATTGAAGATCTCCCGTTGCAGAGGGACTGGAGGGTGTTCCACGCTCCCCAGACCACCCGGTTCGAGTAGTTTATTTTTTATCAGAAGTAAACTGAAGATCTTCCGTTGCAGAGGCACTGGAAGGTATTCCACCCCCTACCCCTCACACCCCGATTGAGTAATTTATTTTTTATTTTGATGTAGAGATCTGCCTGCCAAAGGGTACGGAATTTATAATTACGCAGTTTATAATTAATTGTCAGATTGCGAATTAAACACATTTACTTGGCCATAGCTAATTTTAATAAACTTGAGATATGCTCAAATATTTAATTCACTTTTAATAAAAATAAATTATTTAAACCGGGGGTCTGGGTGTGGAACACCTCCAGTGCCTCTGCAACGGGAGAACTTTAATTTACTTGTGATAAAAAGTAAACTACTCGGTCTGGGGGTTCTGCACGTTCTGCAATGTTCTTCATTTCAAAATTTGTGCACTGGAGGGTGTTACACACCCCCCAGATTGAGTAGTTTATTTTTATCAAAAGTAAATTGAAAATCTCTCGTTGCAGAGAGACTAGAGGGTGTTCCACGTTCCCCAGACCACCCGGTTCGAGTAGTTTATTTTTTATCAGAAGTAAACTGAAGATCTTTCGTTGCAGAGGGACTGGAAGGTATTCCACCCCCTACCCCCTCACACCCCGATTGAGTAATTTATTTTTTATTTTGATGCAGAGATCTGCCTGCCAAAGGGTACGGAATTTATAATTACGCAGTTTATAATTAATTGTCAGATTGCGAATTAAACACATTTACTTGGCCATAGCTAATTTTAATAAACTTGAGATATGCTCAAATATTTAATTCACTTTTAATAAAAATAAATTATTTAAACCGGGGTCTGGGGTGTGGAACACCCTCCAGTGCCTCTGCAACGAGAAACTTTAATGTACTTGTGATAAAAGTAAACTACTCGGTCTGGGGTTCTGCACGTTCTGTAATGTTCTTCATTCCAAAATTTGTGTACTGGTTTGAGTAGTTTATTTTTATCAGAGATAAACTGAAGATCTCCCGTTGCAGAGACACTGGAAGGTGTTCCGGACCCCCCAGACCCCCGGATTGAGTAGTTTATTTTTTATAAGAGATAAACTGAAGATCTCCCGTTGCAGAGGCACTGGAAGGTGTTCCGGACCCCCCAGACCCCCGGATTGAGTAGTTTATTTTTTATAAGAGATAAACTGAAGATCTCCCGTTGCAGAGATCTACCTCCCAGGTGGTACGGAATTTATAATTACGCAGTTTAAAATTAATTGTCAGATTACGAATTAAACACCCTCCAGTGCCTGTGCAATGGGAGTTCTTCAGTTTACTTCTGATAAAAAAGAATTTAATTAATCCGGGGGGTCTGGGGGGGTGTGATACAGTACCTAAATATTACAATGCAGGCAAACATATTAAAGGTTTGAAAATGTAGTAGAAACTCTCTGGTACCGTTACAGTTCTCTAAAAAAATTATTACATATTTTAAACACACAACAAAACAAAACAAATTAAACAGCTATGATACACATTGATCGTAGTGCATGCGCATAAGCTAGGTTCAACTTCATGTAATTCACCAAAAATTTACTAATTTCATGATACTTCACTTGTACTTCAATATACTTAACGCGTATTTTACCTACTTCACACGTACTTTATGTATTTTACCAGTACTTCATGTACTTCATGGGATGTGTACAAAAACTTCACCAGCGGTTAACCCCTCGAGAAAGGTCTTAATTTATGTCCAGTTCCCAGACTGGGCATAAGTTTCCAAACTAAACTTTGTTGAAGGACTTTAAGGGCACTACTATAAACAACAAAATAATTTAAATAATTCTTCTTTAAATTTTGTGGCACTGTAAGAGCAAAAAAATTTTGTTCCTGTTAGATAATTTATCGGGAAGTTTAACTGAAAAGATCGACCCTTACAAAAGAATGACATTGACCGTCAATCACATCAATAGTTAATTAATTGCAACCGGAATTTTAGGAAATATAAAAACTTACTACGAATGAGTAGAAAATTTTCGCTTCTATCGATGGATAGTGGCAAAAAAACGCACGTGTCGAATTTTCTTATTGGTGATTAATAAAATGATTGTTTATTACTAAGTAGTGGAATAACCTGATTTTTATGTAATTAATTGCATTAATTTCAATTAATTTAAATAATTTTAACAATTTTTTAATTCATCGAAGATGAGATGATAATACCTATACAATATTTTTCTGAAAATTCAAAAAAATGTAGAAATCTGACCACAAAGTTTGCCAAATTATTTTGCAAAAAAAAATATGATCGACGTTTTGATTAGGATTTTCCTTTTTGTTTAAGAACAGAGTATACATTTTCTGTAAAAGTATTTCGTGGGAAACTTACCTAAAGGAATTTGTGAGTGGAAAGAGAGGTTTAGGTGTAAAAAAAAGTTAAAATAAATTTTAAAAAATTAATAATGTAACAAACACTAATTAAGGGTGCAAAAAGACGACGAATGAATTTACAATAATAATTAAATCATTAAATACCAAAATCGTTATTGCATACTAATTGCTTACTTGTGCAGATTATTAAAAAAGTTTTAAAACGGAACAAACAGGTAAAACAGAAAAGAATTTTTTTTTTCTTAATTCTTTTGATTAATATTTAATTTTCTAAAGAAGATTAAAGATCATCTTTAATCTTCTTTAGGCCTCAGTTAAAGAATTTAAGTTTAGATATGTACTATATGCGCAAATATTAAATACGTAGCAAATTTCGAAACCTGCGTATTTTAATAATTATTGTTATTGATTCTAATATTATATATTGCATAATTTATTGCAGATTTATGACAATTGTGACGACATACAATTTTAATAAAAAAAGGTAAGCTTAATTGTTTTTAACATTCAGTTGGCTCTTAGCAAAAAAAATGTTGTAGTGGGTGCAATAAATTTAGTCGTGGTTTGTGAAACTTCATTTATAATAAATAATAAACAGATACGTATATTTTATAATTATTAATATTACAAAATATTTTGTAAATCATTGTAGCGAATTCTTTAACAAAAATCAATAAAAAATGTTATCCTTGATATTATTATTATACGCAACAATTGTCGGATTTCAATGATACAGTAACATTTTCTATGGGTTAATGAGCTAGCGGGAATTCTAAACAATGTTGAATTGCCATAATAATTATGTACGTTTGAAAACGGACACTCAGTATCTATAATATTATTTTAGCATGCATTTTGACCAATCTAACACCTCTATTAAACCTAAATTAAAAATTGGAAGGAAGTTGAAACCAACAGATCCGGATTTTATAGCTCCTGATGGTGGGTGGGGTTGGCTTATTGTTTTGTCATTTTTTGAATCCCAAGATATAGTGAATTAACCATCACATTAACCGGATATACAAAAGTAAATACTACACAAATAATTGCGACAATGCAACTATTTACTTTTTTTTAATTCAGTATGTCTTGGGATATAAATATTGTAATGCAAATTTTTGAATCTTTCTAGTTAAGTATATACCCGATGTTGCAACAGTTTGGACTTGTTTTTATCGAAAAGTTTCAACAAATTGGAATATCACACACTCAAACCACAATAATAATTAATATTCATTTGGCGCTTACTTCATGGATAGGTACGACAGCAACCAAATTTACATTAGTTTGAAATAGTAATCACTTAATTTTTAGGTTTATTTAATGGACCAATTTATAGAAAATTTTCATTCAGGCAAGTTGCTGTATTTGGTAGCTCACTGGTAGTAACTTCCTTGCTTATCATCACTTGGTGTAAATCATTTTGGAGTTACTTAATTTTTTATGGTCTTCTATTTGGTGAGAACAATCAAAGCGTATTACATTAAGTATGTGATGACAAAATTTCTAGGATCATCGATAGGTTTAACCCAATCAGCAAACTCATTAGCCTTAAATACGTATTTCAAAAGGAAACGTAGTATTGCCACTGGACTTTCTTGGGGAATCACCGGGATAGGTCCCATTGTGTGGCCGTATGTTATTACCTTATTAATGAATTACTTTGGAATGGAAGGAACTATCCTATTGTTTGCAGGATTTGCTGGACATGCCATTATGAATTCACTTTTACTACAGCCTGTTCATTGGCATACTAAATCTGGGGAAAAAGCAGTAATTTTTATTTATCATACCTATCACTTTATAAAATTTAAAAGTTTGTAGACTGAAGTTCCACTAATGACGATACATCTAAACAGTACAATAATGCGATCGAATTCTTTGCCGGTATCTTTGCATTCCTTCAATAAATTAATTAACAGTAAAACTGATAGCAATAAATCCTCTTCAAAATCGATCAAATACCATCCAAATAATAGACCAACTCTATACAGTAAAGATGGCCTAATATCCGATACTCCTATCAGAATTTCGCAAAATTCTTCCGATGTAAATAATATTTGCAAAAAATCTGAACCAAAACTTTTGAAAAAAGTAATAACATTTTTTTGATTTGGACATTTTGAAAGATTCGGTATACCTTAACATAATATTCGGAATGATAAGCATATCTTTCGTAGAAGTCAATTTCACCATTTTAACTCCAGAAATTTTGAAAGAATTTAATTTTGGAAAATACGAAATTGCAACTTATATGTCGCTTTTAGCAGCTACGGATGTAACGGTACGATTTTCTATTCCATTTATTGCCAGTAGGATGAATTGGAACAACCGATGTTTTTATTTGCTAGGAGCTCTGCTTACCACAACAGGGAGAATAGGTTCGACAATTTACAACATTTTATTTGATATTACAGTGTTTTTTTCAGTTTTAATACATACCCAAAAAGTTTCAACTGCGTTCTTTGTGGCTATTTTGGTTGGTTTTGGAAGAGGTCTTTGTGTGGTTTATTTAGCCCTACTGATTCCCGATCATGTTTCGTTGCAAAGTTACCTGCTGCAATGGGAATTTTTGACAGCGTTTGGCACATTTTTTATATTTATGTCTCCGGTTGTTGGTAAATATTTATTCACTGTAAAACAATTTAAAAATTTGTTTTTAAGGTTGGATTCGGGACATGTCCCAAAGCTACGTGACTACAATTCATGTACTTCATATTTTAATTTTCATAGCGACCCTTTCTTGGATATTAGAATATTTGAGCAAGAAGCGAAAACTTCAAGCTAAAATTGATGAAGTTTTAAAATGATGGTGTTTCGAAGAGTAGAAAGTTGTACTATATTTTTAATACATATATTTTATTATTTTTACATTAAGTCTAATTGTGCCAACTTTATTTAAGTAGGTAGTCGTCGTATGGATTATAAAATTATTTTTGACTTTGAAGTATGCCAATTCGCGCAGATATCAATCACAGTTAACTTTATAGATTTAGATTAAGTCGCAAGTCAAGAGGACGTGATTAAAATGGTGGGACCATTCAAAAAGGTTTGGTTAGTAAAGAAGCAAAGAGACTCCATCTATACTTTTGAGTAAAGCTGTTTGATTTTTACCGCAAAAGTATGAAATTGATTTATTAATTTTTGATATTAACAACCTTATGATTGTCAATTTAACAATTTGATTAAAGTATTGTTTTGGGATGATCGAGCTTGGGAAAATTTTTGAGGTATGCTGTTTAGCGCAGTCAATTACAATTGAGTAGCGAAAATTATGAGATGAAGTAGGAGCATGGTAAAAATCATGGGAGTTGGAGGGCGTGGTCTATAAAAAGCAAACGGACTTTTGGGACACTGTTGAGCAAGACTTCTTGTTTTTTTTGTAAAATTTCTAATTTGATATATTTCCTGAAAAAAAACCATTTCTGATGTATGTTGCCTTACGCAGATAATACAGCCTGCACTGACACAACGTTTTATTTGTCGCTTTAGGTTTGTCATCCAATACGGAATACAATAGAGCGCACAGATTCAGCATTTGAATTGTGATTCTGCTGCATATTTTGAGGTGGTTTACAGAAAGAGAATTATGTCCACGGATAATAATTTTTTTTTTTAGTACAATATCTAATTCTGATTAACCAAAGAAATCTATTTTATCTATCAAAATCAATAAATTTAATGGAAAATTCCCATGATGCCTCACACGGCGCTTCCTTTGCTGATGGAGTACTTACTGGCCGCTGTAATGAGCGGCTGTGATAGAAAGTAATGTCACGTGCTGACTCGCCTGCTTGTTTTCATGATAGAACGCGTGTTATTTTGCTTGCTGGTTTTCCTGATGATTTTAAGCACGAACCAATGACAAAGTTGCGTGATCTTCATAATCGCGAATGGTTACGACGATGCCAACAGTTGATCGTCTGTTGTCAAGTGACAAGCGTATTTGTGTAAAAACTGCGTGCGCATTAAAACCACAAATCCCGTGTGAAAACAACACTCAGAAAAATCATTACGATACCCAACCGCTTAAAAATCAGCAGATAAACAAACAAGCAATCTATCAGCAAAACAAGCGTTGTTTGAGGTGAGCTTAAATGCTATGTTCCTGTCGACATTTAATTGCAGTTAACTTTAGAGGCATAGATTAATACCCGATTTCTTCACTCATAGTTATCTTCAATTTAGCAAACTTCAGGTTAAATTGACAAAATAACCAATCAGATGATTTATTGATTTGTTTTGTTGTCATCTGATTGGTTATTTTGCCAATTTAATAAAAACAATCGAAACGAAATAACCAATCAGATGATTGATTTATTTGTTTTGTTGTCATCTGATTGGTTATTTCGCCAATTGAATGAAAACAACCGAAACGAAATAACCAATCAGATGATTGATTTATTTGTTTTGTTGTCATCTGATTGGTTATTTTGTCAATTTAATCTTTTTTTTTCGGAGACCCAGCATCGAAGGCACCGACTCAATATTCTGAGCCTGCATCAGCCCTATTGTAATCTTCGTGTCAAACATCTTTTACGCGCTTGGTTCGTCTGTTTTAATCAGGGCCTTTTTACTTTTACCAAATCCCAGTATTAGGTTTATTAATCTTAGCGGCGATGCTTCTCCTATGATCCTCTTGATGTCTCTTTGTACCACTTCTTCCATGGCTAACCAGTCAATATCCTTGATTTGCAGGGTGACTTGTAGTTCTTCGGTTTTTTCTAGAATTGTTTGGAGATATCTCGTTCCGCCCTCTTCCCGAATGGTTTCTATCAGGACGTCACCATCCTTTTTTTTCCTATCTGCTCCGCAGCCCTATCGTCCACTCCTTTTGAGAACATATTCGTATGTTCTCTTTTTATCCGTTCTTATTAGCAGTGCCGGCTTCTTCATGCTTTTAGTTGCCGCTTTTGTTGTTGTTGCTTTTGTTTTTGACCTAGCTTGCTGCTTTGCGTCTGCTTCATGGCCGACTTGTTTATCAGTCACTTGCCTCTGCCATCTTTTTTGTACAGCACAGTTTTAAAGCTGTTATCTTGTAGATTGCTATTGTGGCAAATATGTTGTTTCTTCACGTTCAGTTAGTGGAGTTCTCTGGATGTGTGTAGTCGGCCGGCATAGCATTTTGTGCAGCAGTTGTGGTTTCTTTTGCGGCCGGACACACTTTTTCACCGCCTCTTCCGGTTTACTGGTGGAATGGAGATATACTTGGTTCGGACTTTTAATAATTTCGGGCCTGTTGGACTCGCTGAGGTTTATCGTATTTGTCCATCTCATCGATATTGATTAGATTTATCTTTTTTTATGGGTAGGTCAGGAACCACCTGTCTCAGAGCCCCACCTCGCTTTTAACTTCGCCAAGAGATTCCTCCACCCTCTCTGTGTTATTTTCTGAGAGTTTTTGTAAGATATCCATTTTTTCTAGAATCTCCTGCATATTGGGCTGCTGGTTTCAGAGGAAGGATGTCTCCACTCTTCTCTCTGCATTGTCTTTATTGCTTTCTCAAGTCTTGCCGTAGTCTCCACAAGACCACAGATTTTACCCGTCAATTTAACCTAAAGTTTCTAACTTCGATAACTATGAGTGTAGAAATCGGGCATAAGGGTTGTGTCAAGAGTGAGAGCATACATCAATGAGAACCACATTACTAAAAGGAACAAAAGGTCCCTAGGATACTTTTGGTCAAAACTTTTTTTCTCGGGAACTCACCAGGAGGGAAGAAATATTCCTTGACTGATTACGTTAATTACGTGATTGATTACGTGAGCTCAAATGGTCCTGCAAAATTTCACCAAATATCGTTTAAAGGAAGGAAGAATAAAAATCGCATTTTAACTTTTTAATTCAGAGAATATACATTATTATAACAGATAACATTTTGTATTTCAAAATCAATCCCGGGCATATTCTGTAAAAAATTACTTTAATTAAATTTGTTATAGTGCACCTCATTTTTCTCCTCTTATTTCACAGAAAAAATGTAGTACTAAGAAGATATCAGAATAAGTATCAATTTAGGTATTTAATGGTATAAAGCAAAATACATGAAGATATTAAATAAATTTAATTATTTAAAAAAGAGGGGTCCAAATTTTGAAAAAATACTTTACCTTTCTTCCCCTTATTTCTTTAAGTCACCGGGTTTATCACCATGGACATCGATATTCTAAGCTTTTGTACAAAGGTATATTTTGTAGCTTTTCATGGATACCTAGCATAAATTAGGTATTGGTTTAATTTTTAAAGCAACTTTAAATTAATTTTTATTATTATTAATTTATTTAAATTGAATATTTACCAAAATTATACACAGTGAGGTGTCCATTTTAGTGAACTAGAATACTTCAGGTAAAACTTTTCTGTAATCCTGTATTTTTTAATTTTGGAAAATTACTTGCTATGCATGAAAAGAATATGAATAAAAATAAACTTTTGGAACCTGTAATGAGAGATGACATTTCCATTTATAGAGTTTTATCTGATGATGAAGAATTAATTCTACAGAAAAATCCGCAAAAATAAGAACGACCAACAACGTTCGAACTGCAAGAAAAATCACAGAAAACAGGCTAATAAAGGAAATGAGATGTGATGACTTATTTTCCAACTATTGATAACAAAAAGGATAGTACAAGGTATGAGATGGAAAATTTCAAAGGAAAGTCACACGTTTTTTGTACGAAATGTAATGTACACTTGCGCTTAGCCAAAAATTAGAATTGTTTTTTAAATTTTCCTAAACGATAAATAATGTCACTCCGTTTTAAATTTATAATTATTCTGGTTTTTTCCCAAATAAAATATTTAAAACATTTTTATGATTTATTTGTTTATTCGAATGGAGATCCGATAACTCCGAAATGAAATAGAAATTCATTGAAATAAAATGTTTACATTTCTTTGCTCAGTTTTATAATTTTCAAAAGAAAAATAAATCGCTATGCCTGAAAGAATTACGAAAAAAAAGTAATCTCTCAAATATTCCTATGGTAACTCTTCCTGAACGGGAAACCACATCTTAAAAGATTATATGTTGAATAAAATATTTTAAAAATTACAAGTTGAATAATATTCGAAAATTTTCCAACTTACATTTTAGTCTAGGACCCTGCTGCGCATAAGTGGTTTCGTCTTTTCAAGAACTCATCTGCTAAACTATCTCTAAATGAATGAAAATGGATTAATGTCAATTAATTTTATTTAAAAAATTTTCCGATATATTTTTTTATTTCAATTTTAATGGATTTTAATCCATTTTCATTCATTTAGACATAGTAGTTTAGCGGACGAGTTTTTAAAAAGACGAAACTACTTATGCGCGACAGGGTCCTAGACTAAAATGTAAGTTGGAAAATTTTCGAATTTCATTCAACTTGTAAATTTTAAAATATTTTATTCAACATATAATTTCACAAGTTAATAAATATTTACAAATAAAAGATTATAAGAAAATGAAAGATTAAAGAAGAAATAATACACACTTCTGTATTACTTCTTGCATTTGAATTGTATAAATATAGATAACCTACAAATTAAAACAATATTGGTCAATATCGGAAGCAATATTACCTATGACGTCTAAACGTTCTCCCATTTACTTGTGCTTTCATAATAATAACCTTTTAATTAAAATTAAAATAAAAGTACAAATAATATAAATAGAAGTTTTCGAGGATCAACGTTCTTGCGGGCAAAACACCCGCACTCATTCGGTTACATTCAAATGACCTCGTACAAGAAAAAATAATGTCACACTTGGACTTCACTCATGTTTTACGTAGATAGTTGATTTTCATTTCATTATCATATTTTTATTGAAAGGAAAAATTACAAAACCACTGTCGTTTTTAGATTTTCTTAAAATTTTGAAAAAAAATTAATTTACACATGGAAAGTACGTCAGAGTAACTAATATAGGGTCAATTAACATAACCCACAAATGGCACACATTAATTTAATTTAAAAATTAAATTATTATCATAAATGGTAATAAAACATGATGTCCGGTAGGTAACTAATTATAATAGTTGTTGCCCGCTGGGAGTTAACTATAGGCAGTTATACCTAGTGATGGACTTTGTATCTACAAATTCCATGTTCTAATTTTAGAGCATCCAAAAATTATCTGCGCCATTGTTAGGATTCCACCGTTGTTATAGATTTCCGATCACTGCACCATTAATTGAAGATGCAGAAAGGAAAGCATTCCATCAGAGAGCAGCACAGCGTGGCAAAAGTCCTTATAACATCATCAGCAAACATCTAATCATTCTTATCGAAATATAATTTCACTTTTTGAAAGAAACGAAATTTTGTATAGAAACAAAATTTATTGTTTATAAATTTTTGACTGTTATTTTCCATCGTCTTGTATATGGATTTGTGTTGGTAACACCAATACGAAGTTTTGAAATTTGAAGTTCCTGATTTTCTAAATGCTCACACAGCTAGTCTACGATCCTATTTGTATTTGTTTACAAGAATAAGAAATACCATTGGTTTATCCACCAATTTTTTTGTATTTTCTTCTATTTTAGGAAAAACCTTGAAATTTTTTATCAGGAAAACATTTAAAATTTCCCAGCGCAAATAATTATAAGTTTGTATAATAATTATACCTTGTAGTTAACGTAAAACAAATTATATTACTACTATTACAGTTATTGGAATCCAACACGTAATTTGTAGAAAATTTACCATAATCAAAATTAAACTGGCATATGTCAATATCAAATAATGTTAAGTTGATTCTGCTTTTACGTTTTTTGAGGTTTTCCCTTGGTAAAATTCTTCAAACGTCAAAAAACGTGACTTATTTGGCGACCGGGCAACACTAAAGAACTTTACTGCCGATCGTGATCAATTTATTTACTTTATTTAGTGGCCAAAATGAAACCAAGTAAAATCCTGCATAAAATTGCGTAAAAAACCTCAATAGTTAGTAGGATAAAAGTTAAATTGATTTGCTCAGACCCATCCTGACTAAAAAAATATCTTTTCTATTATTCCGTTTCGATTTTCTAAGTAGAGAATGGGAAGCCTCGCATTTGTCTGTTATTTTTTTGGCAGTTATCCGTCAATTATAATTTTAGTACTTGTGTTGTTTGGATAGATTATTACCATCAAAGCCATATTTAAATATTTTAATGCAATATTATTTTCCACTTATTAAAATAAAAATGCGTTTATTCGCTTTTCCTCTCATTTGTCAATAACATCAACAACATAATAATAATAAAATAGTCGAAATTAGTGTTAGCAAAAATAAATAGTAATTAGCAACACTGACCTCGACCATCTAGGCACGCAAATAAAACTACCAGAAACTTATTAAAATTATTATAATACAATTAATAAAATAATGAAAACCCATAAAAAATTGATTTTTTTGTCTACCGCAAAATCTCCAGTCTTGATAAAAATTCAATTAATTACATCGAGCAAATCGCCTGCGGCGCTTACAAAGAAGAGACCTACTCATAAGATTTATCTTTGATTAAGATTTCTTCGAAATTTTTTAGAATTACTGGTAACGAAAATAATTTATTCACCAATAGTTCAGTAAAATTCGAATTCTAAATTTAACTTTGTGGGAACTAGCTTGTCTTCTGCCACTCCCCTGGCGACTTTTTGAATAATTCCAAAACAAAACAAAAGAAATACAAATTTGATGGTTTGTGTATAAGAAGTTACTTAAATAAACTCATCAAATGCATTAAATAGCAGTAACATAAAAAATTAACAGTAACCCGATACCAACGGTAATAAGTGCGATAAGTACAAATGAGAATATTAATTTAATGATTTAGTATCACCTATCATCAAGAAGGAATTTAGCCGTTGCAACTATAATTTATAAATATGGGGTTTTCCAGATGAAACCAAATTGATATCCGATGGAAAAATGGTTTTTTTATAAACTGTCAAATAACTGTAGGTAGGACAGTTAGTTATAAAATGAAATTGTTTAATTAATATTCAAAATGATGTAGTATACATTTTTTATTGGAAAATTTGATAAATATAGACGATCTTTGTTTGGGTGTTTCCAAAACATCTTTTTAATTTTTACTATGAAATTTATAATTTAGAAACTATTAAGTGAATTTGGGTTAATTAGATGATGGTAAAATTGTTAAAACACTACGCTGAAAGTTGTTTCCGAATCATTCACCCACTAGGAGGTCGGGTGGCCGAATGTATGCAACTTTAAAAATTTATTTAACTGATTAGTACTAACTGCATGTACTTGGTTATTAAAAAAATCATTTTGAAAAAAATGCATTAAATATTTATAGAAACTGTTATGAATATATTTAACTTTATTTAAATTGGCCAGAATTAAATTCAATAAATTACTAATAAAACACTAGATTTTTCAGTAATTAATGAACAAATATAAATCATCGATAGTTTTTAAAAACTAGCATTTTTACTTTTATGTGATTAATAATTTCGATAGGCTTTACAAAACTTTTTTTTTAGAAAGAAATCCACTACATGCAAATTGAGGAGCAGATAAATTTTGTTAAATATTACATCAAATTCGTGATTTATTGCATTGTTTCAAAACTTTTATTTAAAATTCCAAAATATAAAGTAATATGTATAAGAAATGCGTGTATTAATGTTTGTGGGGAGTTTGATAATATAAGGAATGCATGTAAATATTTAATTATTATATTATATTATATAAGTGGTCTAGACGAATGAGACATTAGGAAATATTTTATAAGAAAAACATTGAAGAATTTCCCATCTTATGTATTTATATTTATCAATCTAATTTGAGGTTTATATATATGTAAACTTTTGTGGTTTAAATTGTAATATAAACCACAAATCATATATTATTTATAAATTATGTTTGCATAATTCAAATTATTAAAATCAATTATTTCTATTTATGGTTATCTGTAGCAAATTTAACATAAACAAAACTAAACTGACATCCCAAAATCAAAAATATTCTGTAAATCCAAGAAACTAGAAAATCACTTTAAATAGCAATTATTTTGGCTAAAACTAAATATTTTGAAGCGAGATGTAAGAATTGAAGGAGCTATAAACCAGAAAAATGTTATAAACCTGGAAAAAACTATAAACCAGCAAAAAACACTGCATCAGCAATAAATGGTATAAATTGGATACAAATCAATCTCAAATGTTACAAATTAGCTGCAAAAGCTATAAACCAACCATAATAATTGCTGTAAACCGGCTGTAAAAGCTGGAAACCAGCATCAAATGCTATAAACTATTTCACTTTTGAAATTAAAAATACAACCGAACAGGTTTAATAATTTCACCTTATCCATACATAAATTTTTGCATTAATCTTTAATTGATTCATCCGAAGAAAGAAAAGAATTTAATTGATTATCCAATAAAACCACTCATGATAACCCATCAAGCCTCTTTGGAACGACTTTTCGCCGTTTGCGTTAGTCCCAGAATCATTTTCTAAATTCTACACGTTCCAGTAGGTCGATTATGTAATAAAATTAGCTGCACAATTTTGATAATGTTTTGAAAAACGAAACTTTACTTTTGTAAAAATAAAAGCTGAAAAATACCCAATTTTTATTGATTCTAAATGCATTTGCAAGTGCAATCATCGAGAAAGAATAAGTAGTACCGAGCTATTTTACATTTTATGAGGTTTTAAAGTGAAACTATTCGATTCCACCCTAAAAGCTCATAAAAGCCTCTTTTGAATTTTCACGTTTTAAAGCCCAAGAATTAAGTGTTCAGGAGGTATGCCCGTAGCCGGTACCGTAACTAACCCGGGATTAAAAGAGTCCAGAAATTACCGACAAAAATTAGATACTGAAAAATTTCTAAGTTTAAGAAAATATTTTGATTGTTTTTTAATTCGTGATCCGCTATACTCATCTAATATATTAACCCACAGCAATAGCAAAGAACTAATAAAAAATATAAAAAAGATATGTTTATTTTGTAAGCTTTTTGATGAATTGATCCAACACTAGAAAACATTAAAAAACATCTGATCATAATTAAAATTATTTTGTGGTACGTAGGTCAATGTGCCTGTTGGCGGCCATGAAGGATAAAAAGTTAAATAATAGTAAACCCATAAAACAACAGTTGCAAAAATCACATTAATAGATTTGTTTTGTTTTGCCAAAACTTTTAATTGTAATTTTTTATAACTGCTGTTTTATGGGTTTACTATTATTTAACTTTTATCGTTCTTGCAACAACATTAACCATCTCTTTTGTACGAAAGCTACAAGAATGGGTAAATTTATTGTATGCTAAGTTCGTCAACGTTTAACTTGTTTGGGTTAAAAATAAGAAATTTTTGTTATAAGCGGGTACATAATTATTAATTTAGAAAGTCTTGGACTTTTGCACAATAAAACGTCTGATGACAGCAGTAACCGTTGCTGAAAGCTTACGAATAATTTCGTTTTATTGTTTATTTAGCCTTTTAATTTTAAAAATTTTAATCTAACATTAATTTCAGAGGTTAATAATGTGTATATAAATGGTCAGTGGTTAATTACCATTAACTTTATTACTTAGTTGAATTTTTTTTTATTAATTGTTGTTTTCTAAGAAACGACGAAACGCGAGAAAGCCAGAAAAATGTAATTAAGATAGTTATTTTTATTGTATTACATCAGAATAGTATTTTAATTTTCAAGAAAATAATATATGATCACTCTTTTATTTTTGCTTTGAAAATCAACAATTTGTAATAATTTAGGAATTATTAATAAAAATAATTTAGGCTAGGAATTTGCAAAACGACCTTTTTTTCTTTTGAAGTCCTTCCTGTATTCTTTGTTTTGGCAGTATGGCAATCTTGTTTTCAAAAAATATAAGCTTGGTAATTATTTCCAAACTTTTCTTCTCCCTTTTTTCGTTTTATACTGAATATTAATTTGGCATTAATCCATTTTTGGAATATAGAAAAGAATGCAAAATTAAAGTTATTACAAAATGTTCTTCTGTGGAGAATAAGTATAACTGGCTTAGAACCATCCTCTTCACAAATTTCTTTCTAAAGAGTATGAATTTTTGCTATGTTGAATTTTGTGTCTAAATACTGCCCCCTTTCATCACAGGAGAACTCAAAATATCAGCAGAATTAGTTTTATTGTAAGGAAACTTGAATTCAATTTACTTTTCTATAAATATTTTACATTTTGTGATAAATAGTTCTGCCAGAAAAAGATAAGTACCAATTATCGTGTTTTAATTTTGCAAAACCTAGAGCGCTAGCCAATATTAAACTGAAAAAATAAGTGCTCTTAACTTGTTTTGACAAGTTTCAATAGTAATCAAAGAGGATTTATCCTATTTTGTCCACTTGATATCTCTCATTTACACTCGCAGACTTATTTTGGACATCTTTTTTTAAACTTTAGGTTGTGTTTTAGCCCTCCTCTCCATTGTTTTGCATGTTTAAATTTTTTAAAAAAATTATTTCTAACAATAAATTGTTATATAATAAATGTAGTATTTTATTATTATTTCCTAAAAAAAAGTGGAAGGGGGTCCATAAATATTATAAGTAATCTATCAAGGGCACAAGAAGAGCTAATTAGAACACTGAATCCACCCCATCGGGGCTGTCACATATTATAAAAGCATAGTTTTTTTGGGACAAAGTTTCGCAGTTCTTTGTAATCTAATAATTTAAAAAATAAGTATTTTTTGTAAAAACTCATTGTTATCGTCCACTTCGCGTTTAAATTACTTCCAATAATGTTTCTTTTCATTTTTTTGATAAGTTTTGCTTCGGTCTTTTCTCCTCGCATTACTTCATAACCTCTTACTAATTTTCTTTTTTTATGCTGGCTGACTTTTCGAAGATTTGCAATTTTGACGTTCTACCATTACAAACAGTAATTAACCTTTTTGGAATTATATATTAACAGATAAATTTAGTTTAATTTTTCATGGGTAATTTTTTCAAGGCAGAATTACATCACATACTCGGCATGAAGCAGTTTCTTAAAAACTGTAATTGCAAAAGAGCAATAACCATAAAAAAAGAATTTTTATGGGAAAATTATATTATATACTATGGGAGTAATATAATATTATATTTTAAATTTCACATTATGATTGCAATAAATTTAAAATTTAATTTTATATTAAAATATCCAAAATTAATAATAGGTTAAATAAACAATTAAACGACATTATTTGTGAGCTTTCAGCAGTGGTCACTGCTTTCATCGGACGTTTAAAGCTCACGAGTAATTTCGTTTTATTGTTTAGTTAACCTATTAATTTTAAAAATTTTAATCTAATATTAATTTCAGATGTAAATAAGTAATATACCATATAATTTCAACAATAATATTATGTTATTATAATAGTTGGATTTTATTGTATTAATAATTAAATTCTTAATTTCGACTTCGTGAAAGGACAAAGTAAAGTAAAACGTAAAGCGCGATGAAAGAGGCGAATATATTAAATGTTAATTTTTTTTAATTAGAATATTAGTGCAAAGAGAAAGCGGTTGGACAAAAAGCAAAAGAAAATAACCCAGCTATAAGAGTAAAGTTTATTTTGCTTTAACAGATTTTTGTACGCAAAATATCAATACTGCAAATTTTTGCAAAAACTTGATAGCCAAAAATATCAAGTTTAGCATTATTTATAATTCTATTTTGAGACCAATAATAATATTTTACAATGATTTATATTTATATGTAAATATAATTTAATTTAATATTTAAAGTGTATTTTAATATTCTCCCAAAGCATTTGAAAAGTGGAAAAAAATGTAAAGCAAAAATAAATTAATAATAAAATGATGAGTTAAGCCCCCCACCCTGCAATAATTTTCCTTCATCCACTGCTTTATAAGGAGAGGTTTTGATTTATGAATTTTATGCAATTTATAAATAGGTCCTGAATAGGACAATTTTTAAATATTGTAAATGTTTATTATTACTTGTTGAAAATATATGTTAAATTAAATATTTTAAAAGTTTCAAGTATAATGAAATTTGAAAAATGTATTATTATTTTTTAATACAATTCTAATGAAATTTAAAAATTTTCCAACTCACATTAAATAATAATACATTTTTCAAATTTCATTATACTTGAAACTTTTAAAATATTTAATTAACAATTTTTAAAGAACAAATTTCAGATTAATTGATTGTTGTTATTTTTACCTATATTTTAAGTTTTTCAGTGGGGCTTTTCCCGATATTTTATAAGTATGCGGAAATTTTTACCATAAAGAATGTTTCGTAACAAAATTTTCACTTAGCAATTCTAATCGGCTAATTTTGCATTAGAAATTGGCCATACTTAAATCGGACGGTCATAAGGAAGGAGGTACCTATATTTTTAAATATTGTAATTATTTCCACCAAATACCCTACCCCTCGAGAAATTAGAAGAATGACCGCTCCTGATTAATTAAAGATTATCCGTTTTGCAAATAATTATACAAAACTGCAGATTGTTAAATTATTATCAATTTATGGTAATTTAGGTATATAAAATGTATAAACTTTAATTAGAAAAGTATAATAAGTAATATATTAAGAATAAAAAAAATTGTTTGCATAATTTAATTCGACATGCTGCAAATTATATTTATAATTTAATTATAGTGATCAATCAATACAATGAGATGTATCAGTTAAATTTGTAAAACCAACTGAAATAGAATAAATTAGGTAATTTACTAAAATGAAATATACATTAAAAATTTGATAAAATTACCAAAATTAACCAAAATTGCGTAAATCGTATCATAAACATAATTTTAGGAGATAGTAAATAATGGGATTACCGCGACATTCACTATGGTGCCGCTCCTGAATAGAAATACCCTCTTCTAATGGCGTTAATAGTTTTACTTGTTACGGTAATTCCCGTCATCGTCAATATGAAGCAGTTTCCTCAATTATATTATAAAAAAAATTTCGTAGGTATATATTTTTTGTGCACGTGCCATTAAGCCTAAATTAACTGTTACACTATAACCTGTGGTTGATTAATTACGTTATTTATTTACATATTATACAAAAAACATAAGTAATTGGTTGAATATGTAAACAAATAAAAAAAAAGTAATTATCATTTTTAAAAAAGGGGGTATAAGTTACTCTCCATATATCAAGATTTCCGATTATAGCATAGATTTTCCAGACAGCAATGAACGCACTAGTCGGGATATACCTGTATTTTCCTATCCAATTTAGTAGCACCTTAGTTAATTTAAAAAATAAACATTGCTTTAACCATTGATTATAAGTTTCCGAAAGATAATGCTAGCGGTAGTTTTGCAATATGCTATTACGTACAAACATTGTGGTTTGATATTAATAATATAATGTGAGCAATTGTTAATCATATTATCTATCTATGATGTCAATACAGAAAACCATAAATTTAATACAATTTTAATTATGAATTATGACATAAAAATTATTATAAAGTCCACCGCACACGTATGGGGTTCTAACCATGGTTCTTAATTTTTCCGATTTAGAAGTATTGTAAAATGAAATGAAAAAAATTGAATCACTAAATGTACTTTTCGTGAATCCTAAACTTAAACTGCCTTAATTGCCATCTTCAAAATGTCGGTCGTATGAAATGTCTGTAATTCAAAAAGTCGGTCACCCTATCATAAAAAAATTTAGTCGTGTGCGGTAAGCTTAAGATTTTTATCTTACCCACATTTATAATCAATGATTTAACAAAGCCTACCATAAACTTTATTATTGGGTAAAAAACCCAAGTAAATTCCCGATGTAAGTTTATAAGGAAGTATTTAAAACCGGTACAGCATTAAAAAATTCTTAGTGTGTAAATCGTATCTCTTCTAAGACCACATCTCAAGAACCGATGCTGTCAGTTTAAAAGAAGTGGCAAATTTAAAAGAACCTAACAATTAGTGTTGTTTGTTGTGTTAGTGTGAAAAAATATTAAAACTAAAGTTTACATAAAATAAAGGTAAGCCGACGTTTTGCTATCATTAATTGTCCTATTTTATGCAATAAAATAATATTAGAAAATATGCGGAAAACAAATTAAACTATTTTTTTAATTTTAATTATTGTAATGAGGTAAAAATAGATAATATAAAACGGTGGATAACCGTAATGAAGGAAAAACATTGCAGATTAACCATAATTAAAAACAATCATTATATTGATATTTCTAATTACCAATTTATTTAATTATACAGAAAAAATTTTTTCGCACTTGCAGTTTTTCCAAAATTGTTAATATTTAAAAAATAATATAGTTTTGGAATAAATTTAATCTTCGTAGTTCATATAGATTAAAATTTAAAAGACAGGGAGGGGTTGTTTTTATTACTAGTAAATGTGGCATTTTATTTTTATAGGCTGTGAGGGTCTATTTAATAATCAATTTTTCGTTACGAACTAAGGCTCAAGTTTTGGGAAATATTCGCACCCTTACTTTTGTTAACATTTTGCAAATACTTCTAAAAATGTTTTTTGTTATTTTAGCAAACCCGTTTATAAAAAATAATGACTTTCGCAAAAACGGACAGTTTTATTACCTTCAGAAAAAAGTTGGAAGAAGATTCAAACCAACAGATCCCGATTTTGTAGCTCCAGATGGCGGATGGGGTTGGATTGTTGCTTTCGCTTGCGGCTTAAGCAATGTAAGTTTTTCTCCAGACCCAAAGGGGCATTAAATCTAATAAATTAACAATTTACAGTTAAGCATATATTCGATGTTGCAACAGTTTGGGCTAGTTTTACCGAAAAATTTCAAGAAATAGGAATAACGCATACTCAAACCACCACAATTATTAACATAAATTTAGCTCTTACTTCGTGCATAGGTAAGACAACAACAAAGTTCAATCACCTTTGAATTATTAACTAAAGTTGTTTTTTCAGGATTATTCAATGGACCGATTTAATTCACTTTTAATAAAAAATAAATTATTTAAACCGGGGGTCTGGGGGGTGTGGAACACCCTCCAGTGCATCTGCAATGGGAGATCTTCAGTTTACTTCTGATAAAAAGTAAACTACTCGGTCTGGGGTTCTGCATGTTCTGCAATGTTCTTCATTCCAAAATTTGTGCATTGGAAGGTGTTCTACACCTCCTTCCCCAGTACTTCATGTACTTCATTAGATGTATACAAAAAACTTTACCAGCGGTTAACCCCTCGTAGACCGCATACTATAGCGGCACCATTTAATAGGGAGGGGGGTCCTGTAATCAGTTTTGCTTGGCGCAAACCACCATAATTGCGAATCCACCCTAAAATCTAAAATTAACATCTAAAAGCAGAACAATTTTAATTACATTCCTACAATTTTTTATTACAGACCTGTCTTTTCATTTATTTATAATTTTTTATTACAGACTTGTCTTTTTTATCTGATTATAATCCAATGTAAGTACTTTGAGTACTGGTAAGCTACCACCGGTGGAACTTACATGTTTTGCCCAGCTACATTTTGTACCACCGGTGGAATTTACATGTCGACCCTCGGTAGGTTTTCCACTAAGAGGATTAAAATTTGACCATCGGTGGAACTTACATATGTCCACTAAACTGATTTAAAAATTGATTTTGTAAAATTTTGACCCTTTACAGAAAATAGAAATACCGTTATCGACAGGTACTAATAACTATACCATAACATTAAAATTTGCATTATTACAAAAATGTGCTTTATCTTAGTGCCCTTTGGTTCTAATTTGAAAGAAAATCTTTTAGCGGTTATCAGGTATATGTACAGGTAACATATATTTATAAATTCAAAACGGCCTGATACTTATGGGCAAATCCAGGGTGGCTTACTACATTTGAGCACGGCTGTAGGTTAAATAAACAATTAAACGACATTATTTGTGAGCTTTCAGCAGTGGTCACTGCTTTCATCGGACGTTTAAAGCTCACGAGTAATTTCGTTTTATTGTTTAGTTAACCTATTAATTTTGAAAATTTTAATCTAATATTAATTTCAGATGTAAATAAGTAATATACCATATAATTTCAACAATAATATTATGTTATTATAATAGTTGGATTTTATTGTATTAATAATTAAATTCTTAATTTCGACTTCGTGAAAGGACAAAGTAAAGTAAAACGTAAAGCGCGATGAAAGAGGCGAATATATTAAATGTTAATTTTTTTAATTAGAATATTAGTGCAAAGAGAAAGCGGTTGGACAAAGGGCAAAAGAGAATAACCCAGCTATAAGAGTAAAGTTCATTTTGCTTTAACAGATTTTTGTACGCAAAATATCAATACTGCAAATTTTTGCAAAAACTTGATAGCCAAAAATATCAAGTTTAGCATTATTTATAATTCTATTTTGAGACCAATAATAATATTTTACAATGATTTATATTTATATGTAAATATAATTTAATTTAATATTTAAAGTGTATTTTAATATTCTCCCAAAGCATTTGAAAAGTGGAAAAAAATGTAAAGCAAAAATAAATTAATAATAAAATGATGAGTTAAGCCCCACCTAGCGATAATTTTCCTTCATCCACTGCTTTATAAGGAGAGGTTTTGATTTATGAATTTTATGCAATTTATAAATAGGTCCTGAATAGGACAATTTTTTTAAAGAACAAATTTCAGATTAATTGATTGTTGTTATTTTTACCTATATTTTAAGTTTTTCAGTGGGGCTTTTCCCGATATTTTATAAGTATGCGGAAATTTCTACCATAAAGAATGTTTCGTAACAAAATTTTCACTTAGCAATTCTAATCGGCTAATTTTGCATTAGAAATTGGCCATACTTAAATCGGACGGTCATAAGGGAGGAGGTACCTATATTTTTAAATATTGTAATTATTTCCACCAAATACCCTACCCCTCGAGAAATTAGAAGAATGACCGCTCCTGATTAATTAAAGATTATCCGTTTTGCAAATAATTATACAAAACTGCAGATTGTTAAATTATTATCAATTTATGGTAATTTAGGTATATAAAATGTATAAACTTTAATTAGAAAAGTATAATAAGTAATATATTAAGAATAAAAAAAATTGTTTGCATAATTTAATTCGACATACTGCAAATTATATTTATAATTTAATTATAGTGATCAATCAATACAATGAGATGTATCAGTTGAATTTGTAAAACCAACTGAAATAGAATAAATTAGGTAATTTACCAAAATGAAATATACATTAAAAATTTGATAAAATTACCAAAATTAACCAAAATTGCGTAAATCGTATCATAAACATAATTTTAGGAGATAGTAAATAATGGGATTACCGCGACATTCACTATGGTGCCGCTCCTGAATAGAAATACCCTCTTCTAATGGCGTTAATAGTTTTACTTGTTACGGTAATTCCCGTCATCGTCAATATGAAGCAGTTTCCTCAATTATATTATAAAAAAAATTTCGTAGATATATATTTTTTGTGCACGTGCCATTAAGCCTAAATTAACTGTTACACTATAACCTGTAGTTGATTAATTACGTTATTTATTTACATATTATACAAAAAACATAAGTAATTGGTTGCATATGTAAACAAATAAAAAAAAAGTAATTATCATTTTTAAAAAAGGGGAGTATAAGTTACTCTCCATATATCAAGATTTCCGATTATAGCATAGATTTTCCAGACAGCAATGAACGCACTAGTCGGGATATACCTGTATTTTCCTATCCAATTAAGTAGCACCTTAGTTAACTTAAAAATAAACATTGCTTTAACCATTGATTATAAGTTTCCGAAAGATAATGCTAGCGGTAGTTTTGCAGTATGCTATTACGTACAAACATTGTGGTTTGATATTAATAATATAATGTGAGCAATTGTTAATCATATTATCATTATCTATGATGTCAATACAGAAAACCATAAATTTAATACAATTTTAATTATGAATTATGACATAAAAATTATTATAAAGGCCACCGCACACGTAACCATTTTATTAACCAAAATGTTCATTACGGGGTTCTAACCATGGTTCTTAATTTTTTCTATTTAGAAGTTTTGTAAAATAAAATAAAAAAAATTGAATCACTAAATGTACTTTTCGTGAATCCTAAACTTAAATTGCCTTAATTGCCATCTTCAAAATGTCGATCGTATGAAATGTCTGTAATTCAAAAAAGTCGGTCACCCTACCATAAAAAAATTCAGTCGTGTGCGGTAAGCTTAAGACTTTTTATCTTACCCACATTTATAATCAATGATTTAACAAAGCCTACCATAAACTTTATTATTGGGTAAAAACCCAAGTAAATTCCCGATGTAAGTTTATAAGGAAGTATTTAAAACCGGTACAGCATTAAAAAATTCTTAGTGTGTAAATCGTATCTCTTCTAAGACCACATCTCAAGAACCGATGCTGTCAGTTTAAAAGAAGTGGCAAATTTAAAAGAACCTAACAATTAGTGCTGTTTGTTGTGTTAGTGTGAAAAAATATTAAAAACAAAGTTTACATAAAATAAAGGTAAGCCGACGTTTTGCTATCATTAATTGTCCTATTTTATGCAATAAAATAATATTAAAAAATATGCGGAAAACAAATTACCTTTTTTTATTAATTTTAATTGTAATGAGGTAAAAATAGACAATATAAAACGGCGGAAGGAAAAACATTGCGAGTTAACCATAATTAAAAACAATCATATTATATTGATCTTTCTAATTACCAATTTATTTAATAAATATACTTGCAGTATTTCCAAAATTGTTAATATTTAAAAAAAAATAAAATAGTTTTGGAATAAATTTAATCTTCGTAGTTATACATAGATTAAAATTTAAAAGATAGGGAAGGGGGTTGTTTTATTATTAGTAAATGTGACCACTTATTTTTATAGGCTGTGAGGGTCTATTTAATAATCAATTTTTTTCGTTAAGAATTAAGGCTCAACTTTTTGGGAAATATTCGCACCCTTACTTTCGTTAACATTTTGCAAATACTTCTAAAATGTTTTTTGTTATTTTAGCAAACCCGTTTATAAAAAATAATGACTTTCGCAAAAACGGACAGTTTTATTACCTTCAGAAAAAAGTTGGAAGAAGATTCAAACCAACAGATCCCGATTTTGTAGCTCCAGATGGCGGATGGGGTTGGATTGTTGCTTTCGCTTGCGGCTTAAGCAATGTAAGTTTTCTCCAGACCCAAAGGGGCATTAAATCTAATAAATTAACAATTTACAGTTAAGCATATATTCGATGTTGCAACAGTTTGGGCTAGTTTTTACCGAAAAATTTCAAGAAATAGGAATAACGCATACTCAAACCACCACAATTATTAACATAAATTTAGCTCTTACTTCGTGCATAGGTAAGACAACAATAAAGTTCAATCACCTTTGAATTATTAACTAAAGTTGTTTTTTTTTCAGGATTATTCAATGGACCGATTTACAGAAAGTTTTCCTTCCGACAGGTCGGGTTGTTTGGTAGCTCGATGGTAGTATCTTCCCTGCTTATCATTTCTTGGTGTAACTCCTTTTGGAGTTTTTTTGTGTTTTATGGCCTCATGTTTGGTAAGAATTATTAATCTGGATTAAATTGCATTAGATAACAGTAAAATTTTCAGGAACATCTATAGGATTAACTCTCTCAGCAAATGCACTAGCTTTAAATACGTATTTTAAGGAAAAACGCAGTGTCGCTACTGGATTTTCTTGGGGAATCACAGGAATCGGTAATATTGTTTGGCCATACATTATTACAGTTTTAATGAATTATTATGGATCGCAAGGAACCGTTCTGTTGTTTGCAGGATTTGCCGGGCATGCCTGTTTAAGTTCACTGTTGTTGCAGCCTGTTCATTGGCATACTAAACGTAGAGAAGAGGTAACAATTATTTTTACTTATTTATGTACGATCTTATGCAATAATAACATTTTCAGACTGATGTTCCATTAATGCCAATACATCCAAGGAATACGATAGTACGATTGAATTCTGTGACCGAGACTGGTAGTATCTTGGACGAATTAGCCATCGAAATTACCAAATCACTCAACAGTAAAATGGACTCCACAGCTTCTTCGGAATACATCTGTCGCTGCCAAAATAATAATTGCAATAACTGCGAGCTAAATTTAACCAAAAACAATAGCAACACATCGGATAACATTTTTAAAATTTCCTCAAATCATAACATCGGAACAGTTGTTGAAGCTCAACCAGATACAGGAATTATGCAACAACTTGTAAGGTTTTTTGATTTGGACATTTTGAAGGATTTAGTGTACCTCAACATAATATTTGGAATGATTAGCATAAATTTCGTGGAATGGAACAGTACTATTTTAACTCCAGCAATTTTGAAGGAATTTAAATTTGAAAAATTTCAAATTGCCACTTATATGTCGCTCTTAGCAGGAACAGACGTCACCGTTCGATTTTGTATTCCGTTTATTGCAAGTAAACTTCAATGGAACAACAGGGTGTTTTATTTGCTTGGAACCCTGCTCACCACAACAGGCAGACTAGGTAAAAGACAAAGCTTCCAAATTAAAGAAAATAAAATTTCATTTTATTGCAATGATTCCATTTTTATACTTTTCTCTTTTTTTAGTGCTAATTCATACCCAACATTTTTATATTTCGTTATTTTTGGCTGTTATGGTTGGAATTGGTAGAGGACTTTGCATTGTTTATTTGGCGCTGTTGATACCCAGTCACGTGTCGTTGAAGAAGCTACCTGCAGCATTGGGAATTTACTTATCATTTTTTGGTTTATTTTTGATACTGATGGCTCCAATAGTTGGTAATTATATTTTAAACGCCTAAAGTAAATATGTTTTCTAAATATGCTTTTTCCAGGTTGGATTCGAGATACCTTCCATAGCTACGTCACAACAGTTCACTTCCTGAATATTTTAATTTACGTGGCAGCTCTTTCTTGGATTATTGAATATCTCACCAAGAGACGAAAAATGAACGCAAAACTTACCGAAGTTTCCAAATGATGGCATTCTAAGAGTTCCAGCATTTTGGGCCGTAAAATATGTGCCATAATAAAAATTCACATGGGAGTGTGAATTTTGTAATATATATGTATTTATAAAGTCATTAATAGCTATTTGGCTGTGATTGTTGAAGATTAGAAATGTACCAAATTAAATACTTGAAAGTATTCGAGAGTTTTACCTGTTAGCGTTCAAAATTTTCCGGAATTGTTTCAAAAGAATATTGGCTTCGAAGAACAGGAAAATCTCTCACGTAAAGCACATAATACTCAAGTATGATATTACCGTCCATAAATTAGTATTATAACTTCTACAGAAGACCTCGCACACATCCGACATTAAACATCTAGGCAAAACATATCATTGACAAAAAAATATTTTTCACAAACAATAAATAAATCTGTAAATATTTCAATATGCACTCATGTATCATTATAATAAGGTGATTAATGTTTTAAGTATTTAAAATAAATTATGTATTTAAAAAAAAAATACTTTGTCTAATGCTTACAATTTTTAGAGGTTGGTAGTACCCGACGTTTCGAACCCTTTATCCATTCATTTTAAGATTTTAATTAAAAAAAGTTTTAAGAACATTAAGCAGGTTAGGTGTTATTTTTCAAAATGATGCTTTAAATTAACATTTACAATCTTGATATGTCAGAGCATCATATAAAACTGCGGGGGAACCAATAAGAAACTTCCCATTCATTGGATTTTTATGGGAAGTTATTTTGGCTTAAGCCAAGTTAATCGCTAACGTTAGCTTAGCGAATTTAGCATTTTAAGAAAAAGTTGCTTCCTATGGTAAAACAGCTTTTTCAGAACTTTTGCCTCTATAACTCCTGATTTTTTGCTATTTCTTCCCATTCTTATTTTTTTTCTGCGCTGATAAGGCAACTCTGCCTTCTGTTTCTGTTTTTATGACATGTCCAATCTATCTTCTTATGAACTACTATGAGCGACTTTACTTGACATCATTAATTTTGGGACGCCATCTTCTTCTGTCCATGTCAAATACAGAGCAAATAATTTTCTTCAGAATTAAAACCAAACGAAAATCAACGGTTGAAATGCCGGAAGAGATCTTTCAAAGATAAATTAAATGAAAGAATTTTTTTCCATTCCCAAAGATAATAAAATTACTCAATAGAGGACGTGACCAAATACATATTATATATACCTAGGTCTAGGACGTATTGGGAAAAGGCAACCAAGTTATCGGAGCCTTTGAAAACACAAATTTGTTTCTAAGAGTTCAATTCCAATCCCAAATAAGACGTCTTATGGTATCTATCATAAGGAAAGTCGATGACAATCGTAATTAAGAACAAATCAATTATCCAATGCTTAATTGGAAGCCAAGTGGTTTCATATAAACTCAAAAACGGTAAGCAATTTGTAAACTGAAGCCAATTACTGCAAATTTTTAGATTTAAAAATTGCAGAACTTCAAAACTATTAACCAAATAATTCCTGCTTACACCTCTTCAGATATTTGCTTTTCAGCTAGAATTAACTATTTGAAATACTTTTACGAGGTTTTCAAAACTTTTATGTAGCCGTAAGACCAAATTGCAATGCTGCAACGCTTGTCTAAGCGAAATATAGTCCTTTTAGTTCTGATTTGGTTTTTCCCATAAGGTGAATAACATCAGGTCATAAACATGTTGTGAACCCTTCTACAGAAATTTCGTCGTTTAAAAACCTCTCTCCAATAACATGAAGTTAAACAGCTTTTGGTGACACTGCATCTTTTTAATGCATACCTATTATGCAGATGTATTACTATCTGCCCACCTTCAATTTAAGACAAAGAAATAACATAAATCGAAGAGAGATCCAAGCAAGAAACCAAGCAAGAAGAAAACTATATTTAGATTTGAAAATAAAATCTAAATTCGACAAGTTAATTTGAACTTTGATGACTGAGGTAGATTCTGTTTTGAAAAAGTTGTAGGTGAAAACCACAAGGTTGAGCTTTATCAAAAATTGTATCTACTTTTTATTTTTTCTTCGAGATCATGGTGAAATTAAATCTATGAAAAACGCCATGCAAATATTGATTCCTTGGGAGAAACTATGGTTGCAAAGTGTGGGTTAATAAACGACAGGTAGTTTTTTCTTGGTAATTTCGAGGTTGTTCTCACATAGCCGAAATTTTTCGTGAGGATTCTTGATTCTGTTTTCTTGGCTAGAAGGAACCTCCCCCCCCCTCGTATAAATATTACCATTTTTTATTTTATTTCCTTCTCAAATTTAATTGACCTACAAGTTACAAATCTATAATGTCCTAGAACTCTGTAGACAATGATTATTTACTTATTAATTGCTTTACTAATAAAAATTGAATTATTAAACAATTAGCAATAATTAATTATGTAGTTGACATTATTTTCATTCGAAATTACTTTATGATGCAACGCCAGACATTGCATTGCATGCAAATTTAAGTCAGAACATTTTGAATAAAATCTATTATTAGTTTTTAATTGCATTTTAGAATAAAAAATTTAGGTTTAACAAAAACTGTTTATACAGGATCCCATCAGTAATATTTCATCTTTGTCTATTACGGTAAGGCAATTCAGGTAATTAATAATCTGATTAAGTTTTTGGTTACTAAAAGTTTGCAAAATTTAGTTCAATTTTTTATCATGTGGAAAATGTGTCACTAAGTGTGAAAAGCATGAACAAGTGAAATTAATTCATTGGTAAGTTAGTTTTTTTATAATTTTTGGTTAAAAAGTAGAGTATTATGGCTAAAATGGTGAAATTTTGAATAAATTTACGCGAAACCCTTAAAACTATTGCCAAGACGCTCAACAGATTAGATAAATCAGAATTTATGATTTAACGTTGGCTCTGAATCGCGAAAGTTCCAAACACTTCCATTTTGAGAAGAGCTATTTGACATATAACCAAATTTAGTTTTTGGCCACACATTTTGAGTTTTAATGCTTCAAAGTAAAAAAATTCTTAAATTTAACGATGACCCTGGATTTTTTCATGAAATGTAAATAAAACAGTGAAGAGTAGCAAACGAAACCAAAAAATCGAAAATTCAAATCTCCGAAAGAATATGGTCAGAACCAAGCTCATGTCGCTTGTAAATTTTGATATTTTTTGTATGTTTGCGTTGGTTGTGTGTTGTAAAAAGGCATCTACTTGTTAGATTTTCATTGGCCTATCACCTCAACTATATTTTCTTTTTAATTTATAATTCAGGTCGACTATGTTTGTCTTCTTTTGCATTTTTAAAAATTTCCAAAATTACTTAAAAAAATTTTTTGTTTTTAATTAACTTTTCTAATTTCTCCAAATTCAAATTTTGGCGCTGCTATATATTGTTTTAGTTTCTAAGAAATGGTCTTAAAAGATGGTTGTAATGGTATACCAAAATTTTAATATAGAAGAAATTTTTAAATTTAAATGAAACTAACGTTTCCTCCCCCACACATTATTTCTTGTGAATTTTGCCCCTTTAAATAAAAGCTTTTTAAAAATGTGTAAGTAAAAGGCTGATATATGTAATAGTTTTTCTAGGTGAATTCATGGTGATTTTCGTTTTGTAATATTTAAAACAATAAAATTTAAGTCTTTGACATTAATTATTTGACGGCAATATAATTTCTATTACTAGCATTTAATTAAGAAGATTTTACCTTGAAACATTCAAAAATTTACCTTGCAATTTTTAGTCCTAAAATTTTATTTTTATGACAAAAATTGGATGGTATTAGGTTGCTTTATGATAGTTTCAAAAATTTGTTGGCGTTAGTTTCATTTGATTGCATTTCCCAAAACCAATTTTAGGAGTCTCTTATTTTTGAATGTCCAAAATTTTCAAAATCAGAAGGAAACACCGAGGTTGGTGTCTGATAAGTACTAAATCAGGGCCTTCTCAGTTATAGATTTTCAATTTCAAAAAATGGGCATATTTTTCACCAAATTCATTTAAATAAACTAAAATTAAATATTTTTAATTTCTAAAGGAGTGAAAAATGTCAAAAATCAACTTTATCTTACATAAAAGGGAAATATTTAGAAAATTAATATGTCGAATAAAATATTTTAAAAAATTTCAAGTTTTATAAAATTTGAAATTTTTTTATTTAATTCATTTAGGGATAGTTTAGCTGACGAAATCTTGATAAGACGATAAGACTCTTCTGCGCAACGGGTCCTAAACTAAAATGTAAGTGATAGCAAATTAACTTACATCAGTAGATTTTCTTAACAATTTTTTATCTTAAACGTTGATTAGACCTTTGGAGGTAATTATTTTACTAATTAAAAATTTTAGTAGTGGCTAGTTTAATAGTAATTAATTCATTAATTTAAACTTAGATTTCTTTAGTTAATTTAGTAATTTTTTTAGCTCATTTGTTTGAATATCATGGAGGTTTGGTAGTTCAATAAAAAGCTTTGGTAATTCATTATTTCATTATTTAGACCTGCTAGCTCCACCCTCCCGATTTTGAAAATAATCTTAATAATCGTTTGTGCATGATTGTACATAATTTATTTTTGCTTTACCTTTTTGTTGCTCCCCAAGAATATGTCATAATTTTTTTACAAAACTAAAACGGTAGCGGAGAGTTTCTACTAAATTTTCAAACCTTTAATATGTTAATATGTTTGCCTGCATTGCAATATTTGGGTATTGAAGGGTGTTTCACACCCCCCAGACTCCCGGATTTTTCAGTTTATTTTTTATTAAAAGTAAACTGTAGATCTCCCGTTGCAGAGGCACTGAAAGGTGTTCCACACTCCCCAGACCCTCCGGTTTAAATAATTTGTTTTTATTAAAAGTGAATTAAATACTTTAGCATATTTCAAGTTTATTAAAATTATCTATTGCCAAGTAAATGTGTTTAATTCATAATTTGACAATTAATCATAAACTGCATAATTATAAATTTCGTGCCCCTTGGGAGGTAGATCTCTGCAACGAGAAATCTTCAGTTTACTTCTGATAAAAAATAAAATAGGGGAGAAGGGGGCGTGGAACGCCCTCCAGTGCCTCTGCACCGGGACGTCTTCAGTTTACTTCCAATAAAAATGAACTACTCAATCCGGGGGGTCTGGGGGGTGTGGCACACCCTCCAGTGCACAAATTTTGGAATAAAGAACATGCAAAACCCCCAGACCAAGTAATTTACTTTTTATTAAAGTAAACTGAAGTGCTCCCATTGCAGAGGCACTGGAGGGTGTTCCACACCCCCCAGACCCCCGGTTTAAATAATTTATTTTTATTAAAAGTGAAATAAATATTTAAGCATATCCCAAGATTACTAAAATTATTTATGGCCAAGTAAATGTGTTTAATTCGTAATCTGACAATTAATTATAAATTGCGTAGTTATAAATTCCGTAACCCTGGGAGGCAGATCTTTGCAACAAAATAAAAATAAACTAATTAATCCTGGGGGTCTGGGGGGAGTGGAACACCTTCCAGTGTCTCTGCAACGGGAAATCTTCAGTTTACTTCTGATAAAAAATAAACTACTCGATCCGGGAGGTGTGGTGGGTGTGGAACACCCTCCTGTGCTCAAATTTTGGTATCTCAGTAAGTCTCTGAAATTGAAAGTTTCTGATACTGAAAGTATCGATAAATTACTGCTGAATTATATGGAGTACGAAGAAGTATGGAGGATTATGATAAAGTACGTGAAGTGTGAAGTTAATTGTACACGATTTCTTCTAGCGGTTGACCCTCGATAATTTCACAAGTTAATAAACATTCGAAAATTAATATGAAATAATACTAATAATTAAGATAACCGAAACCAACTGTTTAGAATCAATCACATTTTTGTTCAGTTTAAATTAATTAAATTCGATTTTTTGAGTTATAACAAGAGGGGGGGGTTAGTTAAAATTTTTCGAAAATCTGTTATCACAAAGCCACTATTATAGTTTGTATAATACTTATCTTTATAATTATGACCAATTTATTAAATTCTGCGCGACTCAAGTTGGGATAGTAACCGATCTTGATTACTTAAATATGTAAATAATTGTTTATAAATAACCAAACCATGAGTTATTGCATAGAAAAATACAGACGTTAATTTTTCACTAATTATAATACCTAATGATACCTTTTCTCAAAAAAGTTTGATATAAAACATTTTAATTCAAATTCTAAATCGTAGATCGTTTTCTTGATTAATTTGTTGTTATTTTGATATACCTGTTATTATATTATTATGTCATATCAATTCACAAAAGTTTTTATTTTGCAGAATTTCAATTAAATAACATTAATTTGTAGTTCATATACAACCTAACAAAACTGCGGTTTTACAAATAAAATAATTTACAAAGAATTAATTTACTTTCGTTGGGATTTTAATAAATTATCATGCAGCATGCAATGCGTGCATAAATTAAATTTAATTGTATGATACACAGTACCACAGCAATATAAAGAAGTCAATGGCTAATTTTGTATAAATAGGTATAAAAATAGATACATAGGCTATAGGAATAACCCAAACCGTAAGTGCGATAACCTTGAACGCATGTAAAAAAAGACCAGAAGTACCGCGACCGCAATTTCTTGGGAATCACATATTCTTTCATTTGCGCGGTCTTACTATGTCAACACTCCACGCTCAAGTAAAAGTGTATGTTGTACTTTTCGTTTACGCGATATAAGTCCTAATTTGCATTAATTACACTTGAAATTGTTACCTCCAATTTAGAGCGTATGCGATTTTTTTAAACCAATCAATATTTATGTGTCTGCCCTAGATTTGATAGTTGTTGTTTTGTTGTTTTTCGTAGTTTGAAAAATGTAATTTCACTAGAAATTATTTTAGGGCACTACAATCAATAAGTTTAGATACTTTACTGTTTTTACAGGATTTTTTATATTATCCTACTACGCTTTCCTTAATTTTTATAATAATTTTTATAATAATTCATTTATTATTGCATATTATATTTTTAATGGGCCTTATACGCATTTATATGCAACACACCGTACACTACTCATGCCGGAAAGAAAAAAAATTAAATAACTCGAAATTAATAGACGACGTCCTTGATCTTGAAGGTGTAAAACTAAATATATGTAAGTAAATCATGCAAAGTTACAGAAAGTATGGCAAAATAAATTTTTAATTTGAAATTAAATGGTTTGCCATGAAGGTAAATCACACTTAACCACTGCTACAGTTATCAGTGGAAGATGTACGAAGAAAAATCTTCCGTTCGAAATGTTTGTCCTTCAATATAATTATTATCGATCATCTGCTTTCCTTTCTTGAACATCATTCCAATTTCTTGATGTTGTAAGCTCGATTTACGGCAAAGGTACGAACATGGTATATTGCGTAATTTTTAAAGTGGAGAAGGAAAAGAAAAGCAAACGGAATTGGTTGCTGATGGGTTTGTCTATGCGAAAATGATTGGTGCGCCGCATTCAGAAAATACTTAAAAGATTGGGGTAGGTCAGTTTGATTATAAGTATAAAATTACCTGAAAATTAATACATTTTCGTGTTAAAATATTTCAAATGAAGAATTATTAAAAAGCAAAGAGGCAACTTGATGAATACGAAAGCAAAGTGAAAAGTCTAGTAAAATTTTAATATGGGGCGTCATCGTCAAAATTGCAAATCCCACATAGCAATTGCCAAGTATCATCTGTCATTAGGCTTCAATAAAATTTATAGACAAATTCGTGATTTACTTCAGATGACAGATTGACAACCATTTTAAGTAGACAACCTTTCTTATTTTCATATATTCCATGGAGAAAGGTGAATTTCGTGTATTGATAAAACATTATTACATACAAAAACCATTACAGAAACCAAAGCTTGACAAATATTATGGGGACTCTTTCCCATCGATTAAAGTAATTCACTAGTGATTCACTGATTTAATTTTTTTCCCTGTTTCAATAAAGTTGAAAAACATGTGTTTGTTGAATGCATTCACTGTGCAGATAATATAACAAGTTGTTGCCTGATCAGAGTTAATGCTTTAGGGGGGTGTAAAAATACAACTTGGGGAGTAAAAATTAATAACAAGAAACTGTGAAAACCCTTTTGCAATTGTGAAAAAATTAATAAATTGTGCTTTAGATAAGCGTTTTGAGATTTAAAATAGAAATAAATTTGCTTAATGGGACATTTGAGTAACTTTTATTCTGATCTTTGAACAAATTTAAAGAAATTGTGTTGGTTGAATCCTGAGTACTTTGAGGGAATAGCAAGTGGTGTTCTGATTTGGGTTGTCACAGTTAATGATTAAGAGGGTGCAATAAATAAACTACAATTAAATAAAGATTTTTTTTCTATTAAATTTGTGCATTTACGCATATATTTTTAAACAATTACAATGGAATTACGTTTTTCCCAGTTTATTTCTTTTTTTTTAGTACAAAATACACCAGAAAAACCGCAAGTCTAGTTTTAATTATTTAGTATTAATATCTCGTGTAATTTTTGCACTATTTGAATAAAGTTTAAAGAAAATGTGTTTGTTATATAAATTGTCTGTGTAGATGGTACAGGAATAACAAGTTGTTGCCTGACTTTTACCTAATTTTTTTAGTCAGATATACCTTAAAATGTAAGGGTCTGCTGCACCAACATCGTTTAAGGATTTAAATAACATTTTAGTATATCAAAATAGCATTAAAAAGTTAAATCGCAAATTTTAAGCTAAATGTCTCTTAAATATGAAATGAGATTAATGCAATCGATCCTAAATTTAATTGTACAGTCATTTGGTGTTCAAAAGGGTTTACCTGGAAAGTTTTCCGGGAGTTTGAATTTTTACTTTACCACCTCGTATCGCTGATCGCACCACCATATTGAAAAATGGCACCCAAAAACAGTTTCTTGTCAATATCTCCTTTTCGATTAATTTCACCCTATTACGGCTACTGGAGCTCCCCTTTCTACAGAACTTCTGCCTACAGAGCTTAAATATTTTGCCTGAATTACCAGTACAAGTCTATCATTCTACTATGGCTTCTAAGAAAATGAACAGTTTTATTTATTAAAATGCATTGCAAGGAAGTGAGGTGATTGAAGTGATGGAAAAAGGATTGGAAACATTTCGTACATCAAGTGTTTAAAGAAAGGACAACAAAAACACAGACAACAAGAAAAATAAATTAATCTCTGCATCTTTGTGTAGAGGATGCGATGTCGCACCTTCCCATCCACAATTACGATATCCAGATCGCGAGATCCACAAACCCAACATTGTCATCCTATAACGACGCAAACAAGATCGATACTGCAATATAGTATATTTACTCTTATCTCAAGCAGAATTCTGAAGAATGTCAGATTTCTCTAGATGAACTGATGACCAAAATTGAAGACGATTACTGTGAAAACACAACTTCTCAAGAAATACGGTGACAATATTTTGATTGCTTTTACTGCCAATAAGGTTCCTGTGATTTGTTTTCGAAACACAGGCTGTAAGTTATTGACGGAAACTTGGCACAACTAAAAAATCGACAACAGCACAGAAGAGCGTCGACGTATTGTAAAGACAGCTGCAGCAATCGTTGTAAAGGATATTCGCTCCAAGGTCTACAAGACAAAACATTATTCTCAATCAGATAACTTTTTTTTAAGAAATTAAGTAAGATATACCTGAAACTTTATGCGTTTTCCGGCATGATGTAATTGATATTGAAGAAGAATCGTGCGTCTCTTGAGAGACGCCCATTGAATAATTACCGCAGTTATGCAATGCCGAAATTTTTCGCGTAACCAACGCAAGTCGAAGTAGCAGCATTTTTGCTTTAAAAGTATGGATATCGGCGATTAATAGATACATTTTTAAAGTTTCGGCTATAATGCGCCCACCGTTGGATAATATCGATGATAGCGTATTTTCTGAATTTGTTGTCGGCAACGCTGATTTCAATACGCAGACATTAGTTGGTCATAACACTTTTCATGCCATGTGCGGTATCAATTGTATAACATCTAGAAATGCTATTGCTTCAGATTAAAACACTCAAGAATTAAAGCAAATAATGCCGAGGACGGTCAATAAACCCGAATTCGGATTTCATGATTTTTGAAGTGAATTATGAAAGAGGATATCGTTCTCTACACGTTAAAAAAATATGCAGTCGATCCACAAATTTGGTTAAAAAACAGCTTTAAAAATTAATTTCGAATGCAATTTTATCATTGGCTCTTTTGAACTGTAACCCCGCCCACCAAAATTAAAATAGGTTGTGGCGACAGTAAATATACCAAAATCTCGGTTTTTACAACGAATTATGAAAGATAATGGTGTAATTAGCTAATAAAACATAATTCAATTTGTGATCGGGCAACAAATTTCGGAAAAAAATCTTTTGTGTGAATTCGACTCTTGATGTGGTTGCGCTGTCAAAACCTACTCTCCGCACCCTACGCGACCCCGGGGTCGCTTCGGGCGCTCCGAGCGGTTTTGACACGCGCTTTACTTACTAAAAACATCCCCCAAGTAGCCCCAACTCGAAAAGTTTGGAAGTTGACCCGATGGATGTCAGCGAGCGATTGACTCCTTCCTAACGCTGATCTAGTTAACCCCGCCCTATGGTTTATTCACGTATATCAAAGCACAAGTACTGTTAATAGAATGCATTAAATAATTGCGTAATATTACGCAATAATACATTTACATGTATTCTTATGGGAACTTCGAATTTAAATTGTGGGCTTATTAAAAGACATAGCGAAACCTACCTCATTTTAAAAGTCTTGTATTTTAGTGTTCTTTCGTTTGGTCAAGACATTTTTATAGGAAAAGTGTACTTTTGAGTTAGGGTTTCTTGACTTTACCCCAAATGCCGTCTACCCAAGTTTTGACTTATGGAATAAACTTTGCAGCAGTCGTACGCTAAAACTATTCATTTTACAAAGAAAAGGTTACTACATAAATTATAGGAAATTTTCTCTAGTTTAATTTATTGCATAATTATTTTTAACGTAAAATGAGTTGATATTGTCAAAAAATTGTTTTGGGAGCCATTTATCCAATATGGCGTCGCGAACAGCAAAGATACGAGGTGGCACAGTAAAAGTTCAAAAAAATCACGTCAAAATCTATGAAAATACCAATTTTTAAAACTACCGGAAAACTTTCCAGGTAAAACTATCAAATGGCTGAATTACAAAATTATGTTTTCCGAATTTCAAACCATAACTTGGCTTGATCGTTTATACTCGAAAAAAAGGGTTGAAGCTTCTGAAAAGTCAATTTTTCACATTTTATTTAAAGCAAGCTTTTGAGAAGCGTTGAAATTTTTTGAATTCATGAAAGTAAATTTTAAATCGAAGAATTTTTATGTACTGATTTTTGCTATCCGATTTTAATTAATGTACAGTGTACAAATTAGCTCAGCCTCCGTAAAAATTTTTAATTTCTCTATAAAAAGTCAGCACCTTGGAAAAATAAATCACAGCACTTGTCAGTGCTTCCAAATGAAATTTACAAAATAATAAATTCCAAAGTGATCAGGCCAACTCGACGCAGTAGCACGTCAAAATGTCGAAAACGCCGAAAAAAAAACACCAAAAGTACCACTAATCCAAACAAGATTCTTCTAATCGAGTAAAATATGTCTACGATATAATCAAAGATGTTTTGACCAAACATTATTATGTCGCAAACATATTTTGCTTTATTAGCAGCATCTTCGGTGTTTTGGTTTTTCGGTGAATTTGTTTTTTGGTGTTTTTGTTTTTGGCGTTTTGACTTCTAGCTGTTTTATATTTACCTTTCTATGATTCCAAGGACTTATTGTTTGGTGCAGTATCTGAAACTGGCTTTCGACTTCCACTATCGTATTTTTGACATGAAATCCTTGACGCACCTCTTTACACTCATTGAATAATAGACAAACTGACTTTCGATTGCCTTTATCAAAATTCAAAAATACTATAGGAAAAGTCGAAAGCCAGTTTCAGGTACTGCATTAAACAATAAGTCCTTGGCATCACAAAAAATAAATATAAAACAACGAATAATGGATACAGAATAACAGGATAACCGATCAAGAAGTGGACGAAAAATTTTATCTAACGGTTTTTGCGATCACTCGTGAATTAAAAAAAAACGGCAAAAAAACGATAAGTGTTTTGGAAGTAAAAAATCGTTGGAAAGTAGCTGGATTTTTTGATATCGAAAACAAATTGTACGAAATTAGCAAAAGAACGTTTATGTAGATTTCAAAAAATATTAGTAGATTTCTGTAAACAAAAAACATGACGTAAATATCAAATTCCCACAGTAAAGCATGGCGGTGGAAATGTCATGGTGTGGGGTTGCTTTTCTCGTGATGGCGTTGAATCTTTACACAAAATTGTTGGCATTATGAATTTTATGGTACACGGTAAATGCAAAATATCACGAAGATGGACTTTTTAACATCACAATGATCCAAACCATATCGAAGATTATATGACCAATTCAAAATTCGCTTGTACGCTTCCAGATCTGAACCCAATGAAGCATTTGTGGGAAGAACAAAAACAGCCACTAGTAGATAACGTATTCATTGTATCAGAACCAAAGATGTCAAATTAGTCAAAGAAAAAACACAAGTACTAAAATCAATAGAAGGCTTTGAAGAATGAAGAAACGGATGTTCACTCGGAGAAGATCAAATAACCGCTGAAATGCTACAATTTGGGGAATACACTAATGAAAGCTATCAAACTGCTTTTTATCAATGCATATCAACAAGTAAATCGGACTTCTACAAGCCAATTGAACAGGGCGGATTTAGAAAGGATTCAAAACAAGTGTTTTGCAATTTAATTTTTGTCGGCACTGTATATTTCAGAAATTATAAACTTTAAATTTTACTAACAGATATTTTTAAAAATTTAAAGAGAAAAATAGAATACAAAATCTGAAAAGAATTTAGCACGGTTTTTTGAGTCTGGTGAATATTTGAAAAAATATTATTCTCGTAAAAAAAATTGAATTGTATTAGGAAATCATATTTATAGTTTAAAAATGAATTTAATAATTTTTAAGTTAAGTGAAATTTTAATTGATTTTATTTATTGGGAAATCTCTCTATTTTAAACGAATTGCTAGTCTTATAGATAAATATTTAATCAATTATATCTTAGACTAAAAATTCGGAAAAAATTCTTAATTTATAAATTCGAATAAAACTATAAAATTATTAAACTAATTCTTAAAACATATTATAATATTACAAGTTAATAAATCACTTAAAAAAACTATATTTATTGTGAGTTATGTACCACACCTTTTTTCCAGCATAATAAGTGATTAGTAATAATAGCAGCAAAAACATTAGTTTTTTTATACTTTTTTGTCAATATCTGGATAACTCAGTGAAATAGATCAAAATTTTTGAACGCCTTTTCAGTATAATAATAATGCTTTTAGTAAAACAACACAATACAGTTGATAGTTAAGTTTGTACCAGTTTCGAAGAACTTGTTCACTTATAATATTTTATCTAAATTTTCGTAATTTAAATTCTGAAAGAATTATACGTGATCTGTGGACCCTAAGAAACATTTTCGTTAACGCTACAGATAAGATTAGACATTTCCTGTTTTTTTAAATAAAAGAAACTGATTTTTTCAATGTTTACGTAATAGATTTTTGTTGTTTTGGGTTCGCAGATATCATCTGAGATAATTATTTTAAAATGAATCTTTACCAATTCGGATCAGATTAAATTACGAAGTTTGGACCAAAATTGGTATTTTTAAATATTTTTGTAGAACGCACGCAGATTATTTTTTTATTTTGGGGGTTGTTTGGGAGTGCATCAACAGCTTGGTTATTACCACTTGGATTATTTTATTTAGCCGCACTTAGACATATTATGGTCGATGTAACAAATATTTTGTTCATAAAAATAGTTTTTATTATTTTATATTTTAAATATTAAATTAGCAAATATTATAAGTTATAAGTAATTTTAAGTAAATTTGAAATATTCCCGATTTCTTCACTCATAATTATTCTCAAGTTAGCACACTTCAAGTTAAATTGACGAAATAACGAATCAGATGATAGATTTATTTGTTTTGCTGTTGTTTGATTGGTTATTTCGGCAATTTAATCTGAAGCTCGCTAACTATGAGGGATGAAATCGGGCATAAGTGATTATATATGGAAACGAATTTTGGACAATGACAAAAAAAAATAAGAAAATCAAATTCGGAAATTTCCAAAAGCTACCAAAGGATTTCGCTTAATAGATAAAATAAGAAATGTTGATATTAGTACCTAAAACAGAATGGCCAAAGATAGACTGCCCATAATCAAATTCGGAAAGAAATTCAAATTTCAAAATTTCCAGGAGCTACCAAACTATTTGGCTTAATAGACAAAATAAGAAATGCCAACATTAGAGAAGACCTGCATCTCGGTTGTGCAAAAAACATAAACGAAGAGAATAAGAGAAATTGGACATAGTACCTAAAATAGAATACCTAAAGATAGACTGCCCATAATCAAATTCGGAAAGAAATTCAAATTTCAAAATTTCCAGGAGCTAGCAAAGGATTTCGCTTAATAGACAAAATAAGAAATGTCGACATTACTGAAGACCTGAAAGTCGGTACTGCAACAGATATAAACGAAGAGTACCTAAACAAAATGCCCAAAGATAGACTGCCTATAATGGTAAAACGGTTCAAACCGAAGAGGAAAAAAGATATTGGTAGGCCGAGGAACGATGGGAGTCGTAACAGGCAAGTGAAAGTGAAGAAAAACTAGTATTTTGACGTTTTTGTGGATTTTGATAGTTTTATTATATCCAAATCTTCCAATTTCGTTACTTCAAAAGTATAAACATAATAAATTCATGTAATAACTAATCCAGGTGACTTTATGAACACGTTTTTGACGTTTTTTAAACCTTGACCTGCCACAACCAATACGTAGCGATTGAAATAGGCACACTTTGAAATTAAGCCGAAGTAAAAAAATTTACCAAAAACCTTGAAATTATTTTCTTGCAAAATTAAAATTTCTCGTTCGATGGGACGTTGAAAAACTGTCAAAAATAGGGCCAATTTTTAGATTGCTTTGTTTGAAAGCCTATGAAACGGTGATGGATCTTGTAATGGTAATAACTTGACAGGAAATATTTAATATTTTTTCAAAAGTGAATGACTCAATAAAGTTGATTACATATTTGTGGGTTCTGGGGTGGCGCCTGTTTGTTTTAATACTTGCAATTAACATTAAATGCAATTGAAGCAAGTAAATGGAAACGCCATATGATTAAAATTCTGCAGATCTGATAAGACCTATGTCGCGGGTGAAATCTTGAATGACGTCGATATTAAATTGCATTTAAGGAGTTGGAACGTCATAAATTTCTGTGACTGCTTTCTCAAGAATATCTTAATATTTTAATTTTTATTTTCAGTATTGACAATAATCAACCTTTCCAATATATTGAGCATTAACGTCATAACTGAGAATAACTCGATATCTGGTATTTCCATTCTGCAAATCGCAATAAGCTTTCGTTTATTCTTATTTAGATTATCAGGTGCATACGTAAATTGTAAACTCAAGTTTAATGTTGGTAATGGCATATTACATAATATAATAAAAAGATATTGTGCAATTTTAAATTGATATGGAAAATTTTCATTTCACCGCATATGATGTGCGCCAACAGTTCTAGCTTTAACATAAATATAAATAAGACACTAAATTAAAATTTTATAATTTCGTTTATTCGCATTTACCTAGTGAAATTTGTAATATTATAAATATGGGAAAATATATTGAATATTCAGGAAAATTTCAACAATTTTTTTATTTAAAAAGATAATCATAACGTAAAGCTTTACAATATTTCTACGTTTTATTTTCTTTACCGTTTGTAAATATGTGACAGGTTTTACCCTGTAAACTTGAAAACTAATAATAAGGCATGCAATAATGTCTTCACAAATAAAATTCTACAAGTCGGCTTGCAAAAACTTGTTCCAGAAACAGAAAAAAGACCAGATCAGGTGAGCTTGGAGACAAAAAATAAAAACTAAAAAAAACTACACAATAACACAAGTGATAAAACAATTAACAAAAAAAGTAAATTGGATAAATACAAATAAATTAATATATTAGTAAATTAACATATCTCGTTAGCGTTTCCGCCGAAGTCGGCACTAGAAAAACAAGTAGTGGGTCTTCTAATTTTCGGAATAAATTATGATATAATTTTAGCATTAATTTATAATCAATGCGTTGATTACCTAAAAATGTAATAAAATATTAATTAATTATTTACGGAAGTTTCAACAAATATTTAAATAATTGTAACTGTGCTTTGAGATACAAACGTAAAATTGTTATCAAAAAACGTTTTTGAGATATTGTTTTAAAATTTATAAAAAGACTGCTGCAAAGTAATTTTTCAAAGAGGGGGTGGTAAAAAATTAAAATTAAGAAAAAGTATATTTTTTAGGCACCAAAAACAGTGAACCGGAAGTTAGTTTTGAAATGTGTAACAAATAGCTTACTGATGAGGCAAAACTAACAGTTAAAATTCGAATATTTTAACATTTGATTAAATTTCCAGTAAACAATATTAATGTGGCAATGTGTGGTACATACAATAATTACCACCCAAATTGCTTGAAATTCTGTTTAAGTGGATTTCCAGTTCTTAAAAAAGTTTTCAAAACCGGTATCGAATCACTTAATACCTAATTTTTAATCAAGTTGCTTCTAAGAACACATATAGAGAATTCCAACTTTTCATAATAAACACATTGCAAATTTAACATCGTACCGTGATGGGTTATTGTTTTTCCTTCTGTGATTTACATTAGACACTAATTTTTATCGTGAGCCAATACTCTTAAAAACTAAGTTAAATAAAAAAGTTTTAATTGTTGTTATAATCAAAGTGACTGATAGTAACCAGGAATAAATTTATATGTTAACACAGCTGAGAGTTAAAATCCAAAAACGGTTAAATATTTTTTAGTAAATACATTTTCAAATGAATATAGACAAAACAGATAGTTCTGTTGCTGTTAAAAGAAAACTTGGAAGAAAGTTAAAACCAACAGATCCTGACTATGTTGCTCCCGATGGAGGATGGGGTTGGCTTGTTGTTTTTGCCTGCGGTTTAAGCAATGTAAGTTATTTTGTATTTTCAAGCCGACTTTATATTTTAATATAAAACCTTGAACCTTTCCAGTTAAGCATTTTTTCGATGTTTCAACAGTTTGGACTTGTTTTTACCGATAAATTTCACGAACTAGGAATAACGCACACTCAAAGATCGACAATTGTTAATATAAATTTGGCAGTTACAGCTTGTGTAGGTATGTCGACATACTAACTCATTTAACTATGACATCTTAAATAAGTTAAATTTTTTAGGTTTACTAAACGGGCCGATTTACAGAAAATTTTCCTTCCGACAGGCTAGTTTCTTTGGGAGCTCACTGGTAGTGAGTTCCTTGCTCGTCGTCACTTGGTGCAAATCATTTTGGACCTTTACTTTGTTTTTTACAGTGTCTTGTTTGGTAAGAACATTAAAATCTGTTAAGTTACATGTTTCACAAAAAAATTACAGGAGCAGGGGTAGGATTGACCCAGTCAGCAAATGCTCTCGCCTTAAACACGTACTTTAAAGAAAAACGAAGTATTGCCACGGGACTTTCATGGGGAACCACGGAATTGGACCAATTATCTGGCCTTACGTTATTACACTCTTAATGAATTATTATGGAACGGATGGAGTAATCCTGTTGTTTGCAGGATTTGCTGGGCATGCCATTATGTGCTCACTTTTATTACAGCCTGTTCATTGGCATACCAAATATAGAGAAGAGGTAAGCCTTTGTACCTATTTATTATTTTTCTTTCAAGAGCCTAACCGGCAATGTTTATAAAGTGCGTGCGTGCTAAAAACAAATTACCTTTCTCAAAAGTGCTACAACAATGGTAAGAAATACCATTGAATCTGAGCAGCGTGGAAAAATATTTTTGAGTATAAAATAATTTTTCAGGGAAAATTCGCAGTAATTTGTTACATCATCTGATTCTAAAAATTAATTATTTTCTAAGCTGTTTCTCATTAAAGTTGAAACATCTCGAGAAAAAACAGAAAACTAATAATTATTATTATTTTCTAAAACACGTTATTTCCCACAAATTTGACTTCTTGATATTTCATCGAAATTTCACGGTTATCGAATCGCATTTAGATACAATGAGTCACCGTGGTTGTTTTATTGCTTAGAAGGAATTTTAACAATTTGTTTATAAACATAAATATTATAAATAATTTGATGTCAATTTGGAGATTATAGAAAAATTTTGAGTATTTTTAGTTAATATAGGCGTTTCTAACGGAATTATAAAATAATTTTTTAAACGTTAAAGCCCAATTAATTTAATGACCCAGGAAATTGTTTGTATTATTTTTTCTTACCGTTGTTGCAGCGTTTTAAGTGAAATACTGCTTTTGAATATTTGTATTTTAATTATTTACATTACATATTTTTCTTGCAGACTGAAATTCCATTAATGCCGATAAATCCAAAAATTAAGACTGTACGATCAAGTTCCTTACCGATGTATTGTAGTATTATAGACGAAATAGCCATCGATAGTCAACCAGTGGATTACACTGATTCTTCTTGCAAATCAATGACTGTAGGAACTGGCGACAATACTACTTTAGCAAAAAATATCAAACATTGGCTGAACGATAGGCAGAATCGATACCACAAAAGCGAACTAAATTTTAGCAAAAAGGACAGTTTCACATCCGACACTATTTATAAAATTTCGCCAAACTTTAAGAAGGAAGAAAGTATCGAAGCAATACCAGAAACAGGATTTTTCAGAAAAATTATAACATTTTTTGATTTAGAAATTTTGAAAGATTTAGTGTTCCTAAATATAATATTTGGAATGATCAGCGTGTATTTTGTAGAATGCAATTTTACTGTTTTGACGCCTGTAATTTTAAAGAGTTTAATTTTGAAAAATACCAAATTGCCACTTATATGTCCATCGTAGGAGCAACGGATGTATTGGTTCGATTTTCTATTCCGTTTGTTGCAAATAAAATTAAATGGAACAACAGGATTTATTTTATGTTAGGAACTATGCTAACCACAATGGGAAGAATCGGTAAAAAATAATTAAATCATATATTTAATTGGCTAATCCAATATTTTTAGTATTAATTCATACCCAACAATTTTCCATGTCGTTAATTGTGGCTCTTGTTGTTGGTTTTGGTAAAGGTCTGAGTATTATTTACATTGCGCTCCTGTTACCCAATCATGTTTCGTTGCAAAAACTTCCTGCAGCTTTGGGAATTTACTTGGCAGTTTTCGGAATATTTTTGATGCTTATGGCTCCAGTCGCTGGTAATATTTTATTTACTATTATTATAAATAAGTTTTTTATACTAGCACAAAAAAGAGCAAAATTAATTTTTTATTTGCCTTTTTGGCGATAGTAGAAAAAATAGAAATTATTAATAAAATTGTTTTTAAGGTTGGATTCGAGATGTTACCCATAGCTATGTGATAACACTCCACATACTTCACATTTTCATTTACTTAGCAATTTTTTCGTGGATTTTAGAATATTGGATTAAAAAACGAAAGCTGAAAGCTAAAATTAACCAAGTTCTTACATAATTACTTTAAGACATGTCATATTTTTCAGGGTAACTTTAATTGTTAACTGTAATATTGTTTTAAATGTTTTTATTAGAATTATATTTATATTTAAACAAGAAATTTGATGTCAACATTTTTAAGTTTTTGAACCTTTAGTGTATTTTATGTATCTAATAGATACTGAATTTTATTTGTAATTGTTAGTAAGGCGCAAAATATAGTTTGCAACGCCAATGTCTATCTACATCAAAAAGTTGAGAAAATTTTAGGAAGATTTCATCCATTTATGTTGTATACTTGGATTTATATTGTTAGATCGTTTACGTTTCAAAGTGACTTTTCACTAAAAACATTACGTTTATTTATTTATTATATTTTTTTATGTTATGGTGAATTTCTTTATTTAATCCTTTCACGAATTACTATTTGCGATATTATTCAAGTGCAATTTTGCAAAATAAGTGTGGAGAAAATGTATTCACATGAACACATTTTTTATTATATTTCGACACTCACTCACAGAGTCCTTCGTCCTACAAAAAGCATAGCGACTGCTTCACTTTTAGAAGAGTTTTTTCCAAACGACGAAATAACCAATCATGTGTTTCAAATTGTTTTAGTTTTGTTATTTTGGTCTGATTGGATGGGATTGGATAAGGTGCATTTCCTCAACCCTCCCTCCATTGCGAATTTTTAATTCAAAAAGTCTAAATCTATTGTGCATTCTTTATTTTCGTTTGGGCCTCTTTTGATTTTGAATTATTTAGAAAATTAGTTGAGGGAAAGGGGGCTAGAGACCTGCTAGCTCCCCCTCCCAATTTTAAAAAATGTCTTAGTAATCGTTTGTGCATTGTTTGTGCATGATTGTATATAATTTATTTTCGCTTTTACCTTTTTCGTTTTCGCATAATTTTTGAAAACTGTTGGTGAGAGAGGGGAGGGGGGAGGTATGCTAAGTTTAAATTTTAGATTCAAATAGCTTGTTTTTGTTTGTACATGTTTGCGACTTTTTATTTTCGTTTGTACCTCTTCTCGTTTTCGTTTCGAGATTTTAAGAAATACAAAAGCTAAACAGATTCTTAGATCTTTTGATAAACAGATAATCTATTTATGGATATATTAGTCAATTTAGTGTTTGCACATGTTTGTGCATCATTTAGATTGGTTTGTACTTCGTTTGTTTTAAATCAAAAGATAAAAGGATAAAAGAGCGCGTTTGTCAGTTTTTTCGCTATAGACTCCTCAAATATTGAACCAGGGGACGGGTAGGAAGCCCGACCTGCGATTTTGACCATTTTTAAAGTGAATTATGAAAGATGAGGGTCTAATTAACGTATATAAAAAATAAAATTTGCGGACGGTCCACAACTTTTGGAAAAAAACGGCTTTAAAAATTTATTTACTATACAATTTTCTCATTGGTTCTTTTGAACTATTCCCCCCCTCCCCCCCCAATAGGATTTGGCGACGGTAAAGATACTAGAATCTCGGTTTTTACAACGAATTAACAAATAAAAAAAAAAATTTGTGGTTGGTCAACAAATTTCGGAAAAAATACAGTTTTAAGGTGAATCCAAGTCTTGACGTAGTTGCGTTTGTTAAAACCGCTTGTAGCGGCCGGAGCGGAGTAATATTAATTTATAAAATTGTACTTATACTCAAATCTACCTCAATTCCAATATTTGGGCACTGAAGGGTATTCCACAACCCCCAGACCTCCCGGTTTGAACGGTTTCTATTTATCAGATTTGAATTAAAATTTCAGCATATCCACTTGACTGTTGCTATGGTAACGTGAAATTTTTAAACATTATTGCAAACTATGCAATTCTTTTAAATTAGAAGCGAGGTATAAATAAATGTATTAATTTCTTATAAATGTAAACATCATAGACCAGGGGTTCTGGAGGGTATGAAAGTCTTCCCAGGATATGTCATTATTCTCAAGAAAACTAAAGAAGTTTCACGAAGTTTGTAAGATAATTTATAAACATTTAATATTCTGCATTCTGAAATTTGTACGCTGGAGGATGTTCCACGCCCCAGACATTTTTACAGTCATTATTGCGATACGAAAAAGTTATTTAAAATGGAAACAACCAAGCAAATGATAATGCTGTATTCCGTATCCCTGACTATGCAGTTTATAATTAATTGTCAGATTATGAATTAAATACATTAGCTTGACCATAGCTAATTTTAAGAAAATTAAGAGATATGCTTAAATCGAGGGGTTAACCGCTGGTGAAGTTTTTGTACACATCTCATGAAGTACATGAAATCTCATGTGAATTAATAAATGAAATACATGAAGTACTTGTAAAATAGGTGAAAAACAATGAAGTATATCGATGAAGTAGGTGAAGTACAGTAAATTATTGATGAAGTACGGTGAATTACTGATGAAAAATAAGAAATACGGTGAATTTTGACGAAGTATGTGAAGTTAATTGTACAAGATTTCCTGTAGCGGTTGACCCCTCGGCTTAAATATTTATTTCATTTTTAATAAAAATAAATTAGTTAAACCGGGGGGTTTTAACAACCTCCAGTGCGTCTGCAAGGGAGAACTTCAGTTTTCTTCTGATAAGAAATAAACTACTCAAACAGGGGTCTGGGGTGGAACCCCCGTGTGTCTGCAACGGAGATCTTCAGTTTATATCTGATAAAAAATAAGCTACTCAATCCGGGGGGTGTGGAGTATGTGGAACACCCTCCAATGCGTCTCCAACGGGAGATCTTTAGTTTATTTCTGATAAATTATAATGTACTCAATCCGGGGGTCTAGAAGGCGTGGCACACTCTCCAGTGCCTCTACAACGGAAGATCTTCAGTTTACTTCTGATAAAAAATAATCTACTCAATTGGGGGACACCCTCCAGTGTGTTTGCGACAAGAGATCTTCAGTTTGCATCTAATAAAAATAAAACTACTCAATCTGGGGGCCTGGAAGGTGTGGAACACCCTGCAGTGCTTCTGGAACGGAGATCTTTAGTTTATATCTGATAAAAAATAAGCTACTCAATCTGAGGGTGCGGAGAGTGTGGAACACCCTCCAGTGTGTCTGCAAGGGAGATCTTTAGTTTATTTCTGATAAATTATAATGTACTCAATCCGGGGGTCTAGAAGGCGTGGAACACTCTCCAGTGCCTCTGCAACGGAAGATCTTCAGTTTACTTTGATAAAAAATAATCTACTCAAACCGGGGGGTCTGGGGGGTGTGGAACACCCTCCAGTGCCTCTGCAACGAGAGATCTTCAGTTTATTTCTGATAAAATATAAACTACTCAATGGGGGGAGGGTGACACCCTCCAGTGCGTTAGCGACGAGAGATCTTTAGTTTGCATCTGATAAAAAATAAAACTACTGAATCTGGGGGTCTGGAAGGTGTGGAACACCCTGCAGTGCCTCTGGAACGGGAGATCTTCAGTTTATTTTTGATAAAATATAAACTACTCAATCCGGGGGTGGAACACTCCCCAGTGTTTCTGAAACGGGGGATATTCAATTTACTTTTGGTAAAAACTACTCAATTTGAAGGGTCTGGGGGTTATGGAACACCCTCCAGTGCCCAAATATTACAATGCAAGCAACATATTGAAATTTTGAAAATTGAGTAAAAACTCTCCCCTGCCGTTTTAGTGTTTTAAAAGAATTATGACATATCCTTGGGGGATTATGCTATTTATCTGCTTGGCCGTTTCTAATTTAAAAAAAATTTAATCGCAATAACGACTGCAAATGTCACATTACCATAGCAACCGATAAGTAGATAAAATATTATGCAAAAATCTTTAATACACCATCAAAATTATGATGATTTTTGTCACAATTTTAATAACATTTCAAATAAAGTTTTCAAAAATTTAATTAAAGTAAACGAACGCAGTTGGTTTTATTGGCAAGATATTTCAATAAACTTACATAGTTTCACAACTGAAATTTAAGAAATTTTATTTGCTTAAAGATTATTCTTTATTACATATTCGAAAAGAAAATGGTCTTTTTCATAAATACTAGATTTTTAAAAAAATTGTTCGCTGCCTGTGCCCGTTACGTTTTCAAAATGGGTGACGAACACAAACGACACATATATAGTTACTATTGGTTTTTGTAAAATCGGTAATATTTTTAACATATGAAGTCTCTGAAATACCGATGAAGTAGGTGAAGTACCGTGAATTATTGATGAAGTACGATAAATTACTGCTGAAGTATATGAAGTACGATGAAGTATGGTGAATTATGATGAAGTACGTAAAGTATGAAATTAATTGTACACGATTTCGTCTAGAGATTGACCCCTCGCTTCCAGGTCTTTGTGTATTATGTCGTTTGAGACGTACTTGGATTGGAATTTTTGGATTATTTTGCTATTGAAAGTGCTTACTGTACCCCATAGTTGAATACCATATGACCAGGTCTGTTTCAAAATAATCTTATATAATGATAAAACTTTACTTTCAAAGATTAGATGTGATTTTGAAATAATATATTGCCTACAATCAAGTTGCATATAGAGGTATCCAGCTACATTAGCTTGAAACAACATAGAACTATACAACTTTACCAGCGGGCAAGTATTTCTTTTCATTGTATACGCGATCTTTAAGGATTTTGCTTCGTTGGCTCGAATCCGCCATGCTCTTAAACAGTCTTAAATTTTTCTAAAATTCCAACAGCTGTCTTTTTGGTAGTCGGTAAGTCCGATGAGAATAAAAAATATCAAATCAGTCCTAACACGTTACCTTGCTGGACACCCTGTGTCCATGATGGTGACAGTACAATGTCTTTTTTCTTCTGGGTGCTGATTTATTACATTAACGACACAACGTACCTGTTCGATGGTAGTTGGTAGATAGTATTACATAATTGTGTTATTTTCTTCTCTGAAAGATGCTGGAGAATTTTTACGGTAATAACGTCATAACCTAGTGTTTCATGGATTCTGTAGGTGTAAGATTTTAATATACTCTTGATGTTTATAATTCTGCAGATACCTTGCAACCTTGTTGCTTTTGGTATAGTTTGTTTTTATTACTTGGGTATCTGTTCTAAGTTCTTTTTCCGCAATTAATTTTCTTATTGATGCATCGTTGAGCATTAATCCCTCCAAACGTGTTCCAACACAACAGTCAAGTTCTACACAGCCTTATGGATGGTATTATTGAAGTGTTCCATGGCCTCGATTAAATCCCTCTCCGGTTTGAGTGGTAGGTTTATGTTTTTATTCTCGGCAACATAATAATATAATCTGAAATTTTCTCAATCAGTACGACTGTTGTGCAGGTGTGCCTGACTTTGCTTATAATAGATTGATTACATTTGAGTGCTTCTTCTTTTCCTCTTAAATTAGGACTAGGCCCTCTAATATCCAACAGCAACCTCGGTAAAGCTCCGCAGCTACTACTAGTACTGTGAGCATATTATTTGTTTTTACATCTGAAGTAGCTTGCTAGACTGTCCTCAGATGTGCCTGTTACCCCTATATTATTGTTAATGATGGCAATTATTTACCGGCTTTACGTACCTTCCGTAGCACGGAGACGATCATAGATAAAAAGAGAGTCAGAAAAAAAACTTTCCTTTGTAGACTCCTCACGGGTTCAAACCGAGATAAGTCGCGTAAACCTGCTGAGGACGTGAAGTCAGAGCAGGCCAATTAGCTTGCCCCCTGTATTGTAGAACCTATTTGAAAGAATAGTGATAAAACTACTTAAACCAATCCTATAAGAAAAGCACCTTATACCGGATCAGCAGTTCGGGTTTAGACCTAAACATGCAACCACAGAACAGGTATATAAGTTGGCTACAGAAATTAATAAAAATTTTAAAAACAAGAACTGCACTTATCGATGTACATACATAAGTCAGGCATTTGATAAGGTTTAGCACACGGGACTTTTATATAAGTAGAAAATAGTATTTCCTGATAACATATTTCGACTACTGGACAGACGCTGGACTTGGAGAAAGCATATTTTCACTAAGAAAAATCAACTTGAGCTAAAGTTAAATCAATTTTATTGCATTATTGGCAAGAACTCAAAAATAAATCTAGAAAACAAGCTACTGGTTTACAAAATTATTATAATGCATGTATGGACTTGCGAATGATCACTGGTGCCCTTTGGTTTGCTCCAAATGGAGTAATTCGGTGAGATCTTCAAATGCTTACCTTTAAGGACAAAATTGTCAATTATAGTAAATCATATCACGCAAGATTGAATTTCCATTCGAACAAACTGATTGAAAAACTGAATTCCAAAGACAACATTATCAACCGATTGAAGCGAAGAAATATAAAATGATTGGCTAGACAAATTTTAGCTTTATTAAGTTAAAATTGGTCATATGATTAAATAGCTGTAAAGGAAGAGTTACTGGACAATTCCTACATTCCTTATTAAAGTCATATATTATATTACTCATTATGCGTTTTGGATAGATTGTAACAATTACTAAAGCAATAAAAAACTCTATCGCTGAATTTTCTTTAATACTTTCCATAGACTTAAACGTTTTTCACAAAGTGGTAATTTAAATTCGGCAAAGAGAAAAAAGTCGCACGGTGCTTGGTCGAGAACATTAGTTGAATTTTTGTTAAAGAAATTGCATAGATGATGCGACGTGTGATTGTGGAGCAAAATCCTGAAATTATTTTTCTAAAATCTGATCTTTTTTTGTATTTTACTCTCCAAAACGTTTCATAACGCTCAGATAATGTTACTTGTTAACTGTTTGCCTCTTCCAAACAATTTTGAATGGATAACACTATAATAGTCGAATAAAACAGTCAATATGATTTTGATTTTCTGGAAACGTCATTTTGAAGAAAATTTAGTTTCTTCCAAAACATCATCTGAAATTATATGAACGAATTTGCGAGACCATGTTCAGGTTCTGAACCATCTTTTTAGGCTTGAATGGCGATTTTCCATAATTATTTTCTTCTTTTTGTCGATATTTTATTACCTTCGATAGTAAGTGCCTAAAGTGCCTAAAATATCAGATGTCTATTTTTGAACTAACCAAAACTAATCAAAAAAATTCGATGTGTATTAATTGAATTTGTAAAATCCAAATCAGAATTGGCCACTTATTTTGTTTTGTTGTTTACAGAACTTAATAAAAGATTACATAAACCGTGCCATAAAAATAATTCTAGGAGGCAGCAATTGTGGAATTACCTGCATCTGTGATTGTGTTAATAATAATTGTAGTTATTATGCTATAATGTCCTATAATTGCTCAATATAAAGCAGATTTTCTAGAAAAAATATTTCGTGCTCATTTTTTTGTGCACTTGCAATTGAACTTTTAAAACTTTTTGTGGAAGTAAAAAATTTTGTGAAAAATTGAAGCTACAATTTACTTTAACCATTGATTATAAATTTTCGAAAGATAACTTGAATAACATTTGATCACAAAATTTTTGTCGTGGGTTTGCATGCGGTGTTTTTTGTCTTAAACCTGTATTCCTGTATTCATTACACAGTTTGTCGAATACAAAAAAGTACCATTTCTGCGCTTAACAAAGTGCGCAATGCGCAAACACTCTAAACTTAAAAATTATGCCATTTCAAAATAGAGTAATTCACAGAAATTGTAGTACAATTTTTGTTCAATAAATTGTGTAATGTAATACAGACTTCCCACAATGTCTAATCAATGATTTATCTCACCTGAAATAAAAGAGTATTGCTTTATTATTGGGTAAAAACCCAAATAAATTTCCAATGTAAGTTTATACAAAGTTATAAAAACTGGTGCAGCATTTAAAATATATTCATTGTGCTAATCGCATTACTTCTTAGACCACATATCCACAAAAACTATGCTGTCAGCATTAAACAAATGATTAATTTAAAAACTTACCATAAAAATTAGTGTTATTTGTTGTGTCATTAATATTGCAGGATTATTGTTTTATAATATGTGTGAGAAAATATATTAAAGTTCAAGTTTCCATAAAATAAAGGTAAGCCAAATTTCTTATCATTAATTTGACTATTAGTTTTCTGGAATAAAATATAGTTTGAAACTTTTTTTATTTTGATACCTTAAAACGCCGGCGCCGGTACATTGCATAGAGCTGTTGTAGTTCAGAATACAAGTTACTCGTCCTTTACGTAAAGATCCCTTAAAAAATGCTACAAATTTAGGGTGCAAACAAATTTTGAGCACTTTTTAAAGGATAGAAAATAACGGTCTTATATTATGTTTAAATAAGTAAGTCCTTTGAATTTTCACCTGTAGTAAGCGGATCTAAGAGTACGTTTAAGCGTGTTTAATAAAAAAAGGGGTGAAATGATTTTTTTTATTGTAAATAATTAAAACGACCAATTTTATCGAAAAATTATACCAATAAATTCTTTTTTTTATCATAAAAATTGACGTAGTTATGATTTCTTAAGGACTTGGTGTCTTTTCACCCTTACTTCCTTTTCATTTGCTCAAAACCAAAAAGTTCTATAAAAAAATTATTAAACAAAAAATTTAAAAGTATTTTAATTAATTAATTCTGTTATTTTTTCATAAAAATGTGATGATATGAAAATAATGTATGCCGCACTATTTTAATTTCATTAAACAAAATTATATATAATCTAAAAAACTATTTTAAAGACAAACGGCCGGTTTTTTTATATTTTGTTATTAACAAATAATTTGTAATCTTGGTTATATTATGAAGAAATATTTAAAATGTAATTATTTATATATACATAATTATTACACTGGGAAATTTGCCTATTACTATTCTATATGGCTGTTAATTGTCATGTACAAAATAAATTTAAGAAAAAAGTTATTTATTATTCTATTGTGGTATTTTAAGAACGAATTTAATAATTACAAGTTTTGTCAATTTTTAATTGCATTTGTACATTAGTAAATTTTTCGCATTTGCGTATTACTACGATATATGTAGTTATAGATGATTATTAATATTTCGTCTCGATTGATAATTTAAAAAGTGGAAAAAATTAAATTTTTTAATCGATGTGTCAATGAATTAATTTTTACTTTTGTAATTTGGTTACTTCTTGGTACCATAAGCGTACGTACTCCAGTAGGGTAGAGTTAAAATTCCCGGGTTCGAGAGCTCACTTTTCCCTACAGAAATGGCTATACCAAACGAAAGAACACAAAAATACAAGCTCTTTAAGGTGAGGATCAATCTTGTCGGAGTTGTAATAAGGCCACAATTTAATTTTGAAAATTGCAAATTTCCCATAAGAAATACATGTAAGTGTATTATTGCGTAATGTTACGCAATAATTTTATGCATTTTCATGACCGTCCGTGCAGATTTACCCTAGCGGATCTACCTTAGGGCGGGGCCAACTAGAGCAGTGATAGTAGGAGTTAGTCGCTCCCAGAGATCTGCCGCGTCAACTTTCAAACTTTTTGAGTTGGAACCGCTTAAGGATGTTTTTAATGAGTTTAGCACGTGTCAAAACCGTTCAAAGCCCGTTCGCGCCCGGGACGGCGCGGCGGTGGAGAATAGGTTTTGACAGTGCAACCACCTCAGAAACGAATTCACACAAAAGTAATTTTTTTATTTTGTTGTCCGATCACAACTTTAATTTTTTTATTAGCTAATTACACCATTATCTATCATAATTCGTCGTGAAAACCGAGATTCTGGTATATTTACTGACGCCACAACCTCTTTCTATTTTGGGGGCGGGGTTACAGTTGAAAAGAGCCAATGATAAAATTGCATTCCAAATTAACTTTAAAGCCGTTTTTTTCAAAATTGTGTGAATATTCCGCAAATTTTAAATTTTTTATACGTTAATTAGACCCTCATCTTTCATAATCCACTTCAAAAATGGTAAAAATCGCGATCCGGGAATATTAACCGCACCCCTCCAGTAGACTGTTGAATTTCTTTTCCAGATACCTTAAATCGGAAAATCATTTCTTTATCCCATCTAAAGTTCATATCGGAAAATCGTAACATCGTAAACTTGCTCTTATCTGCCTACGATTTCCTATTTCAATTACAAACTCTCTTTTTCTTTCAGTTTCATCTAAAGGAATTGGTTATATATCTAAATTATCACCCCTTCTACTTCTACTTATCCCCCTCTTAAACTCAATTTTAATAGTTTAACCTACATTAGAGGATTATCTGAGAGCCTCATTTTGGTCTTTAAACCTATCCTCACTGTCAAATTTGGATTTAGATGTCCCAACAAGAACCCTCGATTCTTTTCCAATACCAGAGATCTTACCACCTCTTCTGATCAGAGTGGTTTGGTTTATCGTGTCCCGTGCTAGGATTGTGACAAACCTATGAACGATAAGAAGGACGTTCAATACTTTCACGGAGGTTATAAACACATCCTGGGTAACATGAAGGTGACTTAATCCTGGTTAATATTCATTTTAATTTTTAATTTTTCATTTTTATTATTCTCAATTTATCCTTTTTATGATTCTTTCTTTTTCTTCTTTTTCACTTTGTTTTTGTTTTTAAGGTACTGAGTATGTAGATAAATGTAAGCCCGCGATTTTATTTTTACTTTTACTTAATAATTAAAATTTTCAAGTTTAAAACACTGGATGCCGTTACACACCCCCTCAACCCAACCGGTTTGCGCATTTTAATCACAAGTGTATTAAAGATTTTAGCATACCTACTTGGAGGTTGCTATGGTAACGTGACATTTTTAGTGTTATTGCGATTGATGAAGTGTTTTAAAATAAAAAACGACCCAAGCAGATAAATAGTTTACCCCCCCCCTAAAAATAGTTTACAATTGTTTGCAAATTTCGCAAATGTGTGTAAATTTTTGCAAATGCCTGTAAATTATTGTAAATGCTAGTAAATCTTGAAAATGACTGTAAATTTTTGCAAATTTAAGCAATTGTTTGCAAATTTTGCAAATGTGTGTCAATTTTTGCAAATGCCTGTAAATTTTTGTTAATGCCTGTAAATCTTTGTAAATGACTGTAAATGTCTAAAATTGCTTGCAAATATTTGTGTAAATTTTTTGCAAATTTTGCGAATGCTTGTAAATTTTTGCAAATGCCTGTAAATTTTTGGAAATGATTGTAAATATTTGCAAATATCTGTAAATATCTGATATTGTTTGAAAAGTATCTATGTAAATTTTTGTAAATGTTTGCACATTTTTTGCAAATTTTGCAAATGTGTGTATATTTTTGCAAATGTCTATACATTTTTGCAAATGCCTTTGAATTTTTGGAAATGACTGTAAATCTTTGCAAATGTCTGAAATTATGTATTTGCAAATAAATATGTAAATTCTTGCAAATGTTTCCAAATTATGCAATTGTTTGCAAATTTTAAAATTATTTGCAATTGTTTGCAAATTTTGCTAATGTTTGTAAATTTTTGCAAATGCCTGTAAATTTTTGGAAATGACTTTAAATCTTTGCAAATGTCTATAAATACCTGATATTGTTTGAAAAGTATCTGTGTAAATTTTTGTAAATGTTTGCACATTTTGCAAATGTGTGTATATTTTTGCAAATGTCTGTAAATTTTTGCAAATGCCTTTGAATTTTTGGAAATGACTGTAAATCTTTGCAAATGTCTAAAATTGTTTGCAAATAAATATGCAAATTTTTGCAAATGTTTCTAAATTTTGCAATTGTTTGCAAATTTGCGAATGTTTGTAAATTTTGCAAATGCCTGTAAATTTTGGAAATGACTGTAAATCTTTGCAAATGTCTGTAAATATCTGATATTGTTTGAAAAGTATTAGTGTAAATTTTTGTAAATGTTTGCAAATTTTGCAAATGTGTGTATATTTTTGCAAATGTCTGTAAATTTTTGCAAATGCCTTTGAATTTTTGGAAATGACTGTAAATCTTTGCAAATGTCTAAAATTGTTTGCAAATAAATATGCAAATTCTTGAAATGTTTCCAAATTTTGCAATTGTTTGCAAATTTTAAAATTATTTGTAAATTTTTGCAAATTTTAAAATAATTTGCTAATTTTTGCAATTGCTTGCAAATTTTTGCAATTTTGTGCAAATTATTGTAAATACAAATTTGGTTTACACATTTCTGGTCAGTAGTCAACCCCGCATAGAAAACTAAAACGGTAGCGGGTAGTTTTTACTAAATTTTCAAACCCTTACTATGTTTACCTGCATTGTAATATTTGGGTACTGAAGGGTGTTCCACACTTTCCAAACCCCCCGAATTGAGTAGTTCATTTTTTATCAAAAGTAAACTGAAGATCTCTCGTTGTAGAGGCACTGAAGGGTGTTACCCCCGACTTGAGTAGTTTATATTTTATCAGAAATAAACTGAAGATCTCCGTTGGAGACACACTTTATATATTTGAGTAGTTCGTTGAGTACCCGTTTGAGTAATTTATTTTTATGAGTAGTGAATTGAAAAAATCCCATTGTAGAGGCACTGGAGGGTGTTCCACACCCCAGACCCCCAGTTTAACTAATTTATTTTATTAAAAGTGAATTAAATATTTAAGCATATCCCGAGTTTCTGTTGAATAAAATATTGTAAAAATTTCAAGTTTAGTGACATTTTAATGGATTTTAATCAATTTTCATTTATTTATGGATAGCTATAGATAGCTATATAGCTATATAGATATAGATAACTGACGAGCTCTTAAAAAGACGAAACCACTTTGTGCAACGGTGTCTTCGCCTAAAATGTAAGTTGGAAAATTTTCATATTTCGCTAAACTTGTAATGTTTAAAATATTTTATTTAACATATAATTTGACAAGTTAATAAACGTTTACAATTATCTCAAGTTTCTTAAAATTAGCTATAGCCAAGCAAATGTGTTTAATTTATAATCTGACAATTAATTATAAATTGCATAGTCAGGGGGTATGGAATACAGCATTTTCCATTAAAAAAAACTTCTTCGTATCGCAATAAAGACTCTAAAAATGTCACGTTACTCTAATAACGGCCAAGAGAATATTCTGACATCTCTAAATCACTTGTGATCAAGATAAACTGCCCAAACCGGGGGGTCTGGGGGGTGTGGAACACCCTCCAGTGCACAAATTTTGTAATACAGAACATTAAATGTTGATAAATTATTTATGAAGCTTAATGAAACCGCTTTTGTTTTCTTGAGAATAATGACATACTCTGGGAGGAAAAGATTATCACAGGTTTATGTAATGGGAATCTCGTTAACCTATTCGTGCGCGTCTGTAATTCCCCACTGTGATTCTCTTTTTACTAATTTTTGTTTTTCTGACCCCTGTTTTTATAGAGATAGGTCCGCTTGATTCTAAAGAGTAACTATGCAATATATTTTTATAAGTTAATAAACAATAATTATATTCTATTGTGGTATGCTTAAGTAGTAATCGACAGGGTATTACCAGATTACCACAGATAACCTTCTGGTACTGCAATTTAAATGCCAGTAGCATCTCCCCTACTAGTGTTTTGTATTGCATAAAATGCATAAAATAAATTTCAAGAAGGAAAAAATAAAATAAATTTGATTTAGTTAATTATTTTTGTGTTTGAAAATTAAATGATATTTACTGATATTTGAGTGCACTGCGACACTGCTACACATAAATTTAAAAATATTTCAATTAGAAACGAAATCAATAATTCTTTACATCGTTATTTTTATTCAAATTTAATAAGTAATAGTCATAAATTATACGAGAAAACCAAAACCAAGTTATTGCAATTTTACAAATGCATTAGTTAGCGTAACTTATGCTCAATTTCTTCACTCATAGTTATCTTCAAGTTAGCGAACCTTAGGTTAAATTGACGAAATAACCAATCAGACGACAACAACAAAAATAAATCAATCATCTGATTGGTTATTTCATTAACTTAACCTCAAGTTCGCTAACTTGAAGATAACTATGAGTGAAGAAATCGGGCATTACCCGCGTGTCCGATAAACACTACATATAATTTACATAAATTCCTGTATCTCTACATATTCAAAAAGTTGTAAACCTTTTTTGGTGTATAAATAAATTTACAGTAATAAAGTGTATGTATGAAGATATATGCATTTCAACTTAAATTTTAACTGACGTCGAAGAAAATAATCTTCATTGGGTTAAGTAGAATAGTCAAATAACTATATTTTTTAAGTGCTTTCAACATTTTTTTAATTATGAAGTCCCTAATTGGAGTAGGTAATTGACAGTTATAGAGATATCTAACTAGAAAATATTACTGATTATTGCTGACGAAAACGAATTCATGGCCTTTCATTTTATGACAATTGTTATTACTTGTAATGGTTTTTATGTGTTTTAAAATATACTTAGCTATTAGAATTTTAAGTTGACTAAAATTAAAACCTTAAAAATTTCAGTAGACACTCTTCTAATGTTAAATTTACAGAATTTCGTTTTGTGTTCCTAAATGAAAAGAAATTCCGATAGATCTGTCACAGTCAAGATGAAATCGCCGAAGAGAAAAGGCCTAAAACCTTCTGACCCTGATTTCATTGCTCCTGATGGTGGATGGGGATGGTTTATTGCGTTCGCATGCGGCGTTGGTAATGTAAGTAATTTAAGCTCAATAAATAGAAAACTATTATTATTGGTTCAAAAAAACAACGTAATAACACTATTTTATTTTTTAAGTTGTCGATTATCGCAATGTTTGAACAATATGGATTGACATTCATAGATGAATTCGAAAGGTTAAAAATCAACCACTCGCAAACTACAACAATTTTTAACATCAACGCATCTTTGACAGCTCTAATAGGTACGCACATAGTAGGTCTTTTTGCATAATTTACAGCAAAACTAAAATTTTAGGATTACTTAATGGACCAATATACAGGAAATATTCTTACAGGCAAATTGCTGTGTTTGGTAGTACGTTTGTGACGATTTCATTGTTTACATTGATGTGGTGCAAATCCTTTTGGAGTTATTGTCTTGTTTACGGCATTCTGTATGGTAAAATGGTGTTAAATAATTGTGGTAAAATTTACAGTAAATATTTTAGGGTCGGCTATAGGATTAACCCAAACTGCCTATACTGTAGCTTTGAACACATATTTTAAACGGAATCGAAGTACGGCGACGGGAATTTCTATGGGTATCACCGGAATTGCTTCCGGTGGATGTCCTCACATCATCAACATTTTCCTCACATATTATGGAATTCACGGTACCCTCCTTTTATTTACAGGCATTAGCTGTCACTCCATTATGTGTTCCTTGCTATTGCAACCTGTCCATTGGCATACAAAACATAAAGAAGACGAGGTAATCATTGCAATTAATTCTAAATCAAATTACAATGATATTTTTATTTAAGACCGACGTGTCTCTAATGCCACTTGAGAGAAGCAGATCAAATTCGCTCCCTGCGTGTCAAAATGTTTTAAGAAAATTTATTACTGATAACCACCCTATGAAGATATCGATTCTTCGAATAAATCAATGAATGTCACTACTGAAAGCAATAGGATATCTGAAAATATAAAATATTGGATAAATGCTTACCAGGATCCAGCTCATAATTTTAAGCAAAAAATCAACTTCACGTCTGAGCCGCTTTTGGAAAACACTCCATCATTTAATAATCGAATTGAGATCACCCCTAATAGAAAAGTCGGATTTTTTAGTAACATTAGTCAAAAATGTGTCTCGGTGTTTGATTTTGATCTTCTGAAAGATTTGGTTTATTTGAATATTATAGTGGGCAAGACGATAATTTGTTTTGTCGAATTTAATTTTGCACTTTTGACTCCAATAATTTTATGGGAATTTAATTTTGAAAGACACGAGATTGCTATATATTTATCGTTTCTGGGAGGATCGGATACGGTAGTTAGGTTTTTGGCTCCATTCATAACAAATAAAATTAAATGGAATTGTAGGGTATATTTTTTGATTGGATCCTTAATTACGACAGTTGGTAGAATATGTAGGTCGAGAAAAAATAATTATTATATGAAACGAAAATTAATTTTCTATTTTAGTTCTAATCCATACTCGAACCTTTAAAACTTCCTTAATAGCAGCTGTTATAATTGGGGTCGGTAAGGGTTTACGTATTATTTATATGGCACTGGTTATACCTGATTATGTGCCTTTGGAAAAGCTTCCAGCTGCATTGGGCATTTACTTGGCAATGTTTGGCACATGCTTGATGGTACTGGCTCCAGTTGTTGGTATGTTTTATTGGATTACTTGCAGAGAAAAATTTTAAATAAACTTTTTTTGTAGGCATTATTCGTGATATTACAGAAAGTTATGTGATAACAATGCATATACTTAATGTTCTTATTTATATTACCACTATATCGTGGATTGTAGAATATTTATATAGAAAACGAAGATCAAGGTCTATGAAAGCAAAAATAATGTTAATAATATTAATTTGTAATAAAATTTAAAAATGGTAGTATATTATTTGTAATACAAAAATCCAATATCCAAAACCAAACCAAAGGCGTTTGGTTGCGCGCCTTACCTCTGAGAAGTCAGTTGAAAAATTTTTACCAAAGTTATAGTATGCATGCAACTCCACTAGGGTTGCTTGTTTCCATCAGGAGTTAGAACTGAAAAAATTGCCCACTTAAAACATTTTAACCAAATTGAGAAGATTCATGCATTTTCCAGCAGACTTCAGAAATAGCTTATTAAGTGGGGTATTTGCATGGCAACTTGAGAGTTTTTACTGGGATCTTACAATCGAATTCAAAACAACTTCACAACCACCAAGAGAAATCGCATCGACGATCACATCGAAAGAGTTTGCTTTAGTTGTGATTCATACTCATGTCTGAAAACTTTACGTTTAGCTTCCAATGAGCCAGACTTTAATAATTAAACGATAAAACGAATTTAACCTCCAAAGTAAAGTTCGAAAAAAATTCCCAACTTTATGTTTATATTGTTATTACTTAGGTCATTAATCAATAAATTAAACTAAGCACCCAATTATGGTAATAGAAGGTTAACACATGACTAATGCATTGTTTAATAAGTTGAGTTCCTCAGATTTTAATTATTCTTTAATTATGTATAACTTACAATATTATTTTTAAAACGTTTTTGCATTTATTATTTTAAAATTTATTACCAAATTAAACAGATTAATTGATGTTACCCACTTAATTTGTTTAATTGTTCAGTTTAACCTGTTAAGTTTTAAATTTTTAATTTAATATTAATTTCACAGATTAATATGATTTATATAATTTAAATGTTGTACTTTTTTACATATTTTATGCAAACGACCCAATTCATTGGAGACACTTTTGGGCGAGAGAGTGAATTAACTCCGATTGCGATTTTCACCATTATTTTTATAAATTATGAAAGATAATAATGCCAGATACACATAAAAAAAATAAAATTTGCGGACGGTCCACAAATTTGGTTAAAAACTCTTGTGAACTGTAACCCAACTCATTGAAATTAAAATGGGTTGTGACAACATTTAAGATTCCAGAATCTTGTTTTTTACAACGAATTATGAAGGCTGAGAGTCTAATTAACTAATAAAAAATTAAATTTGTGATCAGACAAGAAATTTCGGAAAAAGATCACTTTTTGTGTGAATCCGTTTCTTGATTGAATGATCCGATTCTTCACTTACTAAAACATCTCCCAAGTACCTCCAACTCGAAAAGTATGGAAGTTGATGCGACGGATCTCGGGGAGCGACTGGTATCTCCCACCACTAGTCACTGTCAACCCAGGCACAACACACGTATCGTCAACAGAATGTTATCCATATTTGGCGTTTTATTACTCAATAATACACTTACATGTACATATTTCTTATGGGAAAATTGTAATTTTAAAAATTAAATTGTGGCCTTATTACAAGTCCGACAACATTGATCCTCACCTTAAAAAGCTTGTATTTTTCTGTTCTTTCGTTTTGTAAAGCCATTTCTATAGGAAAAAGCGTACTTTTAAATCAGGGTTAGTGGACTCTTTCCCACTTTTGGTCTAAAAACGGGTGACAGGTAAGATTCCCGAATCGCGATTTTACCATTTTGAAGTGGATTATGAAAGATGAGGGTCCCAATAGCATATAAAAAATAAAATTTGCGGAATATTCACACAATTTTGAAAAAACGGCTTTAAAGTTAATTCGGAATGCAATTTTATCATTGGCTCTTTTCAACTGTAACCCCGCCCCAAAATTGAAAGAGGCTGTGGCGACAGTAAATATTCCAGAATCTCGATTTTCACGACGAATTATGATAGATAATGGTGTAATTAGCTAATAAAAAATTAAAGTTGTGATCGGACAACAAATTTTCGAAAAAATCACTTTTGTGTGAATTTGTTTCTGAGGTGGTTGCACTGTCAAAACCTATTCTCCGCACCCGCCTCGCCCTCCGGGGTTCGTACGGGCTCCGAACGGTTTTGACACGTGCTAAACTCATTAAAACATCCCTTAAGCGGCTCCAACTCGAAAATTTTGAAAGTTGACGCGACGGATCTCTGAGAGCGACTGGTATCTCCCACCACTAGTCACTGTCGACCCAGGCACAGCACACGTACCGCCAACAGAATGACCGCCATATTGAAATTTTACAACACAAAATACACTTACATGTATTTCTTATGGGAAAATTGCAATTTTCAAAATTAAATTGTGGCCTTATTACAACTCCGACAAGATTGATCCTCACCTTAAAGAGCTTGTATTTTTTGTTCTTTCGTTTTGTAAAGCCATTTTATAGGAAAAAGTGTATTTTCGATTCCGGGTATTTTACCTCTGGCAAAAACGAAACAAAATAAAAAATCATTTAAATAATACAAAAGAAATAATTACTGCTGCTGCTTGAATAATTCAAATAATCTCAAATCCATTTGAAATTTCTTTGGCTCTTTGTACCGCTTTTCTTGTAGCAAAACTAGCTTCGCATTACTTATATTCCCTAATAAAGTCAGCTTGGATTAGACTAAGTTGATCGCCTACGCACTGTAAAGTGTATGGCACTTGAAGAAGAATTACCTAATGGTAAACCAACCTAGAAATCATTGCATGGTCCACGCCTGTTAGAGCTTTCCGATTGCTAGCCGGAAATATCTTGTACCTTCCAGCTTGTCACCGTCTACCATTTACGTTGCTCACACGCCTAAAGTCTCGCGAGGTAGCTACAAACTCTAATAATTATTATGTCGACTTTGGACTCACTCAAAAAATTGTTGTAAACCTTTTTGGAGACAATTTTGCTTTTCTGGCTGGAGGGTATTCCATACCCCCAGACCCCCGGTTTGTAAAAGTTCGTAAAACTATGTGCTTTTTCCAATAGTAATTATTATGCCAACTCTCCATCTCATTCCAAGAAAAACATAGGATTGTAGGTTAAAATCTAACTTTCTGCCGCTTGCTGAAGAGCTTCGAAGACTATTTTTACTTTTCTGTCGGGAGGGTATTCCATAGCCCCTAGACTGATCCCCCCCGGGATTTGAATTGCAGTGATTCCTCAAAAAATTATTATGCAAACTTTAGACTCATTTCAAAAAAAGGCATAAGGTGGTAGGTTTCAGTTCAATTTTCTGCCGCTTACTGGAAAGTTAATGGGTGAAATTTTTCAAAATTATAAAGAATTTTCTATTATTTACTGATTCGCTGTCAATAGTGACTAAAAATGTCAAGTTACTATAACAACGGACAAGCAGATAATGCTGAAGTCTTCAATTTATTCACTTTTGAGAAAATTAAGTTCCATGATTTAGACCGGGAGATCTAGGCTCCTAGAATCTTAGCATCAACAAGCAGAACATTAATTGCTCAAAAAATATTATAATAACGGCATTTTATACTCCCCAGACCGCTCTGCAGTTGTTTCAAAACCATGACCGTCGTTCGCTCCAATTTAAGTTGCACATTACTTTAAAAAGTTTTTCCATTGATCTGCAGATACTGAATTATAACTTTTTTTTTTTTACAATTTTAGTGCAAGTAGGGGTATCCTATGCCCTCCACTTTGTTTCTAAAAATTGCATTTTCTTCCAATTAGTCGAAAGTAGGAACAATAATTCGAGAAACTTCAATCCAAACTCACGTTTTTACAAACCGAAAGAGGAAACGGCGCGCCGTGAGGTTCCGTAGCTAAATCATTTTCTTTACTCCCCAGAAAAATATATATACTTCCTCCTAATTTTGGCTACAAGTTACTGAGCCGGCTAAATATAAACATCGTTTTGAACAACCTGCTGATGAAAACCGTTTTTATGACTGAGTTGGGTCGAAATTAGTCAGTAAACCTCTGTGTATCTACGACCGATAGCAAATCTGACTGAAAGTGACTGAGATCTACCTCTACTGTCTACTGACCGACAGAATTATGTTGTTACAGTTACAGGGTCAGTCATTTAATGGCAATATTCTGCAGGTGTACGCACTCCAGAAAAAAAGTATGATAATGAAATAGAAAGGCTCTGTGATATGATCGAGAAAGTCTTCAGCAGTTTAAAAAAATAACAAAAGAAACCTTGTTAGGGGAGTTTTTATGCAGAAATTGGTCATGGACGACGAGAAGACATAGTGGGGGATTGTAGTTTGGGCGTAACCAACGATAGAAGAGACACACTACGCCAGTTCTGTCAAGAAGCGAAAAACTGTGCACATGGAAATCGCCGTCCAATAACCAAATTAGCCCAGAATCAACTAGGTATCAAATTGACTATCTGCTGATCAGCAAGAGCAGCATATGCAAACGTCAATACGGATCATGAAAGGGAAATAGATGGCAGAGATATGGAAAAGCAACAATTACAAAAAAAAGACAACGGAGCATAAAAAACTTCAAAACACAATAAGAAAAGCAATCGAAACAACAAAAACGCAATGGATGGCAATAAACTAATCGGGAAAAATTACCTATTCAGCGAGCATAGAAAGGCAAATACGATTTAGTTTTTGGTTTCAATGTTCTGATGCAAAAATGTCGAGATCAGCGTAGAGTCATGTTTGCGTGCTTTACATACTAGGACAAATTTTTCCAGTCCTAAACAAAAGCCTCTCTCAGTTTCTCCCAAACCTCTCTGTAAAGGATTGGTTTGAATCTCCCGAAAGGCTTTGGGAGTTACACACGCTTTGCTTGCCGAGCGTGTGGAAGATGATTAGAATAAATTTCTTACCCCGGCCCGGATTCGAACCGGGGCGCGCGGCTTAGTAATTGACGCACTTAAGGGCCAAGCCGCGACCTTCTTTTGGTGGATCGATAGGGTGTAGCATGTCAAAATAGTTAAAATGCTTTAATGGGCCGCCGTAGATGGAAAAGATGTCAAAATAATTGAGAATATTTACTGGTACCAGCGTGAAGAGGTCAGAGTTCAACATTATGAAGCAGCAGAACTAGAAATCTAGTGAGAAATACAGCGAGGATGTGTTTTCTCCGGCTCTGAATGGACTTGATCTGGGGATCAAAATTGACGGTGTCCGTATTAGCACAATTAAATACCAGACCCATACTGTGGTCATGGCAAAATTTGTTAAAGATCTTCAACTACTTCACGAATTAAATACGAAGAGACCAGCTGGTTTTAAATGTCAACATCTCCATAACTAAATTCATAGTGATCAGGCGCCAAGACCATAACGATGCGATGATCTCTCCGAAGGTAAACAAATCGAGCGGATGAAAGTATTTAAATATTTAGAGAACCTGATCACAGAGACTTTGGACCCGGATAGAGAAGTTAAGAACCAGCAGTGTAGCGTAAAATCCAGCAGTGTAGCGTAAAACCAGCAGTGTAGCGTAAAACCAGCAGTGTAGCGTAAAGCATACATCGGCCGACTGGAAAGCGGTAGACCGCGGTTTGAGTCCTAGTCGAGTCGAATACACTGCTGTGATCAAAGGTCCAATATCAATCTGTGGACCATGGGGAAGGCAACGGAAACCACCCCATGAATTATACTCCCATGAACATTCATCTTGGCTTTGGCCAAGCTGGGTCACGACGCTTCTGACAAGATGCAAAACGATGAAGAAGAAGAAATTAAATGCCGAATTCAGGTTACCGGCAATATATGAACCACCATACTGTGACAATAATTTAAATTTTAAACTAAGACCAAGAATGGTTTAATGCTACGTTTGGTCTGTTCTGCTATTTGAAGCGGAAGCATGAACACTCAAGATAAATACAATGAACCGTCTGTAAGCCTTTCACATGTAACTACTAAGAAGAATGCTCCGAATATCTTGGATAGAGAGCATCTCAAATGAGCGAGTCTTATGGAAAAGAGCAGGAACTGATCCTGTGTTGTTCAATGGGATGAAGTGTAGGAAAGTCGCTTACCTGGAGCATGTATTAAGAGGAGAAAAGTAATGATTGCTTCAGCTGATAATGAAGGGAAAAATAATGAGTCGACGAGGAAGAGGAAGGAAGCGTATTTCTTGACTAAGGAACATTCGCGAATGGACCAGCATTTGGGGAGCAAAGAAATTGTTTAAAATGGCGGAGAACAGGTCTGCCTCGTCGAAGAGATCACCAACGTCGGAAGGATATGTGTTTGTAATATTCATTTCAGAAGTATTGCTGCCAATACCAACTTAGTTGGATTTTTGGCGGATGATAACTTTAGCGACATCCCTGGGCCCAACTGTTTGGAATGGGAGTTTGTTACTGATGAGTCGGTGACTACAACAACTGAATTATAAAGTGTTTCAAATTTTTTCAAGTTTAGAAGCACTTTTCCCGTATCTTTCGTATTAAGGTTTTGAGTACAATCGAAAAATGTCTATAAATTCCTGGAATTATGGGAGTTGACACCAAGTTGACGTTTAAAGTAGGTTTTTTTTTATATTATTAGAGGTTCTTCTACTACCTTCTTCGATTGGAGGTTTCACTTGAGGACTTTAGGGCAAAGTTTGCTCATACGACGCACATGAGTCAACCAGGCCTTCAATTACCAGTGCTTTAATTTTTTTGAATGCGAGGGAAATTTAAGTTGCAATACACCAAACAGTGGTCGGATAAGAGGCCATGAAAGAAACTGAGCAATCAGTGATACAAATGAGTGCATTGGTGATCTGCACCACATGAATGGAAGCGATCGTAGATTTCCTGGAGGTGATCAGACTGCAATTGGTAAGCTAGTCTAGTTTAAAGTCACCCAGCATGGTAATACCATCATATTCAACACTGCCTAAGGACAGGGTGCTAACCAGTTTTTGAAGGAAGAGCACGAGCACCCGATTCGTTGTTAGCTGTTCAAGGAGAATAGTTCCTCTTAACAGCATACACCACCATCTTTGCTAGAGAGTAGTCAGGAATCACAATCAGCAAGGTAGGAAAGAGGGCGGGAACTACTTTTCTGAGATTTATAGCTTCAAGTCATTTCCCACTGAAATAAAATCGTCCAAGTATTTTATTTTCATTTATACGTCCTACCATGAAATAGTCATTCGGTAAAGCAACTTTAGACGCATTAGATAGAGGTGCGGCGTTAGATAGTGACGATCTTGCAGATTTATTTAAATTTTCCCAACGCATCGATAAACTGACTTTTAGTTTACTTCAGTAGTTCCCAAAATGTTGTTTACATTATTAATAGCTATAAAATTTGATTTTCAAATTTTTTAAGAAGGACGAGCAAACGTTATGTGGAGCAAACTGATATTAGAATATTTATCTATAATTTGATTAGATTTTTATTTAAAATTGTTTAATTTAAAATGGCCTCCATTAGGTTAAATAGCTGTTTACTATAATACACGTTTGACCACAGTTTGAATTTAGTTCAAATTAATTAGGTAATAAAGGTTGAACTTCTACAGAAGTGAAGGTCCATTACTCAATATTTGTCCCATATGTTTACTAGTAAAAAAGCAAAGTAATTTGTATTACCAAAATTTCATAGAAATATTTTAAAGCTTTTATTCTCAAGGCAGACTTGCTCTTGATTAATGAATACAGTTTCATAAAGAAATCGTACTATTGAAGTGTTATTTGTTTATTGTTGTAATTTTGATAATAAAAAATACTCATCAACTATTATTTTCGGTTTAAATGAGTATTCAAAATTCTGAAGCTACGAGTGCAATTAAGAAAGTATCGCATAGGCGAAAGTTAAGACCGACGGACAACGATTATGAAGCTCCGGATGGTGGATGGGGTTGGTTTATCGTCATCGGGTGTGGATTTACCATCGTAAGTAGTTTTTTCGATATTTAAACTTGAATAATCTATTTTGCCATCTTTAAATTTTGAATTTTTTATACACTCGGTTATTTATTTGTGGTTGTATTAATTTACATTTCTGATAGCACTATTATCAAAATATTTACGAGTGATGCACCTAAGGGGTCAAGGTTCAAAACTGATAACTCAAAAATTTAATTATTTGATATTTAAAATTTAATTACTAGAGATGGATTAACTGAAATGTCAAACAAAATCTGTTTTAACGGTAATTTGAAACGAAATTTTCAAAAATACACACTAAATTTTGAATGAAAACAAACCGGGGAGTGTTTTCGAAATTATTAACCTCAATGAATCGATATTAGGTTCATAGCTTACTATAATAATTTATTCAACCTTGTGGAATCCCATTACATAAGTCAAATAATTTTCAATGTCTTGAAAATAAAACTAAATTAATATTAAAATAATCACGAGAAATATTAATAAAAAAATTAAGGAACAGAGGAAGAAATAAAAGGAGAAATCTGTCTAAGAAAACATATAGGTACTTTTGTGGCAATGCATATCCAAAACTCAACACAAAGCAACAAATGAATCAAAACATGGAGCTTCTGATGTTGATTTTACCATAAATTTATTAGAACACAAAGTTCTGAAATTTATTAAAAATGTATATTGTGCAAAATGCAATTTTCATTCTATTGTCAGCTAATCAAGAAAGTTTATTGTTGTAGTTGACAATTATTCCAATGTTTGAACAGTTTGGATTAGTATTTATTGACAAATTCGAAGTTTTGGGGATCACACATTCTCAGACAACAACAATTTTTAATTTTAATTTAGCTTTGACATCATGTGCAGGTAATTAGTGCAAAATTAATTTGTTACATAATAAATAAAATATCTCTTGCAGGATTATTCAATGGACCGATTTTTAAAACATTTTCCTTCCGTCAGATTTCTCTCTTTGGCAGCGTTTTGGTGGTATCATCTCTGTTTATAGTAATATGGTGCAAGACGTTTTGGGCTTATTTAATTTTTTATGGAATTATGTATGGTAACAACAGCTAACAATCGGATAAGCGTTAATTTACAGAAAATATTGCAGGTTCTGGAATAGGATTGACGATTTCGGCAAATATGTTTGCAGTAAACACTTATTTCGCAGAGAAGCGAAGCTCAGCGATGGGTCTCTTATGGGGTATCGCTGGTTCTGGTTCCATTATATTACCCCATATAGTTACAATATTATTGAATGTTTATAGCATGGAAGGAACCTTGCTCTTATTTTCAGGATTTGCTGCAAACGCGATTATGTGCTCGCTATTATTACAACCTGTGGAATGGCATACAAAATACAGGGAAGAGGTAACGATTTTCGATTTGTGAATTTTTACTAAAATTCTAAAACCCATTTTTTAGACCAAACTTTCACTGATACAAGATTCCTCCAAAACTGTACAAAAATGCAAAACTTCCAATGCAGGTCTAAACGATATTGAAGAACTCAGCGAAGACGAAACTTTTGAACAAAATACCTCATCGTCGAGTACTGAAGCAAAAGTTCTAAGTTTAAAGTCTTTACAAACTGATTTAAAATTTGAAAATAATCCTACCGAACTCGAAACGGGAAGTTTTCTTAAAAAATCATGGAATAATTTTGTAATATTTTTGAACTGGATCTGTTGAATGATTTTGTGTATTTAAACTTAGTGTTGGGTATGACTTGTATTTTTTTCTGTGAGATTAACTATTCGCTTTTGGTTCCTATAATTTTAAAAGAATTTAAATTTGAAAATAGCAAAATTGCTACCTACCTGTCTTTCTCGGGGGTAGTCGATGTAATAACCCGATTTTTTATTCCTGTCGTAACGAATAAAATTAATTTGAACATACGAACTTATTTCCTGATTGGAATTTTCATCACTACAGTTAGTCGAATAGGTAGAAAATATTAAGCAATTGCGTTATGTGTTATATGGTAATTTTTTTAAATTTTAGTATTGATACATACAGGTGATTTTAAAATTTGTTTAGTGGTGGCTGCGACTAGCGGTATCGGCAAAGCTTTGTTTATTGTTAACTTAGCGTTGCTTATCCCTAGTCACGTGTCGCTGCAAAAGTTTCCCGCTGCAAATGGAATTTACTTAGCAACATGCGGTGTATTTTCTATAGCTATGGGACCGGCAGTTGGTAAATCTAATGATTTGTTGAAATACATTATATTTTATTAATAAAAACTGTTTTAGGCTGGATTAGAGATATTACGAGCAGTTATATGGTAACAGTACACGTATTAAATATCTTTAACTACGTGGCAAGCATTGCTTGGATTATTGAATATTTGAGATATAACAAAAACTCTTAATGGATATAGCTCTGTAGCTATAAAACTACGGCGCCATTAGGCTTTTTAACGATAGGTGTTTATTTTTAATGTTGTGATACGAAAACTATAATAAAACTACAGGGTGCGGCGAAATAACCCAACAAATATCTTTATCAGTATGCAATTTATTTATGTATTGTATCACTTCACAATAGATCAAATGTGAAATCTTACTAAATTTCAGCATAAATCATAACATAATTAGCCGCACCACCTTTCAGTCATTGATCAGTTTTTGATTTTTACAAAATTTCTCATTAATTACTTTAATACTTGATATAAGTGTTGCCATAGCAATGGCAATGGGGATTGTTAAGAATCAAAACTCTAAATTTGGGCCAAATCTCGGCAGAAACCGATGGGCATAGACTTTTCGATATTTATATATTTTGCCTAATACAATGGCAGAAATTGTATACTTAATAAATTTTTTAAAAACTACAATGTTAATTCTTTTTTTATTACCCCTAGGCAACCATGAAAGCAGTAAAACTTGTGTATCTTGGCTTTCGGTGCCAAATAAAAGCTAAACTTACAGTTGGGGCTGGAAATAACAGTAATTATTTATATATTTTTAAATTATTTTCGAATTTAGCAAAAGATGCAGCTACGGCCCTGTGATATGTTAATTTATATTATGTAAGATTTTATTTAGTATTATCTGGATCCATGCTTAAAAAGCAGGCGAAAGAGATCGGTTAAGTAAATATAAATTAACAACGAAGACAATTTATTCCTTTTCTTGCTGGAATATTACAAAACAGGAGGTAAAATAATTAGCGTTGTTTGTGAGGGCGCTTAAGAAATTATAATCCAAAATAGCTAATCTTGGTGCTGTGGGTGAAATAATTTAATTATTATGAATTTTTATTATAATTGTACAGTTTAATTTTTAAAACCCTGCCGTTCTTATGTTCTTAGAAATTTAATAAAAAAATAAATGTAAACAATTTTCGCAAATAATATCACAAATAAGATAATTAAGATACTTCTTTAATTACCCCGAGGCCGACGCTCTGTAATTCTTCTGCTACGTTATGAATACATAATCGAAATAAAAGTAATTACTAATAATTGTTTTTATTTATTTGATATCATAAATAAACTTTGGAATTTAAAAAATATATAAATTTAACAATTGAAAATAAAATTTGATATTAAATATATCAAACGTATGTTTTTAAGAATCAATTTATAATAATAATAAACAAGTTAAATTTAGAATTAGACGACAAATTATTTTCCAATTAGGTTTTAGTAGCTCTGGCTTATCTGAGAAGAATCAGTCATTCGAAACACTGTAATTATCATATAATTAATCTTTATTCAAAAGATTTTGCAAAATGCAAGTGGTAAACAATTAGATTAGTTGCTAATTTAACTTGGAAATTATTATAAATTTATAAAAATTATAATTTATAAAACTTTCGATACGTAAAAACTTGTTTATGAAAACCTCTTTCTTTACTGCCTGCAATATTTCTAGTTTAAACCACAGCTTTTTTCGATTTTTATCTGAGATCTGGAATGGTACGGAATACCCCCCCCTCAGTGCCGCAGTATCGGAAGGTAGAAAATTAAATTTTATGCAAAAGCTTTATGGCGTCGCATTACATTGCTTTTGAATGCCGATAATATATTGGGGGATATAATTCAATATGAAAAAACAGAACATGAAAGAACAAAACAGTGAAAACACAGAACACTGAAAAAACAAACCAGGGAAAAAATAGAACAATGAAAAAACAAAACAACGATAAAACTGAACAATGAAAAAACAGAACAACGAAAAAGAAAACACTGAAATAACAGAACTTTGACAAAATAGACCACTGAAAAATGAGAACATCTGGATGAAGTTTTGACAATTGTTTCTATGAGTTTGATTATTTACTTTTGAGTTTTAGGGACGTATTATGCCGAAAATAACGTATTTTAACAATTTTTTTGGTCCAACCGACACGTATGTGTAAGAGAATGCTGTAATTGGATAAAATATTGAATATTGACGTTCTAAGAACTGTTATTGAAAAAATATAAGGTAGCGTATATTTTCGCAGCCTACGCTCAGGTTTCCTCGGCTCCAACCGCTACGGGCCCTTTTGACAAACGCTAAATAAAAATATCCCTCTAGATTGGCAAAGTGTGGAAGTGTGGAACTCTTTCTATATATATGGAGAAAAGATATTGCGATATTCGGCACCAATTAAATAATTAAAATCATAACTAAATAATAAAAACTCATGCGAATAATTGACAAAACTTTATTTCGTTATTCTCATTTTTTAATGTTCTCTTTTGTCAATGTTCTGTTTTTTCATTGTTCTGTTTTATCGTTGTTCTTGTTTTTCAAGTTTTGTTTTATCCGGTCACCCTGACAATGTAGTCCATTTTTAATACTGCATAGATTACATCTGGCTGGAGCCCGGTTTGAGCTGTGTAGATCTTCTAAAAAAATTTCAACTTGGCACTTATTAAGCTGGCAGCTGGAAATTAAAAAAATCATAAAAACAAAGTTGCCAAGAGACAAAAAAAATAATTTAATGTTTGAAAGCTACAGAATTTTTGTGTGAAAGAATTTAAATTATGGTAGTAAACTAAATTTTTTCTTTTATTAAATATAGGCGCTATTCATTTAGAATTGGTAAAAAATTAAATCAATAACCTACTTCGGTTTTTACGCAAAAAAGCACACTGCTAATATGTCTGTTTAATAAATAAAAGTGAGAAGATTAGTATAACAAATTAATATTAAAGATTCCAGAAATTTTGTGCTTCAGTATTTATTCGGCAAGCTCTTAATCGACAGCATTTTTTCAACATGGAATTTTATTTGACTTGCATTTGTTCGACTCAACATTTATGTAAATAAACATTTGTTTGACACACCGACACCACAAGCGTACTATTGACTATATATTGATTTTAGATTTTAAGGTGGATTCAAGATTTGCCGTGATTACATTTGTTAAAACCGACCCTCGGCCTCCTCCGCGGTAGCACATCAAAACGGCCCAAAACAAAAATGCCGAAAGTCAAAACACCGAAGTAAAACACCAAAAACAAAACATCGAAAACAAAAACACCGAAAACACTAACACCAAAGCCAAAATGACAAAAACAAAAACATCGAAAACAAAAACAGCGAAAGTACTGCTAATCTAAACTAGATGTCTCTTATAGAGTAAAATAAATATGTTTGCGACATAAGAAAAGATATTTAGACCAAAAATAAAGAACTACTGCTATATTATATTTATTCAAATTAAAGTTCAAAAACGATAACACGAAGTCTTTGTCTGTGATGATTTTACAAATTTTTTTCTTCTTCTCAGAGTGCTGTCTTCTCATAGGAGGTTGGCTACCATGGCTTTGTACTCGTCTTGGTTCTTCACGAGTCTTATAAGTGTTGTGGCGTTTCGAATATCGAATCATTGCCTTAGGTTCTTCAGCCAGGATTGCCTTTTTCTTCCTAGATTTCGTTTGCCCTCTACCCCCCCCCCGCCCATTATGAGCTGCAGAAATTTCTGAAAATATACCCGAAGTAAGCCCTTTCTTTCATTTGATGGTTGTGAGGATTTCTCGATTTTTATCCATGCGACGCAGAGTCAAATGTAGTTTGGATGAACTCAAGATTTTTAATAATAACGCTAAAATCAATTTTAAAATCACGAAAACTGGCGCGATTTATATTCTGTTGGCGGGACGTACGTCTCGATATACACGAATCAACCGTAAGGCGGCGCCAACGAGAGCAGCGCGAGGAGAGAGTCAGTAGCTCCCTGCGATCTATCGGGTCAACATCCGCACTTTTCCGAAAAGGACCGTTCTAGGGGAATATTTTTAATAAGTAAAGGGTAATTTTTAATGAGTAAAATGAGTAAAAACAACCGCAACCACTGCAAATTTCGATTTTACTCTAAAAATTATTTTTGGAAAACAATAATTAGTGATACTTTCGGTGTTTTGACATGGAATCTCTTCCGCTCCGACTCCCTTCGCTCCGGACGCTCCTATCCATTTTGGGAAACGCTATACTTAGTAAAATATCCCCGTAGACCGGTCTTACTCGGCAAAGGGTATTACTAAAAAGGAGGCGAATCTCCCTCGAAAATTCAAATAATAATTTTATTAATTGAAAAGTATCACTAGCATAATTAATATAACACAAAGAAAAATTATTATCAGAAAGTCAATTTTATGACTAGCAAGTATAAAAACTAAGAACATAGGTAAAAGAATGCATATAAAAGATTTTTCTATATATCTCGGCGCCTAAATGGCTTGGCACCTAAGTGGGTTGTGCCTAAATGGTCGCGCCTAAATGGCTTTGCACATAAATGGCTCCGCATCTATATGGCCCGCGCCTAGTTGGTCGCTCCAATTCGGCCACGCCTAATTGTCCGGTTCCGAAATCTGTGAATTTGATTTTGTTAGAATTATTTCACCAAGAAACAGAATTGTAATCTTACGAAAAAGTAACCACCGATTAAGCATTGAATTCGAAAACAAGTGAAATAAAAATTTTAAATTTGGAAACACCGAGCAAAGTGTTTTATGTTTAAAAAGTTGTAAATGTGAAATAAAATTCAGAGCACAGCATAAGGGTCAAATTTGAAAACCGCAGTCCCGTTACGACCATCAATGTGTGTAGACGTTAAAATGCGTTGAGTTAAATGAAGACTAATTTTTAAAATTGGAATTTCGGGGTAAATAAAGTTAACTGAGTGAAATAAATAAATAATAAATTTAATAAGACAAAATTGAAAATAAATGAATTATGGGCCAGAGTTAGGAATTTCCCCCAGAGATTCCCGAACTGGAAAATACACTTTTTTTCTGTAGAAATGGCTTCATCAGACGAAAGAGGGCTATTTTAGAAATCTTTTAAGGTGAGGATGAATTTGGTGGGTCCTTTAATAAGATCACAATTTAAATTTAAAAATCACAAATTTCCTCGTAAGAAATACATCGAGGGGTTAACCGCTGATGAAGTTTTTTGTAGACATCTCATGAAGTACATATATGACATCTCATGTAAAGTACATGAAATACGTCACGTGGAACATCCTCCAGTGCCTCTGCAACGGAAGATTTTCAATTTACTTCTGATAAAAATAAACTACTCGATCCAGGGGTCTGAGGGGAGGTGAATACCTCCAGTGCCTCTGCAATGGAGATCTTCAGTTTACTTGATAAAAATAAACTATTCAACCCGGGGGGTCTGGGGTGGAACACCTCCAGCGCACAAATTTTGGAATAAAACTTGAGAACCCCAGACCAAGTAGTTTACTTTTTATCAGAAGTAAACTGAAGATCTCCTGTTGCAGAGGCACTGGAGGGTGTTCACACCCCCAGACCCCCGGTTAAATAATTTATTTTTATTAAAAGTGAATTAAATATTTAAGCATATCTCAAGTTTATTAAAATTAGCTATGGTCAAGTAAATGTGTTTAATTCGTAATTTGACAATTAATTATAAATTCCGTACCCCTTGGGAGGCAGATCTCTGCAACAAAATAAAAAATAAACTACTTAATCCGGGGGGTGTGGAACACCTTCCAGTGCCTCTGCAACGAGAAATTTTCAGTTTACTTCTGATAAAAAATAAACTACTCGATCCGGGGGGTGTGAAACACCCTCCATTGCTCAAATTTTGGGAAATCTTGGTGAGTCTCTAAAATACCAATGATGTACGTGAAATACAATGAAGTATCGATGAATTAGGTAAAGTACCGTAAATTATTGATGAAGTACGGTGAATTACTGGTAAAGTACGTGAAGTCCTGTGAATTACTGCTGAATTATATGAAGTATGAAGAAGTATGGAGAATTATCATGAATTACTAAAGTGTGAAGTTAATTGTACACGATTTCCTTTAGCGGTTGACCCCTCAAAATACATGTACAATGATCACCCGCCCGTGTGCTGTAGGTAGGTCGACAGTGACTAGCGGTGGGGAGCTACCAGTCGCTCCATGATATTTTTTGTAGGGTCAACATCCACACTTTGCCGAGTTGCACCGTTCTAGGGAAATGTTTTTACTGAGTAAAGCGTTTGTTAAAACTACCGTAGCAGAGCGGAGTGAAGGCTGCATAAAGTCGGTTTTGACAAACGCAACAACGCCAAGATTCGAATTCACACTAAAAGTGTATTTTTTTTCAAAATTTGTGACCCGATCACAAATTTTATTTTTTTTGTTTGTCAATTAGACGTTCATCTTTCATAATTCGCTTTACAAATCTAAATTCGGGTATCTTAACTGTCACAAAACCGTATTTTAATTTCGATGGGCGGGGTTACAATTCAAAAAATTCAATGAGAAGATTGCATTCAAAATTAATTTTTAAAGCCGTTTTTTTCCAAAATTTGTGAACCTACGGCAAAGTTTATTTTCCTGCGTCCCTCGTCTTTCATAAACCACTTTAAAAATAGTAAAAATCCAGATTCGGATATCTTAACTGTCACCAAATTATGTATAAATTAATAAATTGGAAACGGCAATTAAAAAAAATTAGCTGAAAAAAATAAAAGTTTTATCAATAAAGCAAACTGAGAGTAAGGAAGCGTAGAACGTAAAATCTAGATTAAAAAAATGTAAAAAGGTACCCCATGATAGTTTGAAGAAGTAAACATCTGGAACTAGGAAATCAGATGGGAAATTAAAAAAACAACAACTTACGGTAAATGTTTTATATAAAACTAGATTCAAACAAAACTTAATGATTAATTACAAAAATTAAGAATTACATTCTAAATTATTGTCACATTTCAAGAAACATCTTGAATTTCTCATTACCGAAAAGTTTTTTATTAAGAGTTTATGTAAACCGGAGAGTTAAAGAAGCCAATCAAATTTTAATTGACGAAAATAAATAAGTTCAGTGGTAAGTCTATTAATTTATAGCCCCAGGAATATAAAATATTGTCGCATGTCCATTTATTAGAGGTCGTTTGCGTTAATTATATACGACAAACTGGAGGTTTGAATAATCGAACCATTTTTCCTCAGGTGCCAGGTGGACACAACACGATCACGTATAGGACTCTCAGCCTTACGGACACAAAACGGAACTCTTTCACCGTTATTCTTCTGTTTATGCACTTAGTTGTGCTAATGTTACTTGTGACGTTTCTTATTTAATATCTGTTCCTAATGATATCTTGATAAATTTGCTACGTCAGGAGTGTCTCTATCGTACCGATCTAACGTCGGATCTATTTGCAAAAATAAAGTCAAACAGAAGTAACTGACTAATAATAATTCAATTATAAAACGTTAAGAATCTGCATTTGCATCGTTTCCACCAACCCAGCAGCCCAACTTTAAAAAAAATCTAGTAACTTGATTTTAACCTAACTTCTACCTTAACCTAGTCTTTCAGCCATTAACACAGTTTATTTGCAATCTAAGTACTGCAAAAAAATGTTTAGTGTAAAAATTGTAAAGAAAACTAAACTTGTTGCATATGCAAACCCACAGGTGTTGCATGAATACAAGATAGTAACAAGGATTTTCCACCTAAAGCATTGTATCGAAATACGCATTTTTTGCAGACTTTAGAAGAATATTTAACCTTTTTTATGCATTCTATGGCAGGAACCACCTAAACTTCCTTCAAAAGCAATCAATCGCAGAGTAAAGTCAAAAATTAGTCTACTGAAAAATTATCTCTAAAAACTTAATACTAATTAAATTAAAAAAAAAACATATTATAATTTATTATTTTGCCAACAAAAAACATCATCGGAGGGTTTTAATAAATTATAGTAATAATATTGAAATGTTATAAACATGGTGTTATGCCACCCACATACACTCCGACTGTGGAAGGTTTTTGAAATATTGCAAATAAAGCAGTCATCGTATTTATTTCGTATTGTCAAATGGTCGATCTTACAACCATCAAAAGTTGATTACAACTTAGTATATGAACAATTTTTAACTTGCTTTTCTTTCTACTCAGTGCCCACTGTGCCAAATACCATAATTTAAATTGTAATAATTAATAAAAATATAAGAATGAACTACATTAAATAAATTGATACGATTTCTTAAAGAGTGTTTGTTTTTGATTAGCAAGACGAGGTTTCAAAATCTATACAGATAAGTCATTTATCAGACTATCTACAAGCCATTGTATTAATAAATGTTTTAATCAACTTGGTTGTTAATATTACGTTATAAAAAATGTAATTTTTTATTAAGCCCAACCGAATTCAAATTTTGTGTTTGAAAAGAATTTGAAAATGGAGAAAAAGAATTTTGTACCACCCGATGGGGGATGGGCATGGATAATCATGTTGGCGTACGCTTTAAACAATGTAAGTCTCTGAATATAATTTCAAACCTTCAGTTTTAGCGAAGAAAACTCAAGTTTTTAGTGTGAACGCCAATTTATATTGTTTTTTTTTAGTTAATGTTTATTCCTGTCATGCAATGTTTTGGACTAATTTTCAAAGTCACATTTTCTGAATTAAATTTATCTGCGACTGATGGTTCAATTATAATGACAACAAATGCAGCTTTCGGAATGATCATGGGCTTAACCAATGGCCCATTACTAAGACGTTATAGTTTTCGTCAAGTGGCCATCGCTGGATCGCTCTTGTTGACTGGCGGAATTATAACCACTGCTTTTGGAACGAAATTCGAACACATCTTCATAACGTACGGACTAATTACATGTTAGTGAGTACTTTTTGTCAAAAAATAAGAAAACTTTTCGTTCTAAGTGACCCACATAAACCACGATTTGTTATTTACATGCTTATAGCTATACAAAGTTATTGAACTATGAGTTGAATTTTTAATCAAATTTATTGAAAACAGTCACGTATGAGAGATTAGATAATGAATTAGCAGAATAACGAGAATATTGCAATATTATCGTCCTTATAATTTGTCTTTTATTTACATAATTTATAAATCGGCACGTGGTTTTCAGGAAAAGTGAAAATTTTACAGAAATAATCCATTTAGGAATGCAATAAAGTATAAAATAAATTTTTTTTTCGTTTTAGCTTATGGTATTGGAATAGGGATGGCTTCGTATTCCCTTGCACTTAATACGTACTTTTTAAAAAATCGGGGAAAAGCTTTTGGTTTTGCTTTCACTCTAACCAGTCTTGGAACAATTGGTGTCCCCCAATTAATAAGTTATCTGTTATCGGTCTACAGCGTCCATGGTGTAATATTAATCATGGGTGGAATTGCATTCAATACATTAATAGCTGCCATGCTTTTGCAACCAGTAAAATGGCATATAAAAAAAGAAACCGAATTGCTGGAGCAGCAACCACAAAACCCTGCTCTTCCTGAAGATGGTAACAAAACCCCACCTTTAATTTTTAATTTAAGTTGTAATTTTCAGAAAAAGATGTAAAATTAAATCTGAAGATTCCCGTGATTGATGATACCAGGGAAGTGGTAAACTATGATAGCGACATTTCACCTGCACACAGTTCGGATTCCGAGTCTTTATTTGAAAGACAATCTCATCAAGGTAACCGTTTTGTTGTGGTTTGATTCAGGCTTCAAAGATTATAAAAATTAACCCAAGCAGCTACTACATCGTCTTCAAATGTTCAATGTAACCTTTGAAAACGTTTATTACCAAGATCTTACCTTGACCATGTTTATAGGAACATACTTATATTTAAAACTTACATAGTATATTATTTCCTTTCTTGATTCACAAATAACCTTCGTCGCGTTAGTGTTGGGACGGTCAAGGTTCGTCGAGAATATTAATAATCTCAAACTCAGACAACACATAAAAAGGTCACGCGTGTGTTACTTAAAGGAGGTCGTCAAAAACTTGTAATGGGTGAAGTTCAAGCTTGCAAAATTTATGGGCGTGACCAACGGTTTGTTAGTTGTATATCGAATACAATTCACATGTTTTTGTAGTTCTTTAGTTTTGTTAATTATATACGACAAACTGGAGGTTTGAATAATCGACCCATTTTTCCTCAGGTGCCAGGTGGACACAACACGATCACGTATAGGACTCTCAGCCTTACGGACACAAAACGGAACTCTTTCACCGTTATTCTTCTGTTTATGCACTTAGTTGTGCTTATGTTACTTGTGACGTTTCTTATTTAATATCTGTTCCTAATGATATCTTGATAAATTTGCTACGTCAGGAGTGTCTCTATCGTACCGATCTAACGTCGGATCTATTTGCAAAAACAAAGTCAAGCAGAAATAACTGACTAATAATAATGCAATTATAAAACGTTAAGAACCTGCATTTGCACCGTTTCCACCTACCCAGCAGTCCAACTTTAAAAAAAATCTGGTAACTTGATTTTAACCTAACTTCTACCTTAACCTAGTCTTTTAGCCATTAACACAATTTATTTGCAATCTAAGTACTGCAAAAAAAATGTTTAGTGTAAAATTGTAAAGAAAACTAAACTTGTTGCATATGCAAACCCACAGGTGTTGCACGTGAATACAAGAGTATTTAGTTAGAGAAGGGATTTTCCACCTAAAACATTGTATCGAAATACGCATTTTTTGCAGACTTTAGAAGAATATTTAACATTTTTTATGCATTCTATGGCAGGAACCACCTAAACTTCCTTCAAAAGCAATCAATCGCAGAGTAAAGTCAAAAATTAGCCTATCGAAAAATTATCTTTAAAAACTTAATACTAATTAAATTAAAAAAAAAACATATTATAATTTATTATTTTGCCAACAAAAAACATCATCGGAGGGTTTTAATAAATTATAGTAATAATATTGAAATGTTATAAACATGGTGTTATGCCACCCACTTACACTCCGACTGTGGAAGGTTTTTGAAATATCGCAAATAAAGCAGTCATCGTATTTATTTCGTATTGTCAAATGGTCGATCTTACAACCATCAAAAGTTGATTACAACTTAGTATATGAAAAATTTTTTAACTTGCTTTTCTTTCTACTCAGTGCCCACTGTGCCAAATGCCATAAATTAAATTGTAATAATTAATAAAAATATAAGAATGAACTACATTAAATAAATTGATACGATTTCTTAAAGAGTGTTTGTTTTTGATTAGCAAGACGAGGTTTCAAAATCTATACAGATAAGTCATTTATCAGACTATCTACAAGCCATTGTATTAATAAATGTTTTAATCAACTTGGTTGTTAATATTACGTTATAAAAAATGTAATTTTTTATTAAGCCCAACCGAATTCAAATTTTGTGTTTGAAAAGAATTTGAAAATGGAGAAAAAGAATTTTGTACCACCCGATGGGGGATGGGCATGGATAATCATGTTGGCGTACGCTTTAAACAATGTAAGTCTCTGAATATAATTTCAAACCTTCAGTTTTAGCGAAGAAAACTCAAGTTTTAGTGTGAACCCAATTTATATTGTTTTTTTTAGTTAATGTTTATTCCTGTCATGCAATGTTTTGGACTAATTTTCAAAGTCACATTTTCGGAATTAAATTTATCTGCGACTGATGGTTCAATTATAATGACAACAAATGCAGCTTTCGGAATGATCATGGGCTTAACCAATGGCCCATTACTAAGACGTTATAGTTTTCGTCAAGTGGCCATCGCTGGATCGCTCTTGTTGACTGGCGGAATTATAACCACTGCTTTTGGAACGAAATTCGAACACATCTTCATAACGTACGGACTAATTACATGTTAGTGAGTACTTTTTGTCAAAAAATAAGAAAACTTTTCGTTCTAAGTGACCCACATAAACCACGATTTGTTATTTACATGCTTATAGCTATACAAAGTTATTGAACTATGAGTTGAATTTTTAATCAAATTTATTGAAAACAGTCACGTATGAGAGATTAGATAATGAATTAGCAGAATAACGAGAATATTGCAATATTATCGTCCTTATAATTTGTCTTTTATTTACATAATTTATAAATCGGCACGTGGTTTTCAGGAAAAGTGAAAATTTTAACAGAAATAATCCATTTAGGAATACAATAAAGTATAAAATAAAATTTTTTTTCGTTTTAGCTTTTGGTATTGGAATAGGGATGGCTTCGTATTCCCTTGCACTTAATACGTACTTTTTAAAAAATCGGGGAAAAGCTTTTGGTTTTGCTTTTACTTTAACCAGTCTTGGAACAATTGGTGTCCCCCAATTAATAAGTTATTTGTTATCGGTCTATAGCGTCCATGGTGTAATATTAATCATGGGTGGAATTGCATTCAATACATTAATAGCTGCCATGCTTTTGCAACCAGTAAAATGGCATATAAAAAAAGAAACCGAATTGCTGGAGCAGCAACCACAAAACCCTGCTCTTCCTGAAGATGGTAACAAAACCCCGCCTTTAATTTTTAATTTAAAGTTGTAATTTTCAGAAAAGATGTAAAAGTAAATCTGAAGACTCCGTGATTGATGATACCAGGGAAGTGGTAAACTATGATAGCGACATTTCACCTGCACACAGTTCGGATTCCGAGTCTTTATTTGAAAGACAATCTCATCAAGGTAACCGTTTTGTTGTGGTTTGATTCAGGCTTCAAAGATTATAAAATTAGCCCAAGCAGCTATTACATCGTCTTCAAATGTTCAATGTAACCTTTGAAAACGTTTATTACCAAGATCTTACCTTGACCATGTTTATAGGAACATACTTATATTTAAAACTTACATAGTATATTATTTCCTTTCTTGATTCACAAATAACCTTCGTCGCGTTAGTGTTGGGACGGTCAAGGTTCGTCGAGAATATTAATAATCTCAAACTCAGACAACACATAAAAAGGTCACGCGTGTGTTACTTAAAGGAGGTCGTCAAAAACTTGTAATGGGTGAAGTTCAAGCTTGCAAAATTTATGGGCGTGACCAACGGTTTGTTAGTTGTATATCGAATACAATTCACATGTTTTCTGTGGTTCTTTTAGTTTTGTTAGATTTTATCGAATAAATGATAAAATTCTGAGTAAATCCAAAAAAAGCAGCAAAAAAGTTCTTATTCAAATTTCTTTTTTAGGTGTACTCAGAATTTTAATTTTCTAACACAGCACTGAAGCGGTCATATGGTTGAAGGTTAACTACTGCTAATGCCAAATACCCGAATAATAAAGAATAATTTTATTTCTCCTTGGAAGGCAATGTCAATCCGACACAGTATAATCTACCTAGTAACCCTTTTCAAAATAAAGAATATCCATGATTCGAAGTCCATATTACACAGTAGGTCCCCAATATGTATCAAGAATCCGGACAAGGCACATGACAAAACAGGTGTCAACCACGTTTATTGTATGAACCAATTCAATTAATAGTTAAATGGGTGGTACCATGGAAACTGCGTCAAACGGCTGTTGGGCAAATAAATTGAAAACTGCTATTTAATCAAAAAAATTTTTGTCCCAATTAAAACTACAGAAACTTGAACTTTTGACACATAAAAATTTGTTTGTATGTTGATTCTGACATAGATTAAATTGTAATTAAATAAATAGAAGACATACACAATCATGCACCTACCTAACAGGAATTTGTTTATATTTGATATTTATTTACAGATCAAATTATTAATGCACCTAATCAGTTTATAAATATAAAAAATATCCTACAGTAACTTTTAAACAATGTCACTTTCACGTCAAACAAAACTGCTGCATATTAGAAACCGTGTACTTTGGTTTGAGCGCCAAAAGACATTATTAAATTATAAAATTGTAAAAAGAAATAAAAAAAAAAGTTTAATTTGTTTAATCTTTTTATTTTGTGTTCTATGAATGTAGTGTCCATGCAAAATCACGGAAGTGGAATTGTTATTCTGAAACTCATATAAAATGTTACTAACAATTAATAATTTTTTTGTAGTTATAATACAAGACATTTTGGCACAACAGACCCCGACACCAAATACAGAACCCACTAAGACCAAATGGTGGTCCTCGATGCAATCTCTCAATTCCGTACATTTGGGTAGCTCTTTAAAACTATTTGAAGAAAGCGATGGCAACAAATCGTCATCACACAATGTGATTTCCAAAAGAAGATCCGTAATCTCGTTGGTGTACAATCCAAACCTTAGTTTCGAAATAGAAAGAGAGAGTAAACTGACGAAGTGTTTCAAAAACGTAGTCGACTTTTTGATTTGACTTTGCTCAAAGATCCAATTTACGTCAACATAATGGTAGGTATGTCGGTAGCAGTATTTGCGGAACAAAACTTTTCCCTCTTGACACCTTTCATCCTTGCCGATCTTGGAATGACAACACCCAACATTGCGGCGTTTATGTCAGTTTTATCGACGGCCGATTTGGTTTGTAGGTTTATATCGCCGTTCATTGGCGATTACTTCAAAAAGGCACCGAGGATAATGTACGCGATGAGTTTGATCGTGCTCATTATTGGTAGATCTTGTAAGTTACCATGAAACAAACTTAAGCAGTTGGTTATTTTTTTTTATTTTTTAGTATTTTTTATCTTCACATCCTATGGAGGATTGTTGTTCGTAGCCGTTGTTTTGGGATTAACAAAAGGTATAAGGACAGTGTATGTAGCCCTGGTTATACCCAGTTACGTACCTTTAGAAAAATTACCCGCGGCGTCTGGATTACAAATGGTACTCAATGGATTACTAATTTTATGTTTGGGACCCTTTCTAGGTAACTTAATTGTTAATACTTCACTTTCTATTCCACTATTGTGTACCATTTTTAGGAGTTTTACGGGATCACACTGGAAGCTACTTTCACTCTATTGTAATTATGAACGTGATGACTGCTCTTACAGTTATACTGTGGACTGCTGAAATTGTCTACTGTAGAGCTAAATCGAAAAAAACCAATATGGAACATAGATAAATTAAATCCTTTGAAACAATTTACGACTGATAGACCACAATCTTTAGTATTAATTATTTATTTCTGAGAATGTAAATTACAGATATGTAACTCAAGTTCTGCCGATATTTATTTCAACTTCCCTCGTATGTGCTCCCATCTTCACTTAATATAAAAAAAAATTTATTATAAAACTTTGTACGAGGCAGAATACTTTTAACATATTTGAAGCCAATTTCTAATGTAAGATGCAACGTTTGTTGAACTAAAAGGTTTTTTAAGTATCTAAACGGACTGATAATCTTTGTACTATACCAAATAAATCTTCTTGTACATAAAGTTTACTTTGCAAACCCTAACTCAAGCTATACAATCTCAAATTTTTCAATCGATATTATATTAAAACTTTCTGTTTTTAAATTAAAAAATAAATTTATTTAATTGAAACCAACTTCTGTAAAACATTTTAAGCTTTCAGTTAAAACTTCTATTATCCCCATATTGTGACTTGGGACAACTGGAAATATTTGACGATGACTGGAAAAATTAGTACCTAGTAAATATACATTGACCAGCAGTGTAGCGTAAAGCATACACCGGCCGACTGGAAAGCGGTAGACCGCGGTTCGAGTCCTAGTCGAGTCGAATACACTGCTGTGATCAAAGAAATATACATCAGCAAAAACAATAAAAATTCAATTTTTTATATTGCATTAAGCCGAAGATGTCATTCTGTCATTTTTTTCCTACTGAAAATGTACTTCGAAATGCTTAAATTACAAAGCAAGCATTGTTCCAACTGTTGCTCGCAAGCTCGCTCGGAAATAAATTAAGTTTACCCAATAAAGGCTGCTATTATATCATAGTTAGATAAACAGGTAATTAACTTATATGTAGGTATTAAATATTTAATATCAATCATTTGGACAGGAGCCTTCGTAGGTGCAACCATTTTTTTACCAAAGTTCACTTAAAACTAATTAATTATTTATTTTTCAATCTCCAGAAAGACTTCCTCGCCTTTCTATTAACGAGGGGAGCCTCACTAAATTGATTCATTTTCATTGTGCGTGTAGGTCTTATTGGACGTGTATTGGGCGTGTATTGCACTTCAACAGGTGCAAGTATAGGGGCACGCTTCTTTGCCAATTTTGAGAAAATTGAATTTGAAAAATTGTATATTACTGATGAACTGCATAACAATTAACATAAATTTGGTAAGTTGTTAATGGAATTGCATAAGATTGCAAAAAAAAACATACGCAAAGGTTACTGAGATAACATCCAGCTCTTGCCAATTTTTTATTTAATTATTTGATTATTAATTCCCCCCAGTATACTATGCCATCGTTTTCAAAAAAACCAAAGCGCTAAAATAAACCCTACCCATAATCTGTAAACATTGAATGTTTTACCTTTCAGCTGTGAGGCACTGGAAAGTATTCATAATTCCCCCCCTTCCCCAATTCTTGGTCACTACTTTATATTTTTTGTGCTAAAAACTTTTACTATTATTGCTTAATACTGATAACCATAAGTTTGCAAATTTATCTATCACAGTTTGAGTGTTTCTGGGGGGTGCTCCACACCCCCCAGACCCCCCGGTCTTTAAAAGTTTGGTTTATAATTTGGGCTAATTAGGATATTAGTTACATGAGTGTGACTTGTTAAAGTTAGGATTAATTAGTTTATCTAGAGATTTTTTCTAGATCGGTTATGCTGATGTCTTCGATTTATTACTAATAAAAAATAAACTGCACAAACTGGGGGTCTGGAGGTGTGGAACACCTCCAGTGCCTCACTGCTGAAAGGTAAAACATGCAATGTTTACAGATTATGAGTAGGGATTATTATAGAGCTTTGGTTTTCTTGAGAACGATGACATATTATACTGGGAAATTCATTTCACCCTCCCAATTCTTGGTCACTGATTTATATTTTTGTGCTAAAAACTTTCACCATTATCGCTTAATACTGATAACCATAAGTTTGCAAATTTATCTACCACTATTTGAGTGTTCTGGGGTGCTCCACACCCCAGACCCCCGGTTTCAAAAGTTTGGTTTATAATTTAGGCTAATTAGGATATTAGTTGCTTGAGTGTCACTTGTTAAAGTTAGGATTAATTAGTTTATCTACAGATTTTTCTAGATCGGTTATGCTGATGTCTTCAATTTATCTATATATATAAAATGGATGTATGTTTGTGGGTGTGTGTGTGTGTGTGTTCCTTATAGACTCCTAGACCGTTCGACCGATCCCAACCAAATTTTGCACAGTTACTCTCTAGGACCCTAAAGAGGTTTTCCGCTAAAACCGGGACCGAAAAGCTTAATTTAAAAAAGTAAAAATTGCGGACGCGCATGAATGGAACGAGTTTCCCTACAGGGTGAATTTAAAATTATCTTCATCTATCTATCTATATCTATATATCTTCTATCTATATATATAAAATGGATGTATGTTTGTGGTGTGTGTGTGTGTCTTATAGACTCCTAGACCGTTCGACCGATCCCAACCAAATTTTGCACAGTTACTCTATATATATAAAATGGATGTATGTTTGTGGTGTGTGTGTGTGTGTTCCTTATAGACTCCTAGACCGTTCGACCGATCCCAACCAAATTTTGCACAGTTACTTTTAGGACCCTAAAGAGGTTTTCCGCTAAAACCGGGACCGAAAAGCTTAATTTAAAAAAAGTGAAAAATTGCGGACGAGCATGAATGGATTAACGAGATTCCCATCGCCAATACCTGTAATTGATATATGGTAATTTTACGTTGGTATATTCACATTCAGTACTTACACTATTATAAGTGATTTGAAATACTGGAGAAGAAAAGCTGTAGAGAAAATTGTAGAGTACAATATAAACCGTTCTAAAACACTCGACAACGGGAACACTAAAATCATTCTGAAACGCTCTAGCAACGGGAAGCAAGATTTCGTCGAGAAGAAAACCTTAAGCGAAGCAGGATACTGGAAAATCTAAATACTTCACACAAAGGCAAAGTATTTTATTTATAGAAACCCGGGCGAAGCCAGGTATCCAGCTATTCAATCATTCATACAAAGGCAGAGTTCCACCTTTTAATGAGACCGGAAGCCGGGTATCCAGCTAGTTACAAATAAAAATAAACTGCACAAACCGGGGGTCTGGGGTGTGGAACACCCTCCAGTGCCTCACTGCTAAAAGGTAAAACATGCAATGTTTACAGATTATGAGTAGGGATTATTATAGCGCTTTGGTTTTCTTGAGAACGATGACATATTATACTGGGAATTCAAAACCCCCTCAATTCTTGGTCACTGATTTATATTTTTGCGCTAAAACTTTTACCATTATCGCTTAATACTGATAACCATAAGTTTGCAAATTTATCTACCACTATTTGAGTGTTCCTGGGGTGCTCCACACCCCAGACCCCGGTCTCTAAAAGTTTGGTTTATAATTTGGGCTAATTAGAATATTAGTTACTTGAGTATGACTTGTTAAAGTTAGGATTAATTAGTTTATTTACAGATTTTTCTAGATCGGTTATGCTGATGTCTTCAATTTATCTATTATATAAAATTGAATGTTTGTTTGTTTGTTTGTTTGTTCGTCTTTAATAACTCCTAAACCGTTCGACCGATCCCAACCAAATTTTGCACAGTTACTCTCTAGGACGCTTAAGAGGTTTTCCGCTAAAACCGGAACCGAAAAGCTTAATTTAAAAAAGTGAAAAATTGCGGACGAACATGAATGGATTAACGAGATTCCCATCGCCAATACCTGTAATTGATATATGGTAATTTTACGTTGGTATATTCACATTCAGTACCTACACTATTATAAGTGATTTGAAATACTGGAGAAGAAAAGCTGTAGAGAAAATTGTAGAGTACAATATAAACCGTTCTGAAACACTCGATAACGGGAACACTAAAATCATTCTGAAACGCTCTAGCAACGGGAAGCAAGATTTCGTCGAGAAGAAAACCTTAAGCGAAGCAGGATACTGAATTTGATTATGTAATTCTCCTAGTATAATATGCCATCGTTTTCAAATAACCAAAGCGCTAAAATAAACCCTACTCATAATCTGTAAACCTTGAATGTTTTACCTTTCAGCAGTGAGGCACTGGAAAGTATTCATAATTCCCTTCCCAATTCTTGGTCACTGCTTTATATTTTTGTGCTAAAAACTTTACCATTATCGCTTAATACTGATAACCATAAGTTTGCAAATTTATCTATTGATCTACCACAATTTGAGTTTCCTGGGGTGCTAAAACAAACCAGAACCCCGTCTCAAAAGTTTGGTTTATAATTTGGGCAATTAGATATTAGTTACTTGAGTGTCACTTGTTAAAGTTAGGATGAATTAGTATTTCTAGATATTTTTCAAAGAAACGGTTATGCTGATGCTTAATTTTACTAATAAAAATAAACTGACAAACTGAGTTTCTGGGGGTGTGGAACACCCTCCATTTTGCCTCACTGTGGAAGATAATAACATGAAATTTGTTACAGATTATGAGTAGGATTATTATAGCGCTTTGGTTTTCTTGAGAACGATGAAATATTATGGGGGGAATTAAACTCTCCACCCAATTCTTGGTAAAACTGAATTTATATTTGTGCTAAAACTTTCACCATTTGGTTAATTTTGATAACCATAAGTTTGCAAATTTATCTACCACAATTTGGGTCCTGTGTGCTCAACACCCCAGACCCCCCGGTCTCAAAAGTTTGGTTTATAATTTGGGCTAATTAGGATATTAGTTACTTGAGTGTCACTTGTTAAATTTTAATTAGTTTTAATTAGTATTTAATTTTAATTAGTATTTAATTAGTATTTAATTAATTAGTATAGTAATAGTATTAATTAGTTTATCCAGAAATTCTTTCTAGATCGGTTATGCTGATGTCTTCAATTTATTACTAATAAAAATAAACTGCACCAACTGGGGGTCTGGGGTGTGGAACACCCTCCAGTGCCTCACTGCTGAAAGGTAAAACATGCAATGTTTAGAGATTATGAGTAGGATTTATTATAGCGTTTTGGTTTCTTGAGAACGATGACATAAATTATACTGGAGGAAATTAATAATCAAATAAATATAAAACAAATTGCCAGGAGCTGGATGCGATCCCAGTACCCTTCGCATATGTTTTATTTTTTGCAAACTGATGCAATTCAATTAACAACTTTGCAATTTTATGTTAATTTTTAAACGTTTTGATAAACGCAACAACGGCAAGACTCGGATTCACCCGAAAGTCAATTTTTCTCAAATTTGTGGATCGACCACAAATGTTATTTTATTTATTATGTTATTAAATGTTATTTTTTTATTTACATGATTTTTGTAAAAATACAAATTTTAAATAGGTGGGGCATGAGGTTTGAATTTAGCCTATCATAGAAACGTATTACAATTTTTAATTTTTTAATGCTTAAATTTCAAAATTTTCAATTTATTATCAACCTATAATTCTTCCAATTTAAAGCTCTTTCATAATTTGCTATAATTTCTATAGCAAAACTTGTATTTTCGAGCGGCACTTAGCGAACTGTGCCCTAAGAATCTAGATTTGAGCAGCTTAACTGTCACCACAATCTATTTTAATCTATTTTAATTGCGTCCGCATTCTATCATCGGTCCGTGTGGTGTAGGTAGGTTGACAGTGACTAGCGGTGGGAGATACCAGTCGTTTTCTGACATCCGTTAGGTTAACATCTACACTTTGCCGAGTTGGACCGTTCTTGGGGGTGTTTTTAATAAGTAAAGCGCTTGCCAAAACCTCTTGTAGCGGAACGGAGGCTGCTGAAAGTGGGTTTTGACAAACGTAACTACACCATGACTCGGATTCACCTTAAAAGTGTATTTTTTTCCGAAATTTGCTGACCGACCACAAATTTTATTTTTTTATTTGTTAATTAGACCTTCATCTTTTGTAATTCGTTGTAAATACAAAGATTCTGGTATCTTTTCTGTTCCCACAACCTATTTTACTTTCGATGGGCGGGGTTACAGTTGAAAAAAGCAAATGAGTGGACCGACTGCAAGGGTTATTTTTTTATCTGCTAATTAGACCCTCATCTTTCATAAACCGCTTAAAAAATGGTAAAAATCTAGATCCAGAAATCTTAACTGTCAGAGGTTACTTGTGCAATTACCAAACCGAAAAACAGAACACTTTTTTTCCTCCGAGTTATTTTTTATAACCTAGAAAAAAATTAAAATGAACAAAATCCTACCACAACCCCAATTTAAACCATTTATTTGTTCAGTACTTAATTTAAAATTAATATAAATTATATCTAGGGGGATTAGATCTGGGGATAGACTCATGAAATATTAAATAATTGTTATCTTAGGAGGAGCAAAAAAGAAAGATTTTTATAAACCGAGGAGGCACCTTTCAACTATACTGCATTGTTAGTGAATGAGTTATACACCTTAATTTTTTCGCGGAAAAAGGAAAAGACTAATTTTTTAACCATGTAATGTTTATTTCAATATTGATGAACTTTGTAACCAGTTTTGTATGAAAAATACCACATCTGTATGTTATTAAAATAATATGAAGATTAAATTAAAATCGAGAAAAAATTCTACAAAATATAAAATTGAAAAATTATATAAATAAATTGTTATAACTAATTAAACTTTTTTTTTATAAAACTTGGTCGAGCAATGTTTCTCTTGCCTATCCTCATAAGCCGCCACTAATGAGCAGCCAATTTGCTGTACTTTTGAGCAAAGAAACGAAAGGAGAAGAAATTGTTGCAGAAAATTAAATTGCTCACTAATTATTGCAAATTGCATATTATTCATGATGACCTTGTAGAAGGCAGGTTTCTTGCTATAAGTGAACGTTGAAGACAGTTAGATCAACTAGGAAAATATACTAAAGGATTAAAGATTATAGCTTTGATTTTATAATATTAAATAGTACTTTTTTCGAACATTTTGAGACGCGCAACGTATCTATAACACCATCTGTAGATACCGCTTTGAACTAATTTAAGTATTTCCAAAACTGTGGTAAGGTTTACTTATCTGAACTATTATCCTGACGTTTAGGTAGTAAATAACGAGGGAGCGGCTACTGAAGGTAGGGGACAATTTAGATCAGCACTGCTGCAACCGGAGACATTTGCAATTGTGTTGGTAGTCGAGATTTTATTTTGGAGGGGGAGGCATTTAGATAATTTAGAATACATCATGAAATGTTCTATGACACCCAATTTTTATTGCTAGAATGATTAGAATTTCTATGGTGACAACATGTAGGCGTAACCTATTAAAATTTATTAGAAACTTAGACTGTTGAAATCGGCGCTCAACGTGGGGCAATCTATTAGTATATTTTAATTACTTCTTTGGTTTTTACTTACATATTTATTTGCAAATAATTATAAATAAAGATTGCGTTTTCTATTTATTGCACAGCAAGGTATTCCGTAAATAAAAGTACTATGAAATCTGAAAAATATAACAAAATTGTTATTAAGCAAGAATACACGTTTCCTTATAACCAATTCAAACATGAAGCTTATTTTATTATTATGGAAAATTGAAGAAAGCAATGCAACAAAAAGTATTTCAAGAATTCAAATAATGTAAAATATAGTTCATGCGAGTTAGTTTTAAGAGTAAATAATTTGAAATGTAGTTATATAACTAAAAGGTAATTTCGATGGAATAAATAAAGTATATTAATTAAATAAAAACAGAATTTTTAATTTTGAGCCTACGATAGTGCATTCGTGTGATCACTAATTTAAAATTCCAAATTTAATTCGCGAACTGCACGGAATTTCTTAGCTGGGCGCTCCAATTCAATAAATTTTATTCACTCAGAAAATCAAAGTATATAATTTTTTTTAAACTTCTTAACTTAGTTTCAATACATTCTGATTGTAAACTAAAACTTACTTTTAGTTCGATAAAATAATTAAAAAAGTTTCATTCGTTGCTGCACTTGAAAAAATTTCATGATTACCTAATTATTATTTGTTAGGTAAGTAGTTAATTCAAATCGCAAAATTATTCATTTGATTAGTTCTCAGGATGCCTCATTCAGAATAGTATTTTCGTGACTTGCTTTTTAAAATGTCACGTTTCGTATTTCATCCACAATCTAAATGGAATTGTTCATTAATATTGTTTAAATAAAATTGATTTTAAGAATGTTGATCAATTTTGCGGCATTGCTGTGCGATGTTCTTCCCAAACCGATACCTCCAGTAATTATTGTTAGGAAATTACCATCAGCCGGAAAATTGTAAATTACCACACACCACAGCCCATCACATGAAACATTGAAAAGCTATCAAAAAATTTGATACCTCTGTATCGTAAGAACATTTTGTCAATATAATAGTATTAATTTTTCCAAGATGGGCGATGAACTGAATAACATTTTTAAATCAGACACCTGCGCTGATAGCTCAGGATTAAATCTTTTATTTGCTAAAATGAAATAATAAAAAATTGAAACAAATAAAGAACAAAAATTTAATTCTATAAGAAAAATAATTATACACATTTATTAATTAGAAGTCACATTTACACATGCATATTAAACAATTTTGTAAAAGTTTAACAACTATAATGCTCCAGCCTTGCATTATAATATTTGTTTAAAAAATTATTAATTTAAAAAGCACAAATTTTGTTCACTATTCAATGTCGAGCGTGGGCTTGTCGTTTTCTTGATTTCTTATTTCATTTTCGGCCATCATTTCTTCTTCCGATTCTCTGCCCAATCGTGGGGTATAATCTACAAATTTTAAATAAACTTTCTTATGGTTATAAAAAACGTTTTTACCTCCTAAATAAAAGTAGCTAAGTGGAAATTGCGGTTTGTTCGGGTGTCTTTTTTGTAAACGTCCCAATCGAGGTCCGAACCATAAACCGTTGTTAACACTGGGATCGGAAGATTCGCCTCCTCTTTTTTGAAAATTATTCCATTCGTCTTCCGGCATCCAATCCATAGTTCCCGATCGGCCGACTCGTTGGAAGGGTGTGAAAGTTGTGTATGGGGATCGACTTCTAAGCTTTCTCATCTCGTTATCTGGAACTTGGGTGAAAAACACTTTTTCCAGATATTAATGAATTAGTTTTTACCTTTCTTTGTTTCTTCTGGATATTGCATGTCATAATACGACCTACCCGTTCGAAGGAAGGGTGTAATTCTTGCATAAGACGATACTTTCATCCTCTTTGGCCCTCTTAAATCTACTAAGCAAAATATTATAAATATTTCAATGCTGCAATCAAAAAAGAGGTTCTTAAATTTTTGTTTGTGCCAAAGATGATCTTTCGATCTGCTTTGATGGAATAAAATTGAACACAATATTTTTATTAAACCTCGGAAGCGGATCATCGTGAATTTTTAAAAAAATAAGTTGACGGTTGGCGAGTTATATATAGAACATATTTTACTATTTCTAATATTAAAAGGGGATATAATACGTTGCAATCAGACCACCTACTAGAAAATTTTAAATTTTAAAAGTAAACCTGAATAAGAATTGCAAATCGAATTTAAAAAGCACGACCATTTTTTCTAGCTCTGAAAATGAATAAAATTTTTTTTTTAAATAAATGTAGCGTGAAATATTTACTTTTTAAATGACAAGAGGAAAATTTTTGCCATCTTACATTTTTGTATATCATAATTTTCTGTAAAATATTAACCGCTAAACTTGCATTTGTCATAAGGAATCAGTAAATCGCGTTTAAATTTTAAGCGTGAGAGCATTTTTACGTGAATTGCATTTAGAAAAGCCTTATTTACGTTTAAGTCACATTTAAGAAATTCAATCTAAATAAATTTATGAAATCTCTTACATTAAAGAGACATTTGTGTTGAAAACAAATAAAATGTAATGAAATTAGTCTGAACCTGCCAGTTATAGTGAGCGATCGGTTTTCATCACTTTTCTTTTTGCAACAAATTATAAAGATAGAATGACTTACTAGCAAATCTGCTTTGATTTATGGCTACCTGTATTTGATTTAAATTACCTCATACATTTTTAATCCCAATTTATTGAAGTTTGTTATTGAAACTTGGATTTAACGTAGGTTCGGACAAACAAAAAATTATTTATAGAGAACATAACTGGTTCGAATATCTGAAATAATTACGCAAATAGCGTTTCCAGTTGGAGGGGTTTAGTTTTCAGGGGTTGTCCGGCAGCTAGTCAGCTAGTCTGGTATTTGTTAAAATTAAAAAATGGTTGTTAATTTTTGATCGATAAAAGTTTCTTAAACAACGTTTGATTTGAAGATATCAGTATTATCCCTATCCTTGTTGTCGGTTTACGTATCAGTAAAGTACCAATCGAAAATTCACCTAAAGTAAATTTAATAATACCTCAAAGAGTTTGTTTACATCGAAATCGAGAGTTTAAATTTAACATTTTACGTTAATATCAAGTTCGTAGTTACCCTTAGCTTAGCATTTACAGGATGTAAACTGTATTTGTTCTAAACCTTGATCAAGAAGAAGTTCAAAATAAATATAAGGGTTAGAAGTGGAAGATCTACATAAATTATTGACCACACCAAATATCAATATAATCAATTAATAATCCCTATATAGGATCAAGGATCGCAGTTTACCGCACTGGGAAACCGCCGGTTCTACGTACCCTCTGAAGTCTAGAGACGGGCACAAAAAATGAAACTTGATTCCTAAATATTGCCAGTTTGAAGTTTATTATTAAATTTAATACTTTTTTACTAAGGGTAAATTCAGTTTCGGTTACATTCCCTGAATTTAATATACTTACATATTATAATTGTAGTTTATGATGCTTGAGGTTTGAGTTTACAGACTTTTATCATACATATTTTTACATCATACAATTTATATCTATTTTTTTTACATTTTGCAAATATAAATCAAAGAAAAAAAATTATATTAGGATTTTCAACAACAAAATTTTTATTATTCGAAATTTTATTATAATGTAATGAGCAAAAATTAAGTTTCTAGTGTTCATACTAACTCTTCGAATATGCATTTTTATACAAATGTTATATTGATTTTACTCCTGAAGTTTTTCCAACTTTCCTGACAACAATAACTTTACTTTTACAATTTTATATTTTATACAACGCAATTTCATACAATGCGGAGTAAACTGTCTAGAAAATGGAATAAATATAGACATAATAATTATTAGGAAACAACGACAATCAATACTCAATAAGTTTGTTTCAATTAAATAGCAACTCATTGAAAAAGCAATGCATAAATTAAATTCAATCAACTCCTAATTTGTAATTTAAACAAAATTTAATAATAAAAAGGATGGTTTATTTATAATAAGCAATTTTGAAAACTATTCGAACAATTGACAACTTGGAATGGCAAACATCAAAAGTTAGTTAAACAGTATAATATTACATGAAGAAGCCACAGGTGCAGAAACAACTCCATGTGCTGGAATTGGAAAAACATAATAGCAGCATTGCTTTAAAAAAAAGTATAAGTGCGTCGTTACCAAAAGCACGATAGAACAGTAAGTTTAGAAAAGAAAAGGTATAAGTACATCGTTAAGAAAACTATGAACAGAAGTATAACGTGCGAAATGCTAGAACGCATTTTTTCCTGAAATCGCAAAAGTTGCATATGGGCGCATTCATATTTAAAACTGAAAACTCATAGAAAACAGCAAGTACTTCAGCTCTTGCAGTGTATTTTTGTAAATGTTGCGCTTTTATTTGGGTCGACCCTGCATTCCATCGTCGCATTTTTGGAATCTCTAAAGTTCAAGTTTATATTAAGTAATTTTCATCACGGCGACGATCAATTTTTATTTTTTTAAGGTTGGTCAGTTCATAGTTTACATTTGTTTAAAGAATTTATAAACTGGAGTAATGTAAAGAAAAATTACAAGTACACCATTGGTAGAAATTACATCCACACATTCAATAATTACGTTTCTACTGTAATTTTTGGTTTTATTGTTGCACAATTTGTTGATAATCTTCTGAACTACAACTGATATTTTTTAAAACTCCCATGAGGTTTGCCTATTTATTATTACAAAATTCTCCTTCTTCTCAGTGCATTCCGGGTTCTCCAAACGTCAACGACTTTCTCTCCTATGCAGCGTGGGCTCTAAACCATAAAAGTGTAATGTACTTCATTTTTTGGGAAAGTTTATTAGAGAATGTTTACTAATGCGAAATAGAGAAATAACAGTCGGGCCGATTTCTGCTGGTCAGTTTCGGGAAAAAACAGCGATCCGATCATCCTCCGAGGCGGGGTTCGGCAAAACTGACCGGCGGGAGCAGCCCAAGGGCAGTTTTTTTTCGAGAACAAGCCTCGATGATAGGTTGGCGAGCTATTTTTTGGAAACTGACCTCCTAATAAATCGCAAAAGACCGAAAGTACACTGTAAGCGGGAAACTGTTACCACTTATTGTACATATGTTGCTTGGAGGAAAACCTCAGAAATAAAGAAAAAACTTCAAAGACGAAAAATGTCGTACATTAATACGTGTATTTTAAGTCATTATATCACCCTGGATAAGATCCGACCGATTTTACATTCTCTCAGGTCGAAATCCAAACCGGGAGTTTTTGTCCATGCACCTCCAACACCGATCGCGCATTTTATCTCACGCCCGTGGCCGATAACTATCGCGTTTTAAGAAACAGGCTCCGCAAACTGCTCTTTTTGTTCACAGAGCGATTCTTACTGAAGTATTGTAAATAAAATGTACCAGGTATAAATTACGTTAATATGCTCCCTAATAGGCTTTTCCTATTATTTGTCCTCTCTTGACGCCCATAAATGCATTAACAAAATTCTTCAGCGCGTCGAAAGAGTGGATTTACGAGATTATTAACAGAAAATAATATCTAAATATATTTAAACTAAAGATATTCACAGCAAGAAAACAAATGACTACGAAGTTCACATTTATATTTTAATTTGAGATGCGCACAAATTCAAAAAGATATCAAATGTCAAAAGACTTCTTAAGGAGCATATTTTCGTAAATCAAAAAAATGTTCTTACAAGTACCTGATTATCTATTCTATATGAGGTCATACATAATTGATTAACTTGTAAAATTGTAATATTTTAAGTTAAATTTTATTTTAAACTGAAAATATGTAGAAAAGTTTAGTAGAAAAATTTATTAATTTAAAGAATTTTTATTAAACTAAAATTTCACTTATTAACGAGAAAACAATTTTATACCTTTTTTAAAATGTACTATATAATGAGTAATACTTGAGGAATGTATGTGGAAGAAGGAGAAAAAGGTATGTGGGTATAAAAAAATTTTAAGTATTGAAAATAAAAAAAATAGTGAAAACTACTGTATTTTTAGTCTGGAAGTCATCAACCAACAATTTAGAAAGAAATAGTATTGAATCTCATATTCCACCTATGGGTGAGAATTTAATGCTTGAAATTATCCTTCAATGTTTGAAATTTTGTATATTATTTATTTAATTTATTGCGCCATAGCTGCCGCGCAACTGAATTTGTTATGAAATATATTCAATAATTTTACTGAGGCAGTCCGGTAGTTAACCGAAACAATTTTCGACTGGAGAAACTGTGAATTCATGAAAATTAAAACGCTCTGATTGAAGTTGATTAAACTACTGAAGTTGATTGAAACTACTAGCCTTGAGCCGATTTGAAACTATCAGATGTACGCGCAGTTTAAATTTGTAATTTAAAATAAAATTCGAGCATTCGTCTGAAAACAATAATTCAAAACTACGGTTTCGGTTCTTTAATTAAATTTTAGCAGCAACAAAAACCTAAATTATTTTGATTTTAACAACTGCAACTCTGCTCAGAAACAAATGAAAGAGAGAGGGTAAATAAAATCTAATTGCTCGAATTTGAGCATTCGTCTGAAAACAATTCAAAAACTAATTTTAACATCAACAAAAACCTAAATTATTTTGACTTTAACTACTGCAACTCTGCTCAGATACAAGTGAAAGAGAAAGGGGGGGAGGTAAATAAAATCGAATTGCTCAAATTCGAGCATTCGTCTGAAAACAATAATTCAAAAACTACGGTTTCGGTTCTTTAATTAAATTTTAACATCAACAAAAACCGAAATTATTTTATTTTAACTACTGCAACTTTGATCAGATACAAGTGAAAGAGAAAGGGAAGGGGAGTAAATAAAATCTAATTGCTCAAATTCGAGCATTCGTCTGAAAACAATTCAAAAACTATGGTTTCGGTTCTTTAATTAAATTTTAACAGCAACAAAAACCTAAATTATTTTGATTTTAACTACTGCAACTCTGCTCAGATACAAGTAAAAGAGGGACGGGGAAGTAAATAAAATTGAATTTCTCGAATTCGACCATTCGTCTGAAAACAATAATTCAAAAACTACGGTTTCGGTTTTTAATTAAATTTTAACATAAACAAAAACTTAAATTATTTTATTTTAACTACTGCAATTCTGCTCAGATACAAGTGAAAGAGAAAGGGGAGGGGAGTAAATAAAATCTAATTGCTCAAATTCGAGCATTCGTCTGAAAACAATTCAAAAACTATGGTTTCGATTCTTTAATTAAATTTTAACAGCAACAAAAACCTAAATTATTTTGATTTTAACTACTGGAACTCTACTCAGATACAAGTAAAAGAGAAGCGGGAGGGGGAAGTAAATAAAATTGAATTTCTCGAATTCGACCATTCGTCTGAAAAGAATTCAAAAACTACGGTTTCGGTTTTTAATTAAATTTTAACATAAACAAAAACTTAAATTATTTCATTTTAACTACTGCAATTCTGCTCAGATACAAGTGAAAGAGAAAGGGAAGGGGAGTAAATAAAATCTAATTGCTCAAATTCGAGCATTCGTCTGAAAACAATTCAAAAACTATGGTTTCGATTCTTTAATTAAATTTTAACAGCAACAAAAACCTAAATTATTTTGATTTTAACTACTGGAACTCTAATCAGATACAAGTAAAGAGAGACGGGGGGGGGGGGAAGTAAATAAAATCGAATTGCTCGAATTCGAGCATTCGTCTGAAAACAATTCAAAAACGACGGTTTCGGTTCTTTAATTAAATTTTAACAGCAATAAAACCCTAAATTATTTTGACTTTAACTACTGCAACTCTGCTCAAATACAAGTGAAAGAGAGGGGGGAGGTAAATAAATCCAAAAAATACGGTCTCAGTAATGCAATACGCCGTTATTGCTAATTTTGAGTTGCATTTCATGTAAATAATTGTGTAAATTACAGTTTTTTTTGCAGATTTTTGTATCAAAGTGTAGCGGTTCTGGAATGAATGACAAATATGGCAGATCCGTACAATATAACACCAATTGTTTGAGTGCGTAGGGTTTGAATCCAAATCGAGGAACATTTGTTCGACATCATTTTATTAAATATTAAGGAAACATCTCATTTTTCATTTGATTTTTTGGCAAAATTTCGAATTATTTTTACGCATAGGCACTCCTTTTTCGCGACGCGATAATGTTATGGTAACCAAATAAATATGATTAAACTGAATTGTTTTAAAATTCAAATGTTGATGTTTATAGCTACGAGTGGCTAAATTAATCTTATTCCGGGTTTTTATTTTTTATTCAGTGGCGTTGCTTTCACCACTGGTGAGTGTAATTAATTCTCTTTGATTAGCATTAAAAAATTAAATATTATTATTGCATGGTAACGAGTACTTTATGCTATAATATTCCCTTTCGCTAAATTATTTTAAAAGTATAAATTTTAATGAAAGCCTTTCGTCACAAAAAGCCGAGTTGTTCTTACAGTTATTCTCTTTCGAAAAAGTTTGTTATATAATAAGAATAAATTACTATTCACATAATAAAGTCACGAAAAGCATCAATTTTCAGAATTCGATTAATGTTTTTAAATTAAAATGAATAATAATAAAATTTAAGAAATTCTTCTCGACAGATTAAGGACCATAGAAAAATTTATTTGAACGAAAAATGATCTGTGTTTAAATACTCTTGATTGGGCAAGTTTTTACGAACCGAATAAAATTACAACGTCGGAGTTTGCAAGTTTTTCACGCAATCTAAAGAATATTCAATCAACATGATTTCTCATTTAATTTAGATAAAATAGTTAAAATGAAAACTTACCATCTGCATAAGTTATTGTCACAACGTAAGCCAGTAAACAAAATTTAACGCTTTGCAAGAAGAACTTCCCCATTATAAAATTTATTTAAACAAAAACTAAAATAATTTTCACTTATGGAAGAGTCTTCACTATACTAGAATTGTTAATGTAGAGTTGTTACAACTATTTTAGGTGTATTGTGTGCATTTGAATAAAATCCGCGCTTTTTATACACCTGAATTCTTTAGGGGTGTTTACCCTTGCGAGCGTGCGCTTTTCCAAATACGTAAGCAAACCTTTAAAAATAATCAAAATTGTCATACAATTAAGAATCTATTGCTGGTAACTGCTAATCACAAAGAAACGCTAAATTGTTTCATTATCTTTTACTTAACTAGATGTGTGTACTTAGTCCTTATTTTCCTTCCCTTATGTACCCACTCGTTTCCGATCTTTGCTGGAAAGCAAACCTATAAAGTTTAGAAACTAATTTTGAAATTACTTAACTATAATTAATTCGCCAGATAATTTTAATCAAAATTTTTAATTTTCTTAGATTCATTTCGAATATTAAAAAAATTTCTTAATTTTCTCCACGAAGCAAATTAGAAAGTTATTTGTGATAAGCAGGTAAAATTTAGCTATATCCTCTTGAGACGTTGGTCACGAAAGTTTGTTATTTAAATTATTAACTTTATTGGTTTACGAATTAACTAAAAGGAAGTTCGAAACGTTCGAGTTAAAAAATTAGAAATAAAAAAAAACTACTTAGTAGTTGTTATGCGAACATCGTGGAAACGTTTTTTAGCAATAGGAAATTTATAAGACTTTGCCGTTTGGCAGTTTACCAGCCCAGCGGATTTGGATAAAAGTTTTTTGCAATTTTCACCGTGTAACTCAACCAATCCAAATTTTTGAACTCACTTCATCCAAATTCTGAAACAAATTAACACTTCCAGGGTTTCAAATTATTATTTAGGATTTGGATGGAGTAAGAAACAAAAATTATGGCTTAGGTTTGTTGGCTTTTAAACCCCCAAAGCCAGACAGACATTTTTGGCAAACACACCAAATCCCTGCTGTGGTTATGGGTTTTTTTGAATATAACAAACATCTTTTTCCTGCTTGTTACGAGTCAAGTTTGCAGTTCATCAATATAGCAAATAAGAAAGGAATTGGAATGGTTAACGATCTGGCAGTTTTTACTTCTCCAAAGCTACATATATCAAATTGTCTCTAAGACTGTAACAATGATGAAGAAGTGGCTATATGTGGAAAATAAGTATCTAATATTTTATGGATGCATTTCAAAAACAGATGATTTCATACGTGCCCTAATTTCATTACCTCTTTGCCTCCTTTGGCCACAAGGGTAAATAGTAGAATGAATTTATGGAATATTAAAATCCACCAAACAAATTTAATTTATTGCTCATAATAATTAAATTTTCCAAGGAACATTTTGGCTTAGTTTTGTAATATTTAGCTTTTAGAGCGGACATCCCTGTCGCGGAATTTAAAAATTGACATCTCATCAGACAAAACTCATCACACAAAAGATTTCATTATTTTAAGACATAATTAGTTGGTAATGCAAAACTTTCAAAAACCATATAAGTTCAGTAATAAAATACAACCGAAGTTATCTCCGAGATATTGATTTAATTCTTATATAATAAAATTAATTAAAATTCAAATGAAAATGTAAAACAATAAATTAATGTAAAGAAAGCTTTTCTTTGGTTCACTGCTTCACATAGATGTGAAAATATTGTAAAGTTGGTGTCGATGAGCAATCTAATTCGCATTATTCTTTTTTACGAATTAAGTAGACCAAAACACTTATCACAGATAAAAATATATAATTTATTGCTCGATTTCGTGCATTTACCTGCAAATTATCAGCATAATATGTTACTGATTAGGGGAATACAGGGAAATTTTACGGCGTCAATATAAAATATCCAGAATTCTACTATTTTCTAAAATTTGACAGAACTGTGTGAAAATTGATAATTTTTATCACTTATATCTGCATAGAAGTCCAACCCATCTGCAGGATTATTAGTTTAAGGATGTGTTGATACAAATAATTTAAGTTTTTTTTACTAATTTTGTGCAAACAAGATTGTCGACAATACAAGCAAAATTGGACAGCTAAAAACTACACTTAAAAATTAATGTCCAGGAAGAGGTTAGAGATATCCAGAATAAATGAAGCGAACCGAAGTCATATTTTGTTCAATATTTGAAAATATTTGCTAGATTAAGAAGACCGTTACAAATTGAATTAAATAAGTATTTCAATTTTTTTAAACTTTTAATTTCTAAAAGTAATTTCCTCACATCGCTTCGAGTCATATACTATTATTATTACATCTCTTAGCTTTTGGAAACTTCCTGTGTTTTAGCAGAACTTTTTAAAAATAATTGTAATTTAATCTTAATTTAAAAATTTTATCAACTTTTCCGTCGCACTCTTGATTTCACCCGAAGTCTAGACATTAGTTTAGTTTAATTTAATTATTTACGGTTACAAAATGTATTTTCAAAAATAATTTCTGAAAGATAGTAAAACAATAATAAGTGAAATAAACTGGACGAAGACATTATAATATCAATTCCATTTTGAAACAATTTGCGCTCCCACATACAGTTCGTTAATTAATTTTTTAGGTGGGTTTGTACAGAAGAACTCTAAAGGTTCAAAATTACTTTTTGCCCCAAAGACATCTTGTAAATTAAAAAAAAATAATAATTGTTCTGTCAAAAAGTCTGCAGCTCTACTGCACAAGTAACGGTATCATCAGATTTATATAACGAAATTTAATTTTCAAATCCATTAGAACATGAGCAAAATATTATATGGGTTTGACGTATTGAAATGTGTACATGATGAAGGTATTTCAAATATACCTGGAGAAAATAGAATTAGCCTCATCTGGTTTTCCTCAATTTATATCAAATAAGTGGTCAAAATAATCAACAAATAGGTGTGTAATTTTAGATACAGGGTGGCTGGTTTCAACTATTATAACGTTTGAAATATATATTTTGAGCAGCCAAAATAAATTTATTATTATCGGAAAACTGTTGAAAATTTTATAATACCTTTTAGTTCTGGATTTAGCAGCAATTGAACAAGATTGCGTTGTCAATCTATATTTAAAAATCTTTTGATCAGCGCTTGTTTGAATCAGATCGTTTAGAATCCTTTGAGCTACAAGCTTTATTCGTACGTGCTTTTTATGCAGGAAGGAAAGTTTTGCAGGAAAACATATTACATACAGTACTGTGCAAAGTCTTAGCACACCTTAGATTTTGCAGAAATCTATTATTTAACATGATGTAAATAAGGTTTAAATATAATAATATGAATTCATTTTATTAAATAATACATAATTATGAAAAATTCAGTTAATAATTAACATTTGGACTTATAAAATCTAGTATTTTGTATGTCCCCATTAGCTGCAATCACACTCGCGATTCTATTTGGAACACTATCGAACAGTTTTTTATAAAATCTTGTGGAATTTTGACCACTCGTCTTTCAAAATGTCAAATAACTGTTGGGTATTTGTCGGCTGACGTTCATGACGTTTTCTATCTAAATACTCCCACACATGTTCAATAATATTGAGATCTGGACTTTGAGGGGCCAGATCATGGTTTTAACACACCCTTCTGTTCCATTTTATTAAAATAGGCTGTTACTATTTTAGCAGTGTGTTTGGGATCGTTATCTTGTTGGTAGATAAAGTTTTTCCCAATTAATCTTCTACCAGATGGAATGCCGTTCTTGCGTAAGAGCTTTAAATACTCCTCTGCATTTAGTTTGCCTTCGATTTTTACTAAATCTCCGACACCATTTGCAGAAATGCAGCCCCAAACATTTATTGACCCCCATGTTTAATTGTTGGTTTTAAACAAGCGGATTTGTAAGCTTCGCCGGGTCTTCTGCGAACATACTGTCTTCTTTTGGAACCGAATATTTCAAATCTGGACTCATCGGTCCACAGAACCTGATTCCAGTCGTTTGAAGTCCAGTGCTTATGTTCCATAGCATATTTTTGTCTTTTACTTTATTATTTCTACGTAATAATGGTTTTTATTGCCACACATCCTCTTAACCCCATTTTATCTAAACTCCGACGAACTGTAGAAGCATCAACTGAAGTTCCTGTAGCACGGTGCAGATCTTCAGTCAATTCTCTCGATGTTCGAGTTCTATTCCGAGAGATTGGACTCGCAAATAGTTTTCGTCCCTTTCTTTAAGTTTTTAGGCCTTCCTGACCGTTCACGATCCTTTACAGAGCCGGTTTCACGGAATTTTTAATAAGATGTCGAATTCCAGTCACCGATACTTTAGTTTTTTGCAATTTCACGCAAACTATGGCCTTCTTCATGAAGAAAAACTATTTTATGTCTTTTGTATTCACTTATTTTCACCATTTTGAAACAATTTTGATATTAAAATTTTTTAAATCAAATTAATTAGTTTTAAAAACTTTTCGAAAATAAACTAAATATGCACCAACAGCTTTAACACGATCACGATTTAAGAAGAACTAAGAAGATTTAACAAAATACATCGAAATCCATAAAATAATAGTCCAGATGTGAAAAATTTCTTTTGTAAAGCCGATGACTAATTTAGGACTTGAGTGTTTTATGAGTTACGGGTTTACCGATTGTAAAATTTGTATTTTGTTAAAATGTGTTGTCAACTTTGATAGTGGTTCAACCAAATTGTGTTTCTTTACCGAAATTATATACGCATTTCAGTATTTTGCATTTATAAAAGTTATAATTAAACGTTAATTAGAAATTAACTAAGTGTGCTAAGACTTTGCACAGTACTGTATATCTTGATATTTAAATGTTTACGTATCCACTGACTAACAAATAATGCATTAATGTATAGGTTATAATTAATAATATCTAAATAGCAATAATCTTGCAATAGAACTATAGCACAAAATAAATTCATATAATTAATTATCACCCTGATTATCAGTTGGGAAACATCAAAGTATATTACCAATCGGAAATCCCATCTATCTCTGTTCTGATGTCGAAATCTGATCTAAAATCAGATAAAAGTTAGAAAACTTTAGAAAAGAGGGCAATAATAAGCAGATTCTTTGGAGTGTGGTTTGAAGAAGCCAGATTTCCCATATAAGAATTATTTTTGTGTAAACAAAAATTATGGATAGAAATTTTTGTTAAATTTTTAAAATTAGTAAGAGTCTTTTAAAAGAGTAAATTTCGATTCCAACGTTTAGCCGGAGAATTCAAAGTAGATTCCGAAGGAAACAAAGTGTCATAATAGTGAAAATGATGCCAAATAATAATCAAAAGACGGAAAGCAACCATGAGAAGTCGTAGCGTCCAGAGAAGAATACAGAGATAAGTCTTAAATCATAAGAATTAAAGCATAAGTCTTAAATCAGCTGAACATATTGGAGAGAAAATAAAAAATTAAAATGAAAAAATGCAGCAGCAGAGAGAGGCAGAATAACTTTGTTATAATGTGGAATTTAGAGGGAATATTAGTAATTCAGAAAAAACTTACTCAAATAATTTTAATTTTGATTGAAATTATTTAGGAGAATTTCTACTTTTTCTCTGGATCATTTAAATTCAGGTCAAAGTAATTAGTTTTTAATTGACATGTCAAATCAAACCTGGAGAGTTTTTGCAAATAATTTTCTTCTGAAAGTGATTTTGCTGATGTTGACAAAATAAATTGATCTAAATATTGCCGTTGAAATTTTGGACAGAAGACTTTGTTGATGTAATCGAATTTTACAAAATATTCACTATTAATGCTATAAGTTGCGGTATCAAATCATTTTGACATGATTTGGACAAATTACTATTGCATTTATTCAATTTTTTGTTTTGATTCTCAACCATGCTTTTAAGCTTATTCATTGTGGAATCCATTAGGTACTTCATTATTTAAAATTTTGTTGTGCTGATTTTTCAAATTGTTGCTTTTTTTCCCACTTAGTTTATTTGCGGTTCCATATTTGAGATTTGAAATTAGGCGAAGGCCGCAATAAGGCAGTTGAACTGATAAAATGACAAAGAACAAATAATAGTAACTATAACAACGAATAAGGCCGAAGTATGGGTAGTGAGCAATTGGAACAAAAACAAGCTGAAATCCTTAGAGATGGATTTTATGAGACGTAGTTGTGAAGAAATGACAAAATCCGAAAAAGGATCAAGACAACAAGGTCAAGAGATTAAGCAAAAACCACCTAGGTGCTTTGGGCACGTACAAAGGATGAACAATCGGTGAATATGGAATTAGACTCCGGACTATAGAGGAAAGCGAGGAAGACCTCCAAAAACTTGGAAGAAGGAGATAGAGGAGGTGATGCAGTATAGAGATTTAGAGAATGGGGATTGGAAGAACAAAGAAGCTTGGAAAATAAGATGCAAGAAATGGATAAAACCATAAACACTCGTTTATATGTATATACATACAGGGTGTCCCCGTGACCGTGGAGAACCTCTTAGGTGGTGATATATGTAGGATACTTTTCTTAGACATATTTTTAAATAAAATAAATGATAAATAAATGCGTTTTTTAACAATGTCACTCAAACGTCAAAGGCTACAATGCGTTTTGACATTAAAACACATGCTGCAAGTCAAATTGAGATTTTTAGAATTTTGTGAATTTATTTAGTTTTTTTAACCTACACCTTAATCATTATTTTTGTAATTTATGTGAAAACGGTTGGTTTCCCAAAAAAAATTATTAGACCAACGTTGTAGCCCGTTAAATTTCCTATCCGGTTTGGGCCATTAGTTTTTTTCTAAGACGTTTCGTTTAAAAGATACGGGTTGGCAAAAAAGTAAAAAATAAAACTCGGAATTTTTTGACATTTTTTCCCTTAATTTAATTCATAACTCAAAATCTGTTGATTCTAGGCAATAAGGGGTTATAACATAATTTGTAGATATTCAAATGCTCTATAGAAAAGCTCTAATCCATTAAACCCAAAAATCAAAAATATCGGTGCAAAATTTTATTTAAAAATATGTCTTAGAAAAGTATCCTCTATCACCACCTAGGAGGTTCTCTACGGTCACGGGAAAACCCTGTATATATTTGGAATTTAATAAGTTAACGGAGTGGCTCGCACAATTGGAGGTTTCACTTGGAGTTGCAATAATGAAATTAAACTTAAGATTTTTGTAAATTTCAAAAAGCTTTTTGTCAATTTCTTCTCTTTGCTATGATTTGTATTCTTGAGACGAACAGCGTTTTAGATTTTCTCTTACAACATCAGGAGAATTTACTAGACGATTAATTGGCGAATTAACACTAAACAGGATAAATTGGGATCATTTGTACATTTTCTAAATAATTCTTCATTGTTGTCGTTGTTGAGGAAGAGCGTTTGATGTAGAATTGGGCAAATTATTATTTACTATTGTTGAAGGCAGCTGAGCAACAGAATTTTTGGACCAATCGTATTGCAATTAGATTTTTTTTAATAAAATGTGATTAAAAATAGTGAAAAAATATTGTATATTCAAAAGCAAGGTCGAGTCAGAAAACCCAAACTCAAAAATACACTTTTTCCTATAAAAATAGCTTCACCAAGCGAAAGAGCATTAAAATGCAGGATTTTTAAGGTAAAGTAGATTTCGGTAGGTCCTTTAATAAGTTCACAATTTAAATTTGAAATTAACATATTCTCATAAGAAGTACATGTATGTAAGTGTATTATTGCGTAATATTGCGTCATAATTGACCTCATTCTATCACCAGTGAGTGCGTTGTAGGTGGGTCGACACCCACAACCGGCAATCGCTCCCTGCTCTCTGTCGGGTTAAACTTCACCAATTTTTCGAGTAGGACCGGTCAAGGAAATATTTTAATGATTAAATCGTCTTTCAAACAGCTTGAAGTGGCTGGAGCTCAGCAGAGACTGCGGAAAGTCAGTTTTGATTAACGCAACCACAGTCAATTTCGAATTTTTAATGCCGTTTTTATCTAAAATTTGTAGTTTTTAATCTGTAAAACTGTAAATTTTTTTTTAATGTGTAGAGAACGATATCCTCTTTTGTAATTCTTCTTCTTTCTATTTACTTAGGACTGGGTCCTATAATATCAACAGTAACCTCGGCGAAGTTCCGAAGCAATTACTAGTACTGTGAGCTTATTATTTGTTTTACATCTGAAGTAGCTTGCTAGGCTGGTCTCATATGCGCCTTTTACTCTATTTTATATTATAAATTATGGCAATTCGGAGGACCACCATCTTTACGTGCCTTTCGAAGCACGGAGACGGCCATACAATGTGAGCTTCTATCCGAATTCGAACCGAGGCGCCTTACGTTAACAGTTGATCGCGCTAACTACCAGGTCTCATTCTTTTCTGACTTTCTTTCATAATTCATTTAAAAATTATGACCGTTCCCGAAAATCTATGAGAACAATTAAAAAATCCTTATAATTCTCAAAACTTTAGGTACATATACAGATCATTTACAGCGTGGTGAGTTTGTTAATTGGTGTTTTTCAAAGATTAAAAATAATAAAGATTTTTCCAAAAAAGTCATCTTTAGTGAAGAAATTCATTTTGATCTTGGCGCTTTGTTAACAAGCAAATTTATTGCATTTGGAGCAGTGAGAATCCAAGAGAAATTGATGAAACACTATTTCATTCAAAAAAAGTAATTATTTGGTAAAGTAAATTTTGTTAGGATTGATATCTGTAGAAGATCATGTGGAGGTCATTTCATATGTAAATCCCACGTGTCTACTGCACGTTGATGTCAATAAAAGTGAATTTTATAAAAATTTCCTTGCTTTTTTAATTAAATTTGTTTTGTAATACTGGGCAAAATAATAATAATATTGGGCAAAAGTCAAACTTAATAAAAAGCACGGAACAGGCGTAGGTCTACAGTCAACAACAATCTGCAAACTGCAAGTCAAACAAACAACTTTAGATCAGTTTCAAATTTTAAGATCTTAACCCAGCTACCCGATTACCCCTTAAAATAATACCCTCGCACTGGAAACTTTAACGCTATTTTCATAAAACTAAATTACATAATTATCAGCTTTTTCGCTTTTCATTATTTTTATTAATAATAATAATTTTATTGTAGCAGGGCTAACTGTATTTTCATAGATAGAAATGAGAAAATTTTTTTACAGCAATAATAATTTAGAGAAATCTTTGAAAAAATATAATGGAAATTTTGTCTGAAATGCATAAGTCGCTTAAAATTGGACCAATTTGTTTTGCCAAATACAAAGGAACAAAGGGAACTGGGTTTATTTTGTAATAGAATCTTTCAAATGTTACTTCTTTGATGGTCACATTTCAAAAAAAGAATAAAATTTAATTTCTCTGGTTGTAAGTTTTCATATCAATCGCAGACAGGAATGAATATCAAGTTGATGTTAATTTAATAATCTTTCGACTTCACCCTGAGTGAAACCGAATAGAATCGTCTAATTAAAACTAAATATTATATTATTTGGATTGTTCCTTTAAATGTCAGCATTGTAATATTGTTTTTTTCTCGCAATATCAGTTTCTTACAATAAAGACAAATTGTGCGGTGTAATAATCCGTAATAAACAAATCAGAAATGCTATTTCGTTCACAGTGGGGATATTCTCTGGCAGAAATTTCTCTTTAATTATTTCAACCCCCTACACTCAAAATAAGTAAAAATAATGGAATACGTTTAATTTTCGTTAGCAGCATTTGACTTGAACAAAATCGAAACAATCAAAAATCACCCGTAGAGATTACTGCGAAATATTGCAATCATACAACCGTATTGTTTACATTTTACCAAAGTCAACTAAATGACTTCCAATTGATACGGTTTTTCTCATTAATTATTTCTACAGATATGTTTTTTTTATTACAATATACCCGAACTAAAAATAAATCAATTTCCTTCTGTTTATAATTTTTCTTAGTCAATGACGATTTTGTTTGTTTTGTTTTGTTTAATATAATTTCAATGCATATTGAAACAGAGGGAGTTTCTCCTATTTTTACCCTTCCAAATAAATTGGAGTATATTTCGTAGGCGTAATTAAATATTTTTGAAAACATCACGTTCATTAAATATTTAGCAACACGGAAAAAATAGTAAAATTTCCAATTTATTGACAACGTCAAGTCGACGAGCCACATAACGATTTCCACCTGTTTTGCAGCAAAAATTCTACTATAAGCAGCAACTATAAACAAGGATCCCCTTATGAAATAATATTTTGTTAGACGAATACAAACGAAGTTGGTTTACACTAGTGCATCGACGATCTCTATAGAAAATATTATCTGATCTTCTTAGACGCAGATGTACAAGCTTGATTTGTTATTTTAATTGTCAACCCATCCGTATTCTTTGTTATTAATAAAATATATCTTGAAAGATATTTTAAGTTATAACCGATTCAATTAACTAATCAAACGATAATTATTTTTAGAAATTACTGGACTAACAGGACTTTCATAGCCAATTAATTTTAATTGCAGGTTAAATTGCATTTAAATTTTAGGCTAACCATTTTATAGTTTAAAAACTATAATAAAATGAAAATTAATGAAAATGGGCAGCTTATCATAATTGTTACAATCAAATTCAATTCTAATGCGAATAAAGTGTTTCAACCCCTTCCCTTTCAAGTAAGATTTTATTTTATTACACCTAATAAAATAATAACTTTATTGTAAATATATTAAAGGTTTGAGAAGAGGTATAACCGCCTACAAAATATAATTTGTCAGCCGGTTTTGACCTTATGCCATCTTCAGGCCAAGCTATAATAAATACATATTTATAAATTGACAAGCACACAAAGTAACTTACTCAGCATTTTAAAAATTTGCAACATCTTTGAAAAACAGAAAATTTGAAAAATCTACTATACATGAAGATTATAAATAATGTAAAATTATGTGAACTATAACGAAACTGGCAGAAAACCAATCAATATCAAATTCATATCATCAAATTATCTTAATTCAGAGAAAACTTTGAATGCATGTAAATAAAACTGTAAAAATGAAAAAAAAAAATGAATAACTTCTTTGAACATGTTGATCAGTTTCCGCGTGGTCATTTTTGGATTTTTCAAGAAAAGTGAGAAACTGTTGATTAGCGTAAATAATGTTTTCTGTCGTTTCAATAATAAAATTTAAAGAAAGTAGATTAGGTACTCCGAATACTGACTAGAACATCACTATGCACAGGATGACCAAGCCAAAATCAAAAGTTTCATAATAAAATAAGAACATTTCAGCTAGGTCATTTTGAAACTGTAATTTGAAGTATTTGTTGTATGAAAATGCAAATAATAAAATTATGCTTTCTGATAATGTTGACAACTTATAATTGTGTAGTACGTTTTGTTTTATAATAATAACTAAGTAATTAGGGATATAATTTTTCAATTTAAAAAAACTTTTCAGTGTTCAAAATTGTTCCAATTATAATTTTTAAAAGTTATGGTATCTGCTCAGTGAGATTCTTGTGAGATTGTTAATTATTTTGCCGACGGATGTTCAAAAATGGAAATATAAGTCGGTTTTTTCGAAATTTTGATTGGAAACTACTGTGTCAAATTAATCAACATTTTAAAAAGAAATACTCGAAATATTTTTTCTGATATCTAGACTAGAAAATATTAATATTTATGAACAAACAACAAACAAATTCAAGTTAATTTTATCAGCATTTTTTTTGCAAAATCATAATATTTGCAATAATATTTACAAAAACTAAAAGTTTTCCAAAATTTCTCTAAATTTGTCAAAATGATCCAATTAAACGCCTATAAAAGAAATCCCTTAATAGAAAATGTTTCCAAAACAATAGCTAGTGCCATCTCAGCAGCGTTGTTCTTCCCATATTTCCATTAAATTTTAGTATAAATAGAACATAGACGTTTCCGCGACTAGTGGTATTATATTAATATTACTCCTATGAGTGTTTCCACTTTAGTTTTCAATAAATTAATTATTTTTTACACTTTTGTATGTAGTTTTCTCTTAGAAAGAGCATTTTTAAACTTTTTAACTTTATTTTATTTAATTATATATCAATAGAAAGATAGAAATCTTCAAAAGATATCATTAGGGGGCAGCATGGGATTTCTACCTAATAAGATCTCCCTCCCTGGTTATCTCTTATCGTCACCTGGTTCCACAATTAGGTAAAGATGACACGCTCTTCCATTTCTTCTTGTTATCTAATTACACATCCTCTACTGCCCTTTTGGGTTAGTAAAATTAGTGCCTTTAGCTTGGATAGTAGATCTAATTGAGAAATTGTATACAATTTCTCGCCGTAATTTTCATGAAATTGCAGATGACCACGATTATCTGATTATCCGATAATCTGTAACCAATGAAAAATTTTACTACAAAAAAAAACCCTTTTTAAATAACAATAAAAAATTCAAAAACCTAATAATAGAAAAAAGAAAAAGATCAGCTATGGCAAATTTGTTGACTAAAAGAGTACAAAAGGAACTTCAAGATTTCTTTAGCAGTGAAGAAGCTGCACAAGGTGCCATAAAATTGGAATTAGTTAACGATGACTGTAGGGAATTGAAAGGCGAAATTTCGGGTCCGTCCGATACTCCATATGCAGGAGGAAAATTTCAACTAGAAATTAAAACACCCTCAAATTATCCTTTTGGTCCGCCAATTATACGCTTTTTAACTAAAATATGGCATCCTAATATTTCATCCACCACCGGCACTATTTGTTCAATATTAAATGCCGATCAATGGTCTCCAGCTCTGACCTTTAAACACTTATTAATATCGATTCAGGCAATATTATCTGCTGCTGAACCAGATTATCCGGAAGATATCGTAGCAGCGAAACAATTTAAGGAAAATCCAGATATGTTTAAGTTGACCGCTAGTCATTGGACTAACATCTACGCCGGAGGACCTACCAAATATCAGGTGTTTGATGATAAAATAAAACAATTGACAGATATGGGTTTAGACGAAACGGAATCTCGAGCAGCTTTGTCATCTTGTGGTTGGGACACGATGGGTGCAATAAACGAATTACTCAAGTAGTTTCTTTACAACTGAAATTATAAGTCCTTTTTGTTTTATAATAAAAATATTAAATATTATATTATATATTTTTTTATTTTCAGTGCTAAAGTTTGGTCGACTTATGAGGTTTGCTCAATATTATTGTAAAATTGTTAATAATTTTACCGTCGGACGTTCAAAAATGGAAATATATCGTAATTTTGAATTGGAAAGCAATGTGTTAAACCAATCATCATTTTGAAAAGAAATGTTATAGTTAAGACATCCTAAATATTTCTGTTTCCTATTGGACCTTTAAATACATAGTTGAATTTTCATCCAGATACATTGTATGTAGTCAAATCAAGTTAATTTTATCAGATTTGAAAAGAATTTTATATATTTTTCTTTGTAAAATCAGTCACATCTGCAGTAGTGTTTGCAAGAAAACTGAGAATTTTGCAGTATTTTTTATTTACGAAATATTTTAATAAACTTATTTTCACAATAAAAATTTGACAGTTTTGTGTTTAATTATTGTTGTTCATAACAAATTAAAAAAATAAGCTATTTTTATAAAAAAAAATGTAGAATTTTACGTCATAAAATTATGTTTGTATAATTAAAATGGTATTCTTTCTTGAAAAAGTTTTTATATTTTTACAAGCTAAGTGAAATTGTAAAATTTTTCCAATTTACATTTTTAGTTTAAGAAACCGTTGTACAGCGTTAAACGCAGCCCTAAATGATTGAATGTGGATTAAAATCCATTAACATTTTATTTTAATATTAATTTTTTGAATAACTTTTTGAATATTTAATGGCATTTAACAAGAGAATGTAATGTGTCGGTGTGGTTTGTCAAAACATCATATATGTCGATTACATAAAAGTAAATATTCCAATATAGTTTTTGATTTTAATTTTTAGTGGATTTTAATCCATATTCAATCATTAAGAGCTGAGTTTAAGTGAGGAGATTTTAAAAGTCGAAATAACACTGTACAATAATGTTCACAAGTTAATAAACGATGTATAATTGAAATGATATTCACCAATTTATTTAGTTCCTTCAAAAGCTATGAAAAGATTCAAAAACTTTTGACCATACATGAGTTCAATAACTTAATAATAATTAATTTATCTTTTCATAAAAACACTTATTTAATATGATTAATAGCTTTAACTTGCGTAAATTTTGCGTCAGGAAGTAATAAAAAAATATAATCAGAGAGAATTAAAAATTATCTTTTAACTTTGTGATAAACCCAAAGAAATTCTATGTTTTGGTCATAAATGTTTTTGTAGAACTTTTTGCTTTTGTGAAAATTGCGAAAAGCGCACATTGACGTTCAAATTTGACTATTGAAATGAAAAATATTCTTAAAAAATTATAGTTTTATGAATTTCTTTTGTACAAAAATAACAAACTAACACAAATTGTAGGTAATTTCATCAGCTTTGAGCTTTATTTAAAAATTTTTTATATTTGCTGTTATAATAATCGTCGGGTTTGGAAACAGATTTTGTCTACCGGTTTTGGCTGTATGTCATCTTCAGGATAGTTTATGATAATAAATTAACAAGTACATGCAATAGCATAATCAGTTACTTATTATCAATATTTAGAAATTAAAATAATTTACTAGATTTTTAAAAAAACATTGAAAAAACTTAAAAATCCACAATATAATAAATGAAGATTACAAATGCAAAATTAAGTGAACTGTAACAAACACTTGCAAAAAACCAATCAATGTCATATTCATATAATCAAATTATCGTAATTGTAGAAAATCAGTGGTCTAAAAAACACCATAACTGTAATAACGCAGTATACTCACGATACTCGAAGCCCAAAAGTAGCTAATTCTTTCAGAAGTTGGTTACTTTCCTTTTTCCTTTTATACCTAATCTATGGGTCGCGTCCAAAAAGTAAAACTGTGAACCAAGAGATATATCTTCTTATTTAAAAAAAATACAATCAATCAGTCAATCAGTCAAAATATTGTAATTAATTTTCATATAATTGTTCTAACATGCCTCGTGGTAAATATAATAAAATTTCGCTTAATGACAGAACAAGGATTTTTAAAGCGCATCAGGAAAACAAAGATTGGAAAGAAACAGAAAAAGAAGCAATTTGCACTGCATTGGGGCAACGAGTTCGACAAGAATTTTAGCATTTGAGCACCGACGTAGTTTTTACAGAGCGGAAGATTGCATAGTGTGGTTGCGGAATTTAATCCAACTATGATGTACTGAAGGAATTCAACATCCCACATTCATTATTGACAACGCCCCTGTGCATTTGAATCTTGAGAGTGTGCTTACACGAGAAGAAGACATCGAAAGTTTTTTATATGCATAATTTTCATTTGCAGAAAATTTGTTTTCATTTGCTCCAATCTGTTTTCATTTACTCCAAATCTGTTTTCATTTGCACCAAATTTGATTTTATTTGAAGCAAATCTGTTTTTATTTAAACCAAATCTGTTTTATTTGCACCAAATCTGCTTTCATTTGCACCAAATCTGTTTTCATTTGAACCAAATCTGTTTTAATTTGAACTAAATCTGTTTAACAAATCCAAAATATCTTCTCCAATCAAAGTAATCAAAAATATACGTTACTGCAAAAAGTCAGGTACCTGCATTAATACAATTAAAAAAAATCGGCAGAAAAATTCCGGTCAAAATCATCCCAGAAGTTCAGAAAAAATATACTTTAATTTTTTTTCTGATTAGATTATTTATTATTTTATTTTAGAAAATCTTAGCTAATCCCATTTGTTTGATTATTTGAAGTAGGAGGAAATACAAGTAGATAAGCCCATGGACATACCATGGTTATTTGTTTCTTTCTTTGGAAAGAAAAAAGAGAACACGTTAAAAAAATTAAAAATCTAATTTTGTAATACATTTACGCCAGGAAAGACATTGAATGAATAAAGATAAAACCAAAGTGCTTCATAAAATAAAGATTCAAACTAATACTACTGAAAGAATTGAAAATATATAAAAACTACAGAAATTATGATGAAGAAGGAAGAATCTTAGTTACTCTTGAATATCAAACCTTTATATAATGCGTTCTTATAGTTTGTTTTGTTGTTTAGAACCGCTGATTTCTCGATTTTATCAAATTATAATAATTTGATAATATGATTTTGACATTGATTGGTTTTCTGCAGGGTCATTTAATTTTACATTTATAATCTTCATGTACTTAGATTTTTTAAGTTTTTCAATGTTTTTTCCAGATCTGGTAATTTTTTTAAATTGTATATTACCCTAAAAATGGCATAAAGTAAAAAACCGGTTGACAAAACCTGTTTCCAAACCCTGACAATTATAACAGCAAAATATATAAAAAATGTTTAAAAAAATTAAGCTGATGAAATTCCTACAATTTGCTTTGGTTTGTTATTTTGGTACGAAAAAATTGACCAAATTATAATTTTTTAAAAATATTTTTCGTTCCCTTGTAAATGTCAAAATCCAACACAAAAATTTAGAAAACTAAATGTTGAAAGATAATTTAATACTCTCTGATTTTATTTTTTCATTAGCCCCTAAGGTAATATTTAAGCATTTATTATTATAAAAATGTTTTTATAATAGTGTAAAATAATTTAAATTTATTAATGAACCAGGTAATTAAGATTATGCCTGGTAAAAATTTAAGCATTTATTATTATAAAAATGTTTTATAATAGTGTAAAATAATTTAAATTTATTAATGAAGATTATGCCTGGTAAAAATTTTTTTTGTAGCATTTGAGGAGCTAACTACAAATTGACAATATAATTCCAATTACAAACAATTTATAAAACAAAAATCAATATTTTTTTTTAAAATAGCCGATTTATTTTTAAATTTGTTATAAATGAAAACCTGTAGACAAAAAATTGTAAAATTTCGATTGTGAAAGTAAGTTTATTAAAATATTACCTGAATGAGAAATTGTGCAAAATTTTCAGTTTTTGCAAACATACTACAGCAGATGTGACTGATTTTACAAAGAAAATATATAAATAATTTTCAAATCTAATAAAATTAACTTGAATTTATATGTTTTTGACTATATTCAATGCTTCCCAACAAACATTTAAAAGTCCAATAGGAAACGAAAATATTTCTGTTTAAAATACTGATTGAATCAACGCAGTGGTTTCCAACCCAAAATTACGAAAAACATCCTTTGCCAATTTATATTTCCATTTTTGAACGTTCGTCGCTAAAATAATTAATAATCTCACTATAATATTGAGCAGGCTGCATAAGTCGACCAAATTTTAACAATGAAAATAAAAAAATATATAATATAATATTATTTAAGAATTTTTTATTATAAAACAAGAGGTACAAAAAATAGTGTCCAAAATTGTAAGTTATAATTTTCGTTGTAAGTAAATTACTTGATTAATTGAACTAATGCACCGAACATGTTCCAACCACAAGATGACAAAGCTAATCGAGATTCGATTTCGTCTACACCTAATTCAGTGAATTGTTTTATTTTATCATCAAATACCTGATTCTTCGTAGGTCCTCCGGCATAAACGTTAGTCCAATGACTAGCGGTCAACTTAAACATAGCTGGTGTGATTTTAAATTGCCTTGCCACTACGACATCTTCAGGATAATCTGGTTCAGCAGCAGATAGCATTGCGTGTATCGATAACAATAGACATCTAAAGGTCTGAGCTGGAGACCATTGATCAGCATTTAATCTTGAACAAATAGCTCCGGTGGTGGATGAAACATTAGGATGCCATATTTTGGTCAAGAAACGCATAATTGGTGGAGCAAAAGGATAATTTGTAGGTATTTTAATTTCTATCTCAAATTTGCCTCCAGCGTATGGAGTATCGGACGGACCGGCAATTTCTCCTTTCAATTCGCTGCAATCATCATTAACTAACTCCAATTTGATCGTACCTTGATCTTCACTACTAAAGAAATCTTGAAGTTCTTGGTGTACTCGTTTAGTTAACATATTTGCCATAGCTATTCTTTTTCTTCTTGCTGTTGTTGTTAGTGTTTTAATTTTTTTTATTGTTATTTCAGATGTTTTTATTTATATAGTAAAATTTTTCATTGGTAAAAAATTATCGGATAATTCAATAATCGTGAACGGATTAAATGCAGTATCTACGATTTCATGAAAATTAAGGTGAGAAATTTTATACGACTCCGCAATCCAACCAAATGGAAATTATAAATATAGAAAAACTTAAAAAATCTACAATTCATGAAAATTAAAAATAATGTAAAATGATGTGAACTATAACAAAACAGAAAACCAATCAATATCAAATTCATATCATCAAATTATCTTAATTCAGAGAAAACTTTAAATGTATGTAAATAAAACTGTAAAAAATTTTTTAGAAAAAATGAATAACCTCTTTGAACATATTGATCAGTGACAGTGTGGCCATTTTTGGATTTTTCAAAAAAAGTGGGAAAACTGTTATTTAGCTTAAATAATGTTTTCTGTCGTTTCAATGATAAAATATAAAGAAAGTAGATTACTCATAATACTGACTTTGGTCCGATGTACACCTAAATGGCATTTGGAACCACTATGCGTAGGACGACCAAGCCAAAATCAAAATTTTCATAATAAAATAAGAACATTTCATCTTGGTCATTTTGAAACTGTAATTTGAAGTATTTGTAGTATGAACATGCAAATTATAAAATGCTTTCTGATAATATTGATAACTTATAATTATGCAGTACGTTTTGTTTTATAATAATAACCAAGTACTTAAGGATGTAATTTTTTTTAATTTAAAAAGCTTTTCAGTGTTAATAATTAATCTAACAATGATTTTTAAAAGTTATGGAATCGGCTCAATGTTATTGTGAGATTGTTAATCATTATGTCGACGGATGATCAAAAATGGAAGTATAAGTTGGTGAATTCATATTTTTCGAAATTTTCGATTGGAAACCACTGTTTCAAATTAATCAACATTTCAAAAAAGAAATACTCGAAATATTTTTTCAGATATTCAGACTAGAAAATATTAATATTTATGAATAAACAACAAACGAATTCAAGTTTATTTTATCAGCATTTTTCTTCGTAAAATCATATGTGCAGTAATACTTACAAAAAACTCAAAATTTTGCAAAATTTCTTTAAATTTGTCAAAGTGATCCAATTAAACGCCTATAAAGGAAATCTCTTAATAGAAAATGGTTCCAAAACAATTGCTAGTACCTTCTCAGCAGCGTTGTTCTTCCCATATTTCTATTAAATTTTAGTATAAATAGAACATAGAAGTTTCCGCGACTAGTGGTATTCTTATAATATTACTCCTATGAGTGTTTCTACTTTAGATTTAAATAAATGAATTATTTTTTACATTTTTGTAGTTTTTTTCTAGAGCGGGCATTTTTTAAACTTTTTAACCTTATTTTATGTAATTATATATCAATAGAAGGATAGAAATCTTCAAAAGATATCATTAGGGGGCAGCATGGGATTTCTACCTAATAAGATCTCCCTCCCTGGTTATCTCTTATCGTCACCTGGTTCCACAATTAGGTAAAGATGACACGCTCTTCCATTTCTTCTTGTTATCTAATTACACATCCTTTTCTGCTCTTTTGGGTTAGTAAAATTAGTGCCTTTAGCTTGGATAGTAGATCTAATTGAGAAATTGTATACAATTTCTCGCCGTAATTTTCATGAAATTGCAGATGACCACGATTATCTGATTATCCGATAATCTGTAACCAATGAAAAATTTTACTACATAAATAAAGACATAATATTAAATAACAAAAAAAAATTCAAAAACCTAATAATAGAAAAAAAAAGAATAACTATGGCAAATTTGTTGACTAAAAGAGTACAAAAGGAACTTCAAGATTTCTTTAGCAGTGAAGAAGCTGCACAAGGTGACATCAAATTGGAATTAGTTAACGATGACTGTAGGGAATTGAAAGGCGAAATTTCGGGTCCGTCCGATACTCCATATGCAGGAGGAAAATTTCAACTAGAAATTAAAACACCCTCAAATTATCCTTTTGGTCCGCCAATTATACGCTTTTTAACCAAAATATGGCATCCTAATATTTCATCCACCACCGGCACTATTTGTTCAATATTAAATGCCGATCAATGGTCTCCAGCTCTGACCTTAAAACACTTATTAATATCGATTCAGGCAATGTTATCTGCTGCTGAACCAGATTATCCTAAAGATGTCGCAGTAACGAAACAATTTAAAGAAAATCCAGATATGTTTAAGTTGACCGCTAGTCATTGGACTAACATCTACGCCGGAGGACCTACCAAATATCAGGTATTTGATGATAAAATACAACAATTGACAGATATGGGTTTAGACGAAACGGAATCTCGAGCAGCTTTGTCATCTTGTGGTTGGGACACGATGGGTGCATTAAACGAATTACTCAAGTAGTTTCTTTACAATTGATATTATAAATACTTTTTGTTTTATAATAAAAAATATTAAATATTATATTATACTAGCTGACCAGGTTGTGCCTAAAGGCCGCACTGTTGGGAATAATTTTAAATTCACTCTGTATGGTCTATTATTATATTTAATCATACATTTTTTAAGTGAACAGTAAAAATGTTAAAAGTTTAAAAATAAAAATATTTGCAGTCAAAAGTCCAATATAACGCAATATTTGTTACAGCTGCACATACATAGTTACATAGTATATAGCTGGATACCGGCTTCGCCCGGGTCTCACTAAAATAAAATACTTTGCCTTTGTCTGAATTTACTTTTTTTTGAAAAGTTTGAGAATTTTAAGTTAAGGAAACGGTAAAAATTGTTTGTTCGGACCAAACAAATTTATTTGTTTGATGATTCAAAGAAATCTTGTCTTCTTCTTGGGTTCTTCTTGCATTTTTGGAAATAAGGAACCAACTGCATGGTAAACTTGGCCTTGAATTTTAAACGTGGGCATAAAATTTCCATGCCGTATCTCGGTGGCACCAAACGATGTCATTTGAAAAGCGGAGTTGTACTTTCGTATATTTCTAAGGAAATTATCCGAATTATAGTGAGTGCCAAGTAGTAAACTCTTTAATGGTTCTGGCGGTTCAACAATGTCATCGAGTAAAACTTTTCCACTACAACAACACAGGCCAGGTGCTTCTTTTCCCATTTTAATGCACGACAGTAGTTACAGCTGGAAGTCATGGTTTCAATCGAAACGTGAGAATCGGTTGCATAATCAATGGAGACATCATAATTAAATCCAGACATTTCTCTACTTTTCCATGGGACTGAAGGAACACTTTCATTTTCTACTTCCATATCATGCAAATGATCACCATCATTAACTCTTATTGGGGCTTGATTTGCTGTGAAATGGAATCCTGTGCTGGGTCGGAAGCATTACGATCATTTATGTTATCGGTACTTTGATTTTGTCTACAAAACGCTGTCTTTTGGCCACAGTAGAAGAACGACCAAGATTTAATTTTCTTTAACTTTATATGCCACTGTTTGTTATGATTCCTTCGTTCCTTTTTTTGTCAGTTGATTTCAGATTTTTAGTTTATATAGTCATTTGAAGTAGGTTATTTAACCAACCTAAAAATGTCACTAATCTGTAGATTATCAGATTAAATCTGTAGATAATCTGTTCAGACGTGTATGTACAAAAATGTAATTACTTCATTGTTTATTAACTTACAAACGCGGAATTAGGCTTTAAACCTGCTCCAAGATGTACTCTATCATTTAAAAAAACGGCAAGTCGATCGATTCAGTAGTTTCGGAGATCATGCGTGACAAAGAAATACCATTTCACATTTATATATATAGATATTTTTATATTTTCAGTGTTAAAGTTTGGTCGAGTTATGAAGTCAGCTCAATATTATTGAGAAATTGTTAATAATTTTACCGTCGGACGTTCAAAATTGAAATATAAATTGGTGAATGATGTTTCTCGTAATTTTGAATTGGAAAGCAATGTGTTAAGCCAATCATCATTTTGAAAAAAAATATTATAGTTTAGACATCCTAAATATTTCTGTTTCCTATTGGACCTTTAAATACATAGTTGAATTTTCATCCAGATACATTGTATGTGGTCAAATCGAGTTAATTTTATGAGATTTGAAAAGAATTTTATATATTTTTCTTTGTCTGCAGTAGTAATTGCAATAAAACTGAAAATTTTGTAGTAGTTTTTATTTACGAAATATTTTAATAAACTTATTTTCACAATAAAAATTTGACAGTTTTGTGTTTAATGATTGTTGTTCATAACAAATTCAAAAATATGCCATTTTTATAAAAAAATGTAGAATTTTACGTCATAAAATTATGTTTGTATAATTTCTTGTTGTTCTTTCTTTATTTCTTTAAAAGTTTTTAAATTTTTACAAGCTAAATATGTGAAATTGTTAGATTTTTCCAACTTACATTTTTAGTTTAAGAAACCGTTGTATAGCGTTGTTTCGACTTTTAAAATCTTCTCAGTTAAACTCAACCCTAAGTTATTGCATATCAAGCAAAGAAAAATAAGTTTTAAGCATAATTCTACTTTTATAAGTTAACGAGCAAACGAGTAATTACATTTTGATTAGCAAAATTAGAAAATTTGATTAGAATTACATTAGAGATTAGCGACATTTTGTAAGTTGATATAATTATATTTATACAGCCTTGGTCAAAAGTAATAGGCCACCCCAAGATTTCTAAGTTTCATGGTTTGTTTTTAAATTCTGAAACATTTCAAATAAAGAAAATGATAAATATTAATGTTTTTATTAAAAATTGAATATTTTATGGCACCATCTTTTGTCCTAATGACACTTTTGATGTGTTTAGGCATAGTAGCTATTAATTTTGCACAAATATCTTGTGGAATATTGTTACATGCCCAATGCAACTGCCCAAACTAGGGCACCGTACAACATAACCGACTAAGCAACTGAGGTCAAGACTCTTCTTTTCGGCTCGGATGGACCACCGACGTGTGCAAGGAGCCTAGAAATGGTCATTGCTGCCTTCGTGGCCCGATCGGCTACGTGTCTAATTTGGTCGCCGAATTTTATATATTTGTCTTTTGTTTTGACAGAGCAACCGAGGCCGAGACTCTCCTTTTCGGCTCGGATGGACCACCGACGTGTGCAAGGAGCCTAGAAATGGTCATTGCTGCTTTCGTGGCCCGATCGGCTACGTGTCTAATATGGTCGTCGAATTTTATATATCTGTCTTTTGTTTTGACCATCAACAAAGCACATGGACAATCGCTACAAGTGTGTGGACTAAATGTGTGGACAGCTGTATGGACGTTCACGCGTGTGAAAACTTTCGTATTTATTCGTGTACGCACCAGACGGAAAAACAAAAAATATTGTATATCCTGGGAAGGCAACGGAAACCACCCCATTAATTATATTCCCTAGTAAAGTCAGCTTGGCTTCGGCTAAGCTGATCGCCTACGCACAATGAAGTGTATGGCACTTGAAGAAGAAGATTGTATATCCAAAAGCAGGGTCAAGTAGGAAAACCTAATAGGCCAGTCAGTAGAGAATCGAAATAAGGTGGTATGTTGCAAACGGTGGTGTAGAAGATTTTATTTTTAACTTGTATAAATAGGTACAAGCATATGAAAACAAAATGCTAACACGGGCGACCTCGGAGAACTTTTGGCAGCCAAAGAACTTCAAAATTTTAGGACTTTTTAGTTTTTGCATATAACTCCTAAACCGTGGATCCTATCAAAACATTTGTGGTTTAACAAATTAAAGAGCGTTAAATTCTGCGTCGAATGAGTACCACAACTTAATAATTTGGTCAAGTAGTATGGTCGAAAATTACGGTCAAAAAACGATGATTTTTTCTAATTTTGTCAAAACTGAGATATACCTATATGTGAGTGCGCGTCCGGCATCGATCGCGCTGCACTAAATTGTTGTAACTTTTAAACTGATTAATGAAATTGAGCATTCAAAAGCTCAAGTTAAAGAAAAAACATGTAGCTATTGCACTATTATATTTTCTAATATAAAATGAATGTATATAAGAGTAGTAAATGTATATAGTTGGAACATACGGAGATATCCGATAAAATCGCTAAGAGCTCTACCATTTCTACAATTCTTAAAATAAAGATCTGAAATTTTACAGATTACTCTAGAAGTAATGTATAAAAATATCCGATAAGTAAAAAATCTCAAAATTTAGTATTGAAGATGTATATTTCAAAATTTCAAAATTTTGGGCAAGTAATAAAATCTGAAATGTATACCTAACTTTAACCACATATTACTCTTGCTTAAATCGCGTTATTGGATTTCTACAAGTCCAATTTTAAAAGCTTCAAATGTGTACTTTAAGATGCTATAAGAGGATTTAGGTTAAAAGTAAATCAACCCTTTTATTTTACAAAAATAAAAAATAAATTTTTTTTTGCTCCAAAATTCGTTAAATTAGAGGTACGTTAAACGTTAATAACTTTTATAAAAAATTTATTTAACCTACTTAACTAGCATATATTATTAATAAGACATAAAAATTAGTGAATTTAGTGTAAAAAAAATTTTAGAATATATAATAAAACCTTTAAGCGATTTTATCGGATATCTCCGTATGTTCCAATTATATACATATACTACTCTTATATACATTCATATTTTTATTTGAAAATATAATACTCCAATAGCTACATGTTTGTTCTTTCATTTGAGCTTTTGAATGCTCAATTTCATTAATTAGTTTAAAAGTTACAACGAATTTAGTGCAGCGCGATCGATGCCGGACGCGCACTCACATATACGTATATCTCAGTTTTTGACAAAATTATAAAAAATCGTCGTTTTTTGACCGTAGTTTTCGACCATACCGCTTGACCAAATTATTAAGTTGTGGTACTCATTCGACGCAGAATTTAATGCTCTTTAATTTATTAAACCACAAATGTTTTGATAGGATCCACGGTTTAGGAGTTATATGCAAAAAACTAAAAAAAGTCCTAAAATTTTAAAGTTCTTTGGCTGTCAAAAGTTCTCCCGAGGTCGCCCGTGTTAGCATTTTTGTTTTTCACATGCTTGTACCTATTTATACAAGTTAAAAAAATAAAATCTTCTACACCACCGTTTGCAACATACAATTCCTTTACTGACTGGCCTATAAACGTAAACATAGATTTTTTTCCTATAAAATCAGTTTCACCAAAAGAAAGAGCACTAAAATACAAGACTTTTAAGGTGAGGTAGATTTTGGTAGGTCAATTAAATTTAATTTAAATTTAAAATTACCATATTTCTATAAAAACACTCATGCAAGTGTTACATCAAAATTGAATACATTTGATCGTCAGTACGTGCGTTGTAGGTAAGTCGACACCCACAACCGGTAATCGCTTCCTGCTAACTGTCGGGTTAACATCCCCAAGTTTTCGAGTAGAACCGGTCATGGAGAATATTTTGAATTAGTACCACGGCTAATCTCAAATTTTTAAAAGCGTTTTTCCAAAATTTGTAGTCCGATCGCAATTTTTTTTAATGCGTTTAAACAATGTTCTTTTTCATGACTCACTTTAAAAATTATGATAATCCGAATTCGGAATTTGTGACCGTCCCCAAAAACACTTCAATAAACAGAATTCTTAATTTAACTATAATGTCAATTTTACTATAAGTTAGTTAAGCTAAATAAAAATATAAATTACCAATTAGTAAAGTTGTGTATTATATCTATTATAGATGGGTTAATATAAAAAAATTAATCTAAAATTTAAAACTCAAATTTGCTTAAAATGCCCAAAAAAGGGCCAAATTGTTGGATGCATAACGTATAAAGCTAGCAAGTATAAATCCCACGCGAAACCAACCAATTGGAATATGTTTGAAATTCAAAACAATGCGCAAAAGAAAAAACGCTGCATGAGGTCCAAGAGCTTAAATCAAAGTAGGTACTTGAGACAAAAATACAGTAGTTTATTTTTAGTGAGACCCCGGGCGAAGCCCGGTATCCAGCTAGTATTCTATAATTGTCAAGGTTTGGAAACAACTTTTGTCGACCAGTTTTGACTTTATATCATCTTCAGGATAATCTATAATAATAAATTGACAAACACATGCAATAGCATAATCACCTACTTACTCATCAATATTTAAAAATTAAAGTGATTTATAAGATCTTTTAAAAACATAGAAAAAACTTAAAAAATCTACAAAGTAATATGAAGATTATAAATGTCAAATTAAATGAACTACATTTGCAAAATACCAATCAATGTCAAATTCATATCATCAAATTATCGTAATTGTAGAAAATCAGTGGTGTAAACAACACAATAATTGTAATAACGCACTATACTCACTACACTTGAAACCCAAAAGAAGCTTATAGTTTAAGATGTTGGTTTCTTTTCTTTTTTCTCCCATACCTAATCTATGGGTCGTCCAAGACCCATAGTTCACTATTCAAACATCAGAACCAAACCATTTCCATTGAAGACGACAAAGCAAACTAATCCAAAATACCGATTCAAATCTCTAAAAAAGAAATTCAAACACAAAAGTACATTACTTTGAAATAATTAATGATCGTTTAAATAAATAATGATTTCATCATTATTCAAAGAGGATATATGTACATACATATGTTCTTTATATGATTTTGAACTCATCTAGACAAGCAATAAGCACAACATACTCACGCCTAAAACTCTCTTTCATCTTTCATTAAAATTCAGTAATCTAGTTACATCGATTCAACAGGCAAGCTATCTCGGCAAGAAATTTAAAATCAGAAAAACGCACAAAATACTCATTACCGGTTTTGGCGCTCGAAATCATCCCAAAACTCAAGAAAAAGTAAGGGCGCTTTAATTTTTTCTTCCTGATAGAATTTTATTTTGGAAACTCTTGGTTAATCCCATTTGCTTGATTATTTGAAGTTGCTTGTTAATGGGCATGTGAAAACCATCGGTCATTTGTTTTCTTCTTTGGAAAAAATATAATATAGGGAACACGTGGAAAAAATTCAAAATTCAATTTTGGAATACGTTCACGACAAAAGGACATTCCATGAATAAAGACAAAAAGTTTCCAACTAAAACTGCTAGATGAATTGAAAATATAAAAACTACAGAAGAAACTGAAGAATCTTAGACGATGAGATACTCTTGAATTTCAAATCCCTTTATAATGCGTTGTTATAGTTGTGTTGTTTAGAACCGCTGATTTCTCGATTTTATCAAATTATAATTTGATAATATGATTTTGACATTGATTGGTTTTCTGCAGGAGTTTATTATAGTTCATTTAATTTTACATTTATAATCTTCATGTACTATAGATTTTTTTAAGTTTTTTCAATGTTTTTCCAGATCTTGTAATTTTTTTAAATTTTTAAATATTGATAAGTAAGTGACTGATTACTTTATTGGTTGTACTCGTCAATTTATATTATGTATTTATTATACATTACCCTGAAGATGCCATAAAGCCAAAAACCGGTTGACAAAACCTGTTTCCAAACCCTGACAATTATAACAGCAAATATAAAAAAAAATGTTTAAATAAAAGTTAAGCTGCTGAAATTACCTAAAATTTGATTTGGTTTGTTATTTTGGTACAAAAAAAATTGACCAAATTATAATTTTTTTAAAATATTTAGCATTCCCTTGTAAATGTTAAAATCCAACACCAAAATTTAGAAAACTAAATGTTGAAAGATAATTTAATACTCTCTGATTTTATTTCTTTTTATTACCCCCTAAGGCAAAATTTAGGCATTTATTATTATAAAAGAATGTTTTTATGAAAGTCTAAAATATTTATTTTTATTAATAAACCAGGTAATTGAAATTTAGCATGGTAAAAAAATTCTAGAAAAATTTTTGTTCTTAGCATTTGAGGAGCTAACTAAATTGACAATATAATTACAATTACAAATAATTTATAAAGTAAAAATCTATCTTTTTTTAAAATAGCCGATTTATTTTTAAATTTGTTATAAATAAAGATCTGTAGCAAAAAAAATGTAAAACTTCGATTGTGAAAGTCAGTTTATTAAAATATTACGTAAACGAGAAATTCTGCAAAATTTTCAGTTTTTTGCAAATATACTACTGCAGATGTGACTGATTTTACAAAGAAAATATATAAATAATTTTCAAATCTGATAAAATTAACTTGAATTTATATGTTTTTGACTATATACAAGGCTTCTCAATAAAATTTCAACTAACATTATTTAAAAACCCAATAGGAAACGAAAATATTTCTGTTTAAAATACTGATTAAACATAGGGGTTTTCCAACCAAAATTACGAAAACATCCTTCGTCAATTTATATTTTTATTTTTGAACGTTCGTCGCTAAAATATTTAATAATCTCACAATAATATTGAGCAGGTCGCATAAGTCGACCAAATTTTAACAATGAAAATAAAAAAATATATAATATAATATTATTTAAGAATTTTTTATTATAAAAGAAAAGGTACAAAAAATAGTGTCCAAAATTGTAAGTTATAATTTTTGTTGCAAATAAACTACTTGAGTAATAATTTGTTTAATGCACCTATCGTGTCCCAACCCCAAGATGACAAAGCTGCCCGAGAATTCATTTCATCTAAACCCATATCTGTCAATTGTTTTACCATATCATCAAGTATTTGATATTTGGTAGGTCCTCCGGCATAAACGTTAGTCCAATGACGAGCGGTTAACCTAAACATACCTGGATTATCTATAAATTGTTTTGCCACTACGACATCTTCAGGTTCATCTGGTTTAGCAGTGGATAGCATAGCTTGTATCGATAATAATATGCATCTAAAGGTCATAACTGGAGACCATTGATCAGCTTTTGATCTTGAACAAATAGCTCCGGTGGTGGATGAAACATTAGGATGCCATATTTTAGTCAAAAACCGAATAATTGGTGGAACAAAAGGGTAATTTGGGGGTATTTTAATTTTTAACACAAATTTTCCTCCTGCGTATGGAGTATCGGACGGACCTGCAATTTCTCCTCTTAATTCGCTGCAATCATCGTTAACTAATTCCAATTTGATGACACCTTGTACAGCTTCTTCAATACAAAAGAAATCTTTAAGTTCCTTTTGTATTCTTTTAGTTAACATATTTGTCATAGCCATTCTTTTTCTTCTTGCAGTTATTGTTAGTGTTTTGATTTTGTTATTGTTATTTCAGATGTTTTTATTTATATAGTAAAATTTTTCATTGGTCAAAGATTATCGAATAATCCAATAATCGTGGTCGGATTAAATGCAGTATCTATAATTTTATGAAAATTAAGGTGAGAAATTTCGCAATCCAAGCAAATGGCGCGCATTTTATGAATGTAAATCATTTGAATGTTTATCATTTCTTATAATTACATCATATCGGTATTTTAATGCAAAATAAATATGTACGTATAACTTATTTTTAAATTGCTAGAACTGTTGTTATCTGTATGCAATTGCATCAAAAACCGTTTAATATTTTGTCAAACTACGATAAACAATGATCGCTCTACTGTTATTATTAAGCGGCGCTGCCATAATTACATTTTACTACTTTTGGACATTTAATTACTGGAAAAGAAGAGGAGTGAAAACTTTGCCGCCAAATCTATTTTTTGGAAATTTATCAGGTGTAGTTCTCAAGAAAGTTCCTGTTTATGAAATGTTTAAAGAAGTGTATGAAACATGTAAATCACGCGGAGAAAAGTTTATGGGTTTTTATTTCTTGAATATACCGACATTGGTGTTAACCGATCCGGAATTGGTCAAGCAGATTATTTCAAAAGATTTCAGTTACTTTACGGACCGTCCATTTTATCTTAATGAGGAAGATCCACTTACTATTAACATAGCTTCTGCAAAAGGCAATCAATGGAGGAAAATGAGAGAACAATTATCTCCAGCTTTTTCGCCAAGTAAGATGAAAACTGTGTGCCACACCTTACTACAAGTTGGTGATCAATTAAAGTCTTGTTTGGATAAATCCGCAGCAAATCTTGAAGTGGTTAATTTGAAAGATGTGGCTGGTAAATACATAGTTGATGCAACCGGTATGAGCATTTTTGGAATCGAATGCAATACTTTACAAAATTTAAATATGGAATTTAAGAAATTTGCTGAAAATACTTTTGGAGGTAGTTTTAGTCAAAATATTAAATTGACGCTAAGTATATTGTGTCCGTCAGTGCTACAATTCTTTAAAATTCCGTTTACGAGTTTTGAAATCCAAAAATTTTATTTAAATTTGATAAAATCCACTGTGGAATACAGAGAGACGCACAATGTCGTACGAAACGATTTGATGCATTCGTTAATTCAACTGAGAAATAATATTGACATCGAGAAAGAAAATAATATAACTTTGGGCAACGTTTCGGAAAATGAAAAATCTTTGAAGATCGAAGAAATCACAGCCCAAGCTATAATATTTTTTGGTTCTGCTTATGAAACTTCCTCGTCAACAATTTCCCTTTGTGTTTACGAATTGGCATCGAATGGAGACATTCAGAATACTTTAAGAGAAGAAATTGTAAACGTTTTGGAAAAATACGATGGAAAACTTTGTTACGAAGCCATTATGGAAATGACTTATTTGGAGAAATGCATAACAGGTAATTGAATATTTATGTAATGTTTTTATATACCTTTCATTCTAGAAACCTTACGCAAATACTCATTGTCAGCGATGATGGCCAGAATCTGCACCGAAAGGTATAAATTGCCCAATACTGATATTGTAATAGATCCGGGAAATACCGTGTACATACCAGTCCACGAATTCCACCAAGATCCTGAATATTATCCTGATCCGGATAAATTCGATCCGGAAAGATTTTCACCAGAAAATAAATCTATGCGATCGAGTTACACCTTTTTGTCATTCGGAGAAGGGCCGCGCAGTTGCATAGGTATGTAATATTGTTCATTTCAATTATTCTCGATTTTGGTATAAAAATGCATAAACTTTTTTAATTTTTCTAACGTTCTTAGGTGTTCGACTAGCAACATTGGAGATTAAAATATTTTTGGTAACATTTTTAAATAACTACAATTTCACTATCAATTCGAAGGTCAAAGTACCACCAACTCTCAGTAAAAGCAGTCTGCTGATATCTTTCGAAAATCCACTTTATTTAAATATCGAGAAAATATAAATCACTACTAATTGTATTTTGTTACATATTATTATCAATTTATAATCTTTGGTTGCATATGAATTGTATTAACCTAAACTAATTATTTCTTTATAAAAAAATATATATAACGTTAACTAAAATAAATACCAAAATAATAATAGTGTGTTACAGATATATGTATATATTGTGTTATATAACAATAATAAAAATATTTTTAGCAAATTATCAGATGTTGAGAGGAATTAAACCCTCGCCCCACCGATAAGTTACTCGCCAACACTTCCAAACGGTTAAATCGATTTGGCCTCACAAAACCGTCCTAACGTTTTTTATGTTGACCAAATTGAATTCAACAGCTTTAATTTACCAATACGAAAAATTACTAACCTTGTTACTGATTCCTAGAATTGTTGCACTACAAAGTTTCCAGTTTGCTTGAATTGCAGAAATATTATTACTAATTTTGCTGTTACTTTCGTTGTTCAAAAATTGGTTTGATTTTCTACTTTAACTCTTCTTTTATCCTTGAAAAGCCAAATTTTCCGGCATACCGTTAGTCAGTATTGCAAAGACAACCAAAATTCAAAAAAGGGATACAATTTGGATTAATTCCATCAGCAGTAATCAATCAGCTGATCGACTGTAATATCTGTGATTATGAATTTCTTTTAGTGAAATTAGAGCTATTTAATGTTGAATTTTACAGCATTGGTATCTCTATATAAATTACAAAATATCATTCGTGTCGCTTAAGACAAAGAGAAAATTTTAATAATTAATTAATTACTAAAAACTATAGAAACGGTTTTGGTTTTTACTTACAAATCTATAGTTTATTATTCCTTGTTTTATAATACAGACAATATTTTCCGTGCAAGAAAGTAATTTTCATTTAAGTACTCATGAAGTATTAGACATTAAGTTTCCACTTTTGTAAATTAAATAATCATATTTATATTTATCGTGTATATACAAAATCCAGTTATTAAAGTTTTCGTATCATTAAATCAAGCAATTTATTGGAGTGCAGTTCAGATAGTGAAATTTGATAATTTTATTATTTATTTATAATAATCACATGATATAACGAATTTCCCTGGGGTAGTAAAGCGGGGAGATTATTAATTTCCGCGGTCGTGAATATTCATCTTGACCTCCCGGTTGATGAATGAAGCCAAAGATTCATCAAAGCTGTAAGGTTTAATTTCATCAACCATCATGCTTCACTGGATGACTGACAACCTTTTGACAGAAGTCTCCGACAAGCACAACAATCAAACCGTCCTTTAGATTTTTATTGCCACAAATGACTTGCAGTGTTCTGTTACCTGTCATTAGCTTTGCTACAATACCAGAGAAAATAGATCAGGAAGGTTTTTCCTGTACAATCAGACGCATCGATAAAAATTACACCATCCTTTTATTGCGTATTAGTATCAACATATGATATATCACTTGTTGACCTGCATTCAACAAAAGTTCGTGCTGAGGCACCTAACCCAGTATTTCTTCAGTGTCATACCAGAATTTTGTTTTCAGAAGATCATTGTAGATGTCTTCGTGAAGTGTCCAGCGTCTTTACAGGATTTTATCTGTGTAATCAATTCAGAAGATCTTCCAACATATAGTTTTTGTGGCTTGAGGATTCGCAACGACAAAATGACAAATATATCTGCAACAGTTTAAATACTAAATAAATTAAAGAGTGAGTGGCAGTCAGGAACTTTGAAAAAATTCCCAACAACAAATTGACATTTTAGAAAGAACTGTTAGCAGAAGGCGTTCTCTATGGCCCTGGATTACCTCAACGATTCAAAAATCCTCCAATCAGGAACTCGTTAAATTAATATATTTTTTAAATCCATCGTATTTTTGCTTGCAGATGTTACAGTTCAGAAAAGTTCTTTTTAAAAGGCCGTCCAAGCCATCTGTTATCTTCAAAAAAATTAATATTTTTCTAAACATTCCTTAAAACTTTCTTTATAATGCAAAAATCTTTAATTAAAAGTTTCTATAAATCTCTGACAAAAAAATGCTTCTTTTAGCCTGGAACTGCAAATAACTTCTTAAGGTAAAATCCCCTTATCCACAAAATTTGAATTGTCTTAAAAACAATTGGTCATTGCATTACCTAAAGTGCATTTCCGACTTTTCTAGAGAATCTATAAAAAGGGTAAAAATAATCCTCGAGTTCGGAGAACATAAATACACCCAGAAATTGGTCCAATGAGTCTAATAGGTGAGTTTATCTCTGTCACGCTAGCCACAAAGCTAGAAATGAGGAGATATGGCTCCAAATCGTAAAAAGGCCTACCGATGCAGCGGAAAGGCAGCAAAAACGAAAACCAAAATGTTTAAGATACATGCCAAATTATATATTGGTGCTCAACATAGAAATATTCTTACAGTATTATAATGCATATTTTCAGGCACAGCTTCAATTTTTGACCCACAAGAGAACTATTGTATAATTAAACAAAGATCGAACTTCTGACATCAATATTTTAATTAAAAACTAGATTAAAGGGTAGCTCTTGTTAAAAATACTAAGCTGCCATTTAATTCCAGATTCCAACTTTTTTTTGATTCTGAAGAGTTCCTTCCCCCATCACCTCCTCTCGTCAGGCCTAGCTGTACCCACAACAAATTGGTATAAAAGCAAAATACCAAAGTAAATTTTGAATAAAAATATAATAATTATATAAATTTTACATGATATATTTAAACAACAATAATAATTTATGCAACTCATATACATAGCGAGGTCAGCAAGTAACGAACAAACATTAGTAATTTAAAATTTGTATAATAAAGAAAATTAACTAAAAATTTACGTTACCGATTTCAAGAGAAACAAACATTTGGCCACTTAGAATGTTTCATACTTTGTAAACCCACTGTGCATATAAGTTGTATATCGTCGGCTTAATCCGTAAACTGCGTAACTCCACTTAAGGTGCAACACCGTTTTTTATTCATAAAAGTAAAAAATTGCGTTATTATATAGGTCATATAACGGCGTGGAAACTTATTTTTAACAATATAACTAAATTTATACCGATTTTGCTTCCTGTGCTACCAGTTTTTTGCTCTTCGGTAAATAAAGCAAAATGGATTTACGTAGTTTACAGATTAAGCTGACGATATTATGCATTCATAGTTACTTGGTTAACAAATTTTAAGTAAAGTTAAAAAGATATCTAAAACAAAACTAAAATGAAATATAAACACCACATTTGGTGAAGAGATTTTAAAATAAAATTGTGTCGCCTACTGAATACGTACCCCACACACGGATAAATACGTATGCTCTGTATATAAATCATTAACAGGAACTAAGGTATAAACTAAATTAATTAATTTGCATAAGTCTTTTAAAATGTCTAACAGGTCTTGTACGGGTATCTGCTTCTTAACATTATAAAATATCTTCAAATTGCAAACTGAGAGAGCATCAGTTTCTTGGCCTTGCTGCAATTTACTGACTATGTAATCAAGGTACTCCTTACATATTTCTAAGGGTATAGAACCATTCAATTCTTTTGAACAATCTAAATGACACACAATAGCAGCTGTGTTGTTTTCAAAATTCCAGCGTCGGAAAATCGAGATCGACCAATCTTGAACACATTTTCCAGTCTCTTCATCTAAAATAATTTAAATAATTAAACATTTCAAATGTTATATTACCAGATTTACACTCAAATGTGTTGTTGTGTCGGTGCGCCCAAACATGCCACTCCACTAGAGCGTTCCGCGGCAAAGCAGAAACAATAACATAATCAACAATAGCATTGTTTGTCTTCGTTTCCCAACATTTTCGCACTTTCTCGATGTGTTTCATATTTGTTACATAGCAGACACCCTGAAAACAAACAAATACAAAAAATTACAACAGCCATAGTCATAGTTTCTGCACAGAGGAGGTTCTAGTCTCAAGAGTTGAAAATTAAAAGATAATTCAAAATCAAAAAATTTTGCACAAACCTGCATCACATCACGCAAGTTAACGTTCGGATCGATGGCATTGAGTATCCTACTCATATGTTTGAGAGCCAACTGGCACTGGTACTTAATTCCACCCTTAACCAACTCCATACTTCCAGGAACCAAACCGATTAGACCGGATAAATTAATCATTTCACCTACTTGCACTGCCTGACTGTATGGTCCAATATTAGCAGGCGCCCAGTGAGAAATACTCTGAACATGTAGCGTATGCCTATTTAATTGTGAATCCCCTATCGTTTCGGTGAGAGGGGACCATGATAGAGCGTCTAAAATTACTGGACAGTTTTTCGGCAAAGGCACTTGTACACAAGCTCGACTTGAAGGATTTATGTGCTTCATAATTTGCACGTACGATTTATTTAACTGTGAAAATTTTGACATGTCGGCTATAAAGAGAGATATTGAGCACACGTCTTCTAATTTCTGATTGTGGTTTTCCAAAATGGCTGTAATAATAATCAAAATATTAGAAAAATGTAAGGAAGCGATTGCGGTGACAAAAATCAAGAACAGTGCATACCTACACTTTAATTTTTCCAAAGCTTGGGTCATTGCAGTGTCATAGTCATCCGAATTTCCACAGATACCACCGACACATAACCAACCATCGCTACTTCTTGCACTGTTTAACGTTTGACAAAATTGTGTAACATTTATGTCATCAAATGTGGTGGTAAGTGGTTCTTCGATATCGGTATCGACATCTTCTTCCATAAATTCTGTAGCTTCTTCACCTTGATCAGTTACATAACCATCGCTGTCTTTTAAAGCCACGCCTTTCAAACGATTCCTTAAATCTAATTGGGGCAATTTTTCTACTAATTTTAGTTTGTTCAATTTTAAGAACGCCACAGAAGCAATTGGGTCTTCAGACTGCATTACAACTTCAGACTCTTCACTGAAAAAACAAACATGTTAGTCAACTCTGCAGTTTTTTGCTAAAAATAGTTGAATTATTGAAAATCCTATTGAATTGTTAAACAGTTGAATTGTTGAATGACAAAAAATGAAACTGCTGAATAAAAGATAATTGAATTATTGAACCAAAAACAATTGAATTGAATTAACAGCCAAAAATAATTGAATTATAAACAAAGTAGTTGAGTTTGTTGATTCAAGGGTGATTGAGGTATTGAACCGAAAACAGTTGAATTATTAAATCAAAACCAATTAAATTATCAAACCAAAAATATTTAAATTGTCAAATACACAAGTAGAATTATTAAACCAAACAGCTGAATCGTTGACAAAATAGCTAAATTTATTAAACAAATTAGTTGAATTATTGAACAAAACAATTGAATTATTTAACAAAACAGTTGCATTTGCATAGTCAGAATAAAGTTTTTACTTCCCCCAGATTCGAACCGGGGTACGAACATAGACTGGCTAACATTTGTAAAAACCAACGACCCATAGAGAAAAGACTCCCAGGACAACCTCTCAAAAGATGGGCTTAAAGTTGTTTTTTTTTTCAAATAAGTTAAAGATCTTGTCCATGTATGGATTTTTTACAGACACAGATAAATCACATGCAGTAAAAATAAAATATTGCAAAGTTGCAAAATAATTTGTGTATTGTAGTTGACCCCTCTGGAAGTAATATATTACATAATATAGAGCTGGAAACCCGCACGTGGATCTGGCGTAAACGTCTTTAAGTGTGGATTCAAAAAACTTCACTTTATAGCTTCATGAAATGCAAGATTCAATATCTACGTGAATACTTTCTGCACCAATAAAATTTTCTCATCAAAATGTATTAGAAACAGTACCAACATGTTGTTAGTTTTCATTTGGGGTCAAAGAGTATCAAACGAGTTTTGCTTCCCGTTTTATTACATAATATGACGCATTGAGATACGTAAAGCTGGGAAAATTAGCTTGGAACTGGTGCAAACCAAATTGCTAAAGTAGAAAATATCCCACATGCCACATTGTGGAATCTAACTAAATGAGCAAATTCTTTTTCTTCTTCCCAAAGTCCAAAGAACGGGAGACGGTCGTAGATAGAAAGAGAGTCAGAAAGAAAATTTTTCCTTTCTAGACTCCTCCCGGGATCAAACCGGGTGCCTTTGTGTCAGTAATTGATCGCTCTAACCACTAGGCCAAGACCGTCTCTTGGCAGCATAGCAATTAGCATGAGCAAATAGGTGAAATCAGGATTTCCCTTGAATTTTCCAAAACAAATTTCCGGATTTTTTCAGGTTTTCCCTGATTAAAATTGATGATTTTCCGTAACTTTTCGAAATTTGTTAATAAAAGTCAAATATGAATCCATCTATCCAAACATGAGACCAACAGTATAGTGTAAAGTATACACCGACCGACTAGAAAGCGAGAGACCGCGGTTCAAGTCCTCGGATGCGCAGCTGTGATCAAATGTCCGATATCAATCTTTGGACTATGGGGAAGGCAACGGGAAACCACCCTATTAATTATATTCCCTAGTAAAGTCAGCTTGGCTTCGGCTCAGTTGATCGCCTACACACTGTAAAGTGTATGGCACTTGAAGAAGAAAAATGAATCTGTTATTATCAAAAATATTTGAATTGTTACACAAACCAATTAAATTATTAACCAAAATAGTAGAATTATTTAACAAAACAGTTGTATTTTTGAACAAAGTAGTAACTTCTCGCAAAAAATGTTGAATTGTTTAAAAATCTGTTGAATCGCTGAACAATTCAGTTGAATTATTTAAACCACACAGCAAAATTATTGCACAAAACAGCTGAATTTCTTAAACATTCAAGGAAGCAGCTGAATTACGCCTAGAACAAAACAGTTGCATTTTTGGTATTTGGTATTTTAGTACCAAAATCAACTAAATTATTCAACCAAAAACAATTGTTAAAACCAAAAATAATTAAATTGTTTGAATAAGTAGTTGAATTATTGAACAAAACAGTTGAATGATTGAACAAAACAGTTGAATGATTGAACGAAACAGTTAAATTATTGAACAAAACAATTGCATTATAAACAAAAAATGGCTCAATTATTAAACTAAAATCAGTTAAATTATCAAACCAAAAATATTTGAATTGTTGAATGAAACAGCTGAATTTATAAAACAAAACAATTGAATTATTAAACAAAACTGTTGCATTTTTACAAATGACTGAATTATTAATCCAAAAATACTTGAATTGTTGAATAAACTAGTTAATTACTGAACCAAACAGCTGATTTATTAAACAAAAGCACTGAATTATTGAAGAAAACATTTGCATTTTTGAACAAAGCAGTTTACATTGTTGAACCATGAATAATTGAATTATTAAAACAACTGAACATGGTTCTCGCCGAACTTCTCAAACCAAATTCTCTGACTTCTCCACATTTCCGTGATTAAAATTGGTTATTTTCCCTAACTTTTCAATATTTGGAAAATTTTAAAAAATAAATAATATGGATCAACTAAACGAAATACATCCTAATGTTATAACGTGGAAAAACAACTTGATACAAATTTAAAAAATATATTTAATCAAAACTTAGTTTATTATTTTTTTAATTTAAATTAGTATTTTTTTGAAATTTCAAAAACTTTCCCTGCCCAAAGTGTTAATTTTCCTGACCAATATTTAAAATCAGATAACTAAACTGTAGGTTATCACAGATTTTTTGTAGGATATCTAATTCCCTATAAAATCGTCCAAATTTAATATTTTCATATTCCTTCTCTTTCTCGCAGCATTTATAGTGTAAGATCTAGGTGTAATTTTATTGGCGTTAAGTAATTTTCAACAATTTTAAATGTAACCAAAATACTTACGTCAAATCAAATATTGAATCTAAAAAAACAGGGACTTACATTACAATTCTGCTGGCAAACAATGGACAATCCAGCACCAAAGTCTCATATTCTCCCCCTTCTCCACAAACATTAACACCATACTTCTCGTGTATAGATTGCAGGTGTGGTTCCACAAGCCGTAAAGAACGACCCAAGTGCCTTGATGGTTCCAGTCCTAAAGCAGCCACCTTAATAATAATAGCATCCAAGTCGGATCTGATCATTTCTTGTAGGAGTTCATTTTGATCCCTCCTCCATAAATAAGCCAACGGTGTTAATCCTAATCTCGAACATCTAAAATTTGAAGTTAAAAGAGCAAGTCCAAGCAAGCAGTTACTTACACATTTTCCACCCTAATTCTCTGATAATCAGATAAAATTGCACCAACGGATACAGCATTAATATCAAGTTTATCTGTAACTTCCTTTAAAAGGTCATACAAATCTTCAACTTCGTCGTTTTCAGTAACCGTGTAATTTAGGTCTTTGTGATGAGACGTTCCAAAAGTTTGTCTACGAAATAAAGGTAAATCCATAGATCTGGCAATCAATTCGATCGATTCGTGCCCCACACTTTGGTACATGTAACTGTCAATCTCGGTTAAATTATAAGGCACTACATTAGCCAGTGCCACAATTTCGTGTCCAGCTGCCACACATTGCATCAGATTAAAACAACTATCCTTACCGCCACTTATTAAACCAACAACCTTCATTATCCTTAACTTTTAATTAAAAATTTGTACTAAGTAAACAATGGTTATATAATTTGATTAATTTTGCTTAAACCGGTTTAAGTAGAAAATTATTATAAAAGAGTGTAAAAAATTTAATTTAAATTTAAATAGACTTACATAATAAGTCGGAACGTTTAAACGACAGGTTATTTACGAAAATTTTTCATCGTGATTTAGAGGTTATGTGCCTGATATGTCAGTTCAAACGTCAATTTTTGGGGAATTGATTTTATGCCGCGAAATTTAAATAATTGATTTCAAATAATCGCTGAAATTGTACTATTTCTGGTTCAAGAAAAATTGTCTATTATACTTAAATCGTAAGCTCCTTTAAAAGAAATTCGTAAATGCACAGTATACTATTGAGGAAAAAACAGTGCCAACAAATATTAAATGGATAAGACTATGGATATGATATTTTATTATAAAAAATAAATAAATGTGACCACGAAACTAAACCACACAGGTGAACAGCCTTAAAAATGGTTTACTTTTCCTGCAGCCGATGCTGATGTATCTACGAGATAATGTAATTCTTATTGCAAGCGTGGGTAATTATTTTATTGCATTACAACGATGTGCCCTGTCTTCAATCATTTTCTAATTAAATACGTTTAACCCATTTTCCCATAATGAGTTAAAACTAAATTAGCAATACTTAAATTACTTATAATAAAGTAGGAGGTCAGGGAGTGAGTGAATACAGTGGAACTCGATTGATGTGCAACTCGTTTGATGCGGAAATCGATTGATTACCATATTATATTAAGTTTTAATAGTCTTAAAACTTAATTTTAATTCTCTTAAACTTAATTTTCGGTGGCTAATCCATTTGGCATTGTTTGGTCTCACCCCAGAGAGTTAGAGCTGAAATTATAAAATAATAAAATAAAATAAATTTAATATTTTATTACCAACCTAACAATGTTCGGTCACACATTTCGGTTCAGACAGCGTTCATAAATACATATTAGATGTGCATGAGTATACTACCTACCTGTATTCGTTTTATTTTTCTCAAGATAATAATGTACTCGTATAACAAATGGCAGGTTATTGTGAAAAAGATAATTTAACGGCTTTGCAGCCATGTAAATGATGTATCAAAATAAATTGGCTTCTTTGTGCAATTTGCCCTTACTGAATTTCCTTTCCATACAATTAGTTCCTTTCAGCAAGTATACGTCGTAGTAACAATAATTGATCACTAAAAATATGCTTCATCACAATTTTTTTTTTCAGTAGATAAGTTATATTAGAAAACTTAAATAGGAAATTCAAAGTACATAAATACGAGCAAATGTTTAACTTATTGCGAAACAAGAAACTGGATTCAATTATAACAGTTCAAACAATTGTTGAAACTTATTAGAAGTTGTATTATATTCCAAACATTTAATCCTACTTTAAAAAGTTCCTACTAAGCTATGGTTCAGGAGAGTGTATGGAGATTAGAGAACAGAACTTGAGGTATGTAAACTGCTCTGATGGTCAGTAGTAAATTTTTTGATTTAGGGGGATCATGTATGATTAATAAATAATAGTAAAGGTAAGAAAAATTTAAATAGTCTAAATAAATTGGATTTGTGGATTAGATTTTACTTTATTGAAGAAAAAATAATAATCATAAATCGTAATCGCAAATAAAATATGGATGCTATCAAGTCCCCGATCGCGGGTGCTGATGTTGCGTTTCCTATTTGTATGTTCGTCCACTTCTATTTTGTCTGTTCTTGGTTATCCGTATTCCCTTGACCTTTGCTACTTATATATATGTTTTAAGGTTGGAGTACCAACAATGGATTAAAATCACAATTATGTGTCGAGAATGGCGCGACAACTCCAACTCCTGAAAATAGCATCCGCGTGGTCTGGGTCGCCACAGATTTGCACAGAAAAATGCCAACAGCATTTTGACCAGTCGGTTTAGAGATTTTACTAACTTGTAAATTTCTATTTTAACCCTGTTTATTTTATAATTTTTCACATTTAAAATTTCCAAATTTGGCGGCAATGAAACGTTCACAACAGTGCGAAAGCTCCAAATCCTCCAAAAGCGCCAATGTTGTGCGGACTGAAGGCCGCAGTGGTAGAAGTAATTTTAAATTTACTCTAAATGAGCGTTACGTAGAGTGAAATAAATTTAGGATATCCGATGAATGTACACCTTTTAGGTGACAATGTAAGACAAAATTGAAAATTAATATTTCCTCAATATTTGTTTACTACATTGCCACAATATTGCCAAATGTTTACATCACTATATCGCACCCTGAAAATAACACTGTCGTAACTTCCAAAACCATTATTTTGAGATAATCGCATTTTAAAGATTGCAACGGTTGTAGTAATTTTACCATTATGTATAATGTCACCTAATTTATTTTAAATAATAATTTGGTCGGTTCTAAACCTAAACAAGTAGTATTTTGAGAATGGAAATAAATTTTTATGCTATAAATTAATTAAATAAAAGTTGAAGGTGGAACATACGACAGTTTTCCATTAAAAGATGAATGTACAACAGTATTACGTTGTTTATTATTTTCAAAAAAAGTCTTCAATAATGTTATCTAATCTAAAAATAAATTTTCTTCTTCTTCCTCTTCATCTTGCAGATCAATTACAAAATTTTTTTGTTTGCGATTGCTTACCAGTGCTTCATAAAACTGCGCATGGGACTTGGGTATGTGATTCTGGTTCAGCAACCACATCAAATCTTTCTTTTTTTCAATAGATATTCCTGGATGGCTTGCATACATTGCATCTAATTTTGATGATGTACTAGAACTTTTTCTTCCGCGGCTCTTAACTGTTATTAGGTGAATGTTAAAGAATTCTTCCTGCTTCCATGACGTTTTGTAAAATAATTGATTTGGTTGGCTTTTGACCAACCAAATTGACCAACCACCTTGTTGTATGTACCATACAACAGTCTTCCTCACAGAAGCTGTGCATATTTGTGAATTGTAAAACTGTTGTTCGCTAAATAGCACCTGAATGATAAAAGATGGAAGTTTCGACGTGGTACCATTGAAAAGAGCGTAAAAAAATACATAACAATCAATCAAAATCTGAAAATTGTCATTTTGGAAGTTACGACAGTGTTATTTTCAGGGTGCGATATGCTGACGCTATATTGTAAATCAATATTGAACCAATATTTTGTTCTATATTGTGACAATATTGTATTGAAATCGCAGAAAACTGACATTAAATAAATAAATGACATATTATGTTTTGACGGTGACAGTTAAAATTCCCGGATCGGGATTTTTACCATTTTTAAAGTGGATTATAAAAGATGAGGGTCTAATTAGCGTATAAAAAAATAAAATTTGCTGCCGGTTCACAAATTTTGGAAAAACAGCCTTAAAAATTAATTTGGAAGGTAATTTTCTCATTGCCGCTTTTGAACTGTTGCCCATCGAATTTAAAATAGGTTGTGGCGACAGTAAAGATATCAGAATCTTTGTTTTTACAACGAATTATAAAAGGTGAGGGTGTAATTAACAAATAAAAAATAAAATTTGTGGTTGGTCAACAAATTTCGGAAAAATTCACTTTTAAGGTGAATCCGACTCTTGGCATAGTTGCGTTTGTCAAAACCCACTTTCCATACCCTCCGCTATGGGCGCTACAAGCGGTTTTGCCAAGCGCTTTACTTACTAAAACATAAAACATTTACTCATTAAAAACATCCCCAAGAACGGTCCAACTCGACAAAGTGTGGACGTTGACGCGACGGATTTCAGAGAGCGACTGGTATATCTCAAGGAAAATAGTATACAAGGAATGATCTTGCGCATGTAGTAACGTTTAATAATCCATGATGGCCGGCATTGTGAGACCCTAAATACAAATTTTAATACTTTTCTGCAAATTTAAATAAATTTGTAGGTTTAAAACGTCGTTTTTTAAATTATAATTTAAAAATTAAATATTTTTTAAATTATTTTTTTATGAAACCGTTATAAAGCGCTCTCAAATAGGCAGTTAGATTTGAATACGCAGTAGATGACGAGTTTTGGTTCATCATTAGATTACATCTTGTATTCTATTGGGTATATCCCCACCGCTTGCCACTGTCGACCCAGGCATAGCACACGCACCGTTAATACAATGTATAAAATATAGGAAAATTGTAATTTTCAAAATTAAATTGTGGCCTTATTACAAGTCCGACAACATTCATCTTTGCCTTAAACAGCTTGTATTTTTCTGTTCTTTCGTTTGGTAAAGCCATTTCTAGAGGAAGAACTGTATTTTCGATTCCGGGAATCTTAACTCTCACCTACTTTGACAAACCCAAATTGACACAAAAAATCCCAACTTCAATGTCACGAAATAATTAAAAGTTAATATTTTAAAAAGACAGAATTTCACCAATTTCACTGTTCATGATGGATTTTAAACCAACCGAATTTTGAAAAGGCATAAACCGAGGGGTCAACCACTAGAGAAATCGTGTACAATTAACTTCCCATTTCACGTACTTCACCAGTAATTCACCGTACTTCATCAATAATTCACGGTACTTCACCTAATTCATCAAGACTTTCAATTTCAGAGACTTACTGAGATACCAAAATTTGAGCACTGGAGGATGATCCACACCCCCCACACCTACCGGATCGAGTAGTTTATTTTTTATTTTGTTGCAAAGATCTGCCTCCCAGGGGGTACGGAATTTATAATTACGCAATTTATAATTAATTGTCAGATTACGAATTAAACACATTTACTTGGCCATAGCTAATTTGAAAAACTTGGGATATGTTTAAATATTTAATTCACTTTTAATAAAAATAAATTATTTAAACCGGGGGTGTGGAACACCCTCCAGTGCCTCTACAACGGAAATCTTCAGTTTACTTCTGATAAAAAGTACTAAAAACTACTCGGTCTGGGGTTCAGCATGTTCTGCAATGTTCTTCACTCCAAAATCTGTGCACTGGAGGGTGTTCCACACCCCCCAGACCCCGGATTGAGTAGTTTATTTTAATCAGAAGTAAACTGAAGATCTTCCGTTGCAGAGGCACTGGAGAGTGCTCCACACTCCCCAGATCCTTTGCTTTGAGTAGTTTATTTTTTACCAGAAATAAACTGAAGTTCTCACGTTGCAGAGATCTACCTCCCAGGGGGTACGGAATTTATAACTATGCAGTTTATGATTAATTGTCAGATTATGAATTAAACACATTTACTTGGCCATAGTTAATTTTAAAAACTTGGAATATGCTTAAATATTTAATTCACTTTAAATAAAAATACATTATTTAAACCGGGGGGTCTGGGGTGTGGAACACCCTCCAGTGCCTCTACAACGGGAGATCTACAGTTTACTTTTAATAAAAAATAAACTAAAAAATCCGGGGGTCTGGGGAGTGTGAAACATATTAAAAGTTTAAAAATTTAGTAGAAACTCTCCGCTAATGTTTTAGTTTTCTAAAACAATTATGTCAAATTCTTGGGGGGGGGGGGACAACCAAAAGGGTAAAACGAAAATAAATTATATACAATCAAGCACAAACGATTATTATGATTATTTTCAAAATCGAGAGGGTGGAGCTAGCAGGTTTAAATAATGAAATACCATAATTTTTTATTGAACTACCAAATTTGCTATTAAATAATTATTATTGAATACGCGTGTCTTATCTATGATACACATCGACCGTAGCGTGTAATTCGTTAAAAATTTACTAACTTCATGATATTTCATTTGTACTTCAATATTATTAACACGTATTTTACCTACTTTACACGTACTTCATGTATTTTGTCAATACTTCATGTACTTCACAAGTACTTTATGTACTTCACATGAGATGTCATGTACTTCATGAGATCTGTACAAAAAACTTCACCAGCGGTTAACCCCTCGGCATAAACTAACCTACTATTTAACGTTCTGAAGTTCCCGCAGCTAACGCCGCTATCTTGAAAACCTGGCGGTCGGATCGACTTTCCGCGTTTTTCTCAAAAACCATTAGTTTTACGTTAATTTTGAAGTAGATCTTTTTAAAGAGCATAAAATTTCCAATAAGAGCATATAGCTGTTATTTCGGTGAGAAATGCTGGGTTTCCCCGAAAAAAAAATTACAAATAAAACCTTTTTTTCATTTCAAGCAATTAATCCAGATCAATCACAATCATTTTAAAGTCATAAAATAATAAGTAAATTTCCAAAAAAATAATAAGAATAAAAACAATGACTTAAGATGCATTAGATTTAAATTAAACATGTTTGTTTTATTTCAGTCTATTTCTCGCATTTTCAACAATCAAGAAAAAAATCTTTCTACTTTGTAATTTTTTCCGGGTAACCCGGCATAGGATCGAAATAATAGTTACATATTCTTATTAGAAATTTCACGCTTTTTAAAAAAAGGTCTTTTTTAAAATTGACGTACAATTAACGGCTTTGAAGAAAAACACGAAAAACAACGGGCGGAGCCGCTACGGTCGTCATTTTTTAAGATGGCGGCGTTAGCTCAAGGGTTAGAGGTAGGAAACTTCAGAACATCAATCACTACTAAATATTTCAAGTAAAAAGCTTGGAAAAAGTACTTCAAATGCTCAAAAGCAATTAAAATGCTTTAATTGTTGAAGTACTTTTGAAACTAGTATAAAGTACTTTGAATTTAAATTAAGTTTTTGGCACTTGGATTTTAAGAAAATTTGAGTACTTGAAGTACTTTTTAAGTATTCGAATTACTTTTAAGTAATAGTAGTACTTTTAATAAAATTAAAGTGCTTTTTCGCAATTGAAAAACTTTTTCGGTATTTGAATTACTTTTTGGAATTTAAGTCAATATAATAAGCTCATTTTCCACTCATTTCATACACACCTTGTTAAATTTTATTCTTTTTTTATAACCGTGAGTTAAATAATTGGGTTTTAAAAAATTTGAGATTGAAATACCTTTATAGTGCTTTTAATTTAAGTAATTACTTTTTAATTTAAGTAATTGAAATACTTTGAGTAATTGAAGTACTTTAAGTAATTTAAGGGTAATTACAGCACTTTTATAAGTATTTGATAGTAATTTAAATACTTTTTTGTGTGAAATGCTTAAGTAATTGATATTTTAAATACTTTTAAGAAAATTTAGTATTTGGTATTTCAAATACTTTCCATATTAAAAAGTACTTGGTAATTGGTACTTAAATTACTTTCACAAAGTGCTTTCGACAGCTCTGCACTTAGGTAATAAACTGTGAAGAAAAATATTCGTTATTAATTTTGTTGAGCTTTTTGTTAATTTGGCTGAACTAATTATAGCAAAGCAGTTATTTCATAGACCAAGCAAATACAAAAGCTGGATGAGGCAGGTAAATATTCTGTATGAATCGACTTTTTAGCTTACTTCTGAGCTTCTTATGTTCATGAAAGAACAGAACATGAACATGGATTAAGCATTTATTTTGACTTTTTTTGTCGGAGTTGGGCGATACCTGCCCTGTACTGATACCGAGGCTGGGACAACTCGCCGCGACTATCTCGCCGCTGTCCTAACTTGCCGCGTCCCAACTCGCCGCGTCCCAATTCGCCGCCGGCCAACTCACCGCGAAAGTTGATTAAATTTGAAGTTTGGTGAGCAAAATAATATCTGCAGTACTGCAGATTGGTACACAACGAAAGCGTATCTAATAAGTAATATAACACAGTTAGACAAATCAATTATCCATTTATTACATGTAATTCAACAACGAGCTTTACAGTTTAATTAATAAAATTATTATCTGAAGTTTTTTATAATAATAGTATAATTTTGTTAGAAATCCATCGTTTGGTCGAGTTTAGATCAGTGTTAAAAAACTTTCACATCGAGGGAGATCCATTCCCTTTCTTGTGCACACTTTGCCAAGTAAGACCGTTCTAGAGGGATATTTTTAATAAGTAATTTTTATTTTAAAGTAAGATATTTTTAGTAAGTTTTGACTTCGGTGTTTTAATTTTCGTCATTTTTGTTTTCGGTGTTTTGAAAATAAATGTAATCAACAATTTAATTGCAACAATCAATAGTGAAAAATGTTTTAAAATATCTACATGATTCTACCAAAAATTCTTCAAAATTATTGTAACAGTAAATTTTAACGTTACCATTTTTCAAAAATTTTCCAGAGGTGAAAATCCGAGAGTGAAACTCCGTTATGTTGAATGGTACTCCGTGCTTCCCCCCCACTCCCAATTAGTAATCTCATTAACCTTTTATATATTTTTATTTTGCCACCCTCTGTTTGAACAAAAACTTACATTTTTTAGCCAGGTACATATTTGACCAATGGTGGAACCATGATACAATAATCTACAAGATATGATATATCTGAGTTCTGTTTTAGTAATTTTGCGCATGACATCACGTGGCTAGTAATATTCTGCGCAATAACTTGTCTTGAACCAATGACATGAGAGATGCAAATTCGAATTTGGTAATTGCGCAATATCGTAAAAGATATTATCTTGCTATTATTGTATCAAGCGGTGGAACCAAAAAGCTGTAAATATTTCAAGTAAAAAGCTTGGAAAAAGTACTTTAAATACTTAAAAGTAATTGAAGTACTTGGGAAACTAACTTAAAAGTACTTCGTATTTGAAATATTTCAATGAAGTATTTGAGTATTTTATAATTTTGTTTTCAAAAATTTGAGTACTACTTGAAGTACTTTTAAAATACTTAACTAGTTTTAAATAATCAAAGTACCTACTATTTTTCAAGCAGTTGAAGTACTTTCGTACAAGCACCTTTCCTGATGCAAAAAGAAGACAGTTTTTTTGTATTTAATTTTCTTAAAATTATAAAATAAACTTTTCTTCGTTTACACAAATACATAGAAATGAAATTATTCTATGGGTCAGTTAACGTTTTTCACTTTTCCTAAGAAATTGTTTTTTCTGAACCCTGCAATTACTTAAAAGTACTTTACTTCTTAAAAAGTACTAGTACTTTAATTACTTAAAACTATTTCAAATACTTAAGTTTTTAATATTTTTTTTTATGTTGCTTTTACAAAGTAATTTGATTAAACTATTAAAGTACCTTTTTCAAGCCTTTTATTTGAAATACTTACAGCTCTGCTTTAATAAATCGTTTTTTTTTTCGATGTAATTTTCTATTTAAATCATCTACTTTTTAGCTTTCAGTCTTCTCTTGTTTATTAAAGCCTTAGCAACTGAAGAGTTTTTAACATTTTGTTTTTAATTCTTTAATTTTTTTAATATGTAATTTTAATGAAAAAAAGTAACTTTTAGTAATTGCAGTAAGTAACTTATTTCTATTGAATTATTTCAATTAATTTTAATGAATCTTTGATAATTGAAATACTTTCTCTTAGAGAAATAATTGATATGACAAGTACTTTTCAGAAAATTTAGTATTTGTTATTTCAAGTACTTTTGACATTAAAAACAATAACAAAGTATTTAGTACTTGAATTACTTTCAAAAACTGCTTTTGACAGCTTTGGATGAAACAAATTAATGCAAAAACGTAAATTATTAATTATTTATTAACGTAAAAGAGATTACTTTTGTTTTATTAATTTTCTCAAATATTATAGTTACAGCCGTTGTTGTAATTTGGCGTAAAATTGGCTGTAAGTACTGCCCTGTAATTTTATTATAGAACGTAGGACAATACTTATCTCAAACCCACGGGTTCGGTAACTATCTATAAATAATTTAGTACGCCCTTCTTCGTTAGAATCTTCAAAAAGTACAAGTAGGTCTCCTGAATTTGTGACAGATTCGCTAAAATTAATAATTTTTTTGGTTATTGGTCTTCGCAATATCTGCATTTTCAAATAACTCTATTTTTTCAAATTTTACTCGATCTAAAGGACATTGTCTTCTAGTTTCTGCCCACAGTTTTATGCAATCATAACAGAACTTATGATTGCAGGAATCTGGTTTTCCCATTCGATTTTTATTAACAGGATCTAAACATATTGCACATATGTCACAGTCTGCAGTTACCTTATTATTCTCCATTTTTGTTAAAATTTTAAATATACATAGATTAAACGGCTTATTTTGCTTATATACATTTTTAATTTTTATATGCGATAATCGGTTAAAATGAAGATAATCTACTTATGCCCGATTTCTTCACTCGTCAGTGAAGCAATTTAGGGTTAAATTGACGAAATAACCAAGCAGACGACAACAAAGCAAATAAATCGTCTGATTGGTTATTTCGTCAATTTAACCTGAAGTTAAGCTAACTTGAAGATAACTATGAGTAAAGAAATCTGGCATTAGAAATTCATTGAGCAGTCAAATCGATCATCACATTGAAAGCTATAATTTTCAAAAATCTATGTGATTTGATGCCATGTTACAAATTTTTATCTTAGCAAACGTGGTGTTTGGTAGGAAACATATTCCGCCTAAATCACCAACTCTCAGGCCTCAGTAAGCGATATTTGAAATCCAGAGCGTCTACCATACAAAAATCAAAACATTTGGCTCGGAACAAGCTTAAAAAATAGATTTGGTTATATATCTCTTTGCATTAAAATCAATTTACATCAAACAGAAATAATAATTTTGAAGATAATGTAAAAATAAGAACCAATATTTTTGGATTAGACCAATTTTTTTCTTATAATTTAATCAGATAATCTCAATTTTTTTATTATATAAGCCAATTAATTCGAATATTTCAACGAAAAAAGAACACAGGTGAATCAGAAGCACAATTATGACCAAAACCAAAGTGTATGTGGGTGAATTACCTAAAATAAATAGTCAAGCAAATGTGGAATGGTTTTCCAAAAGTTTTGGATTTGGTTTGCAAACTTTTGCGAGCAACAAGACGCCGATGATGTAATTTCAGAATAGCATAAAGGCATCCAAAAATATTGAAATACATCATTCTTTTTGATGCAGAACCTCATCATATAAAGGATAATTATCAATAAAATTCAAGTTTTGTGTCAACCGGTTTCGATTTAATTAACCATGATCAGGAGACACTGCAAAGGAAGTGAACAAGGATCAGGATAATGTCATTCCATTGAAAGGGGTCCTAGTGCAGTTAAATTAAAATTAAAAATAAAATTTTAAAAATTCATTTATGTATAAATTATTATTAATATAATATTTTTATGTAATGTAACCTCCGAGAGTTTCGCTCAGCCGATGCTGCTTGGGACGTACTTTTTGTGCCAAATCTCTTGTCAGTTTTATCCGAAAGACTTAATCCTATCATACTATTATTAGTTATTATTATTAGTAAAATTTGTCTATCACCTTTAAGCTGCATAACATTTAATTCTATTATTCTATATGATTAATTAAATTGGAGCTTTTCTGGTTTTATTTTTCTTAATTTTTAAATTTGGAAATCGTCTTCACGACCTATCTCTTGGTCAGATCTAAAAGTGTACTAAATTTCATGAAAATCGCTTCAAGTATTGCTGAGATATAACGTTTGTACGGTTTAATGGGCAATGTTAGCCAAAAAGCTTCGCTACGCTACGCTTCAATTAAAAATATTGGAATCGAATTATTAAAGTTATTCACATGTTTTTTTACAAGAAATGTGGCCTTGCAAAAGTACAAATATAACTTTTGATTTTTGAGATTGTATTTTAAGAAACCTAATATTGTGAATCTTTTGTATCGCACTGTGAAGTGTGAAATTACATAGAATATTTTACATCATATTAATTACATAGTTACATTTTTTTCGATTCAAAAAAACATTTGAAATTTTCTATTTCTATATTTTTCGCTTATTGAATTTACATTAATGATTCAATTCCTAGGTAACTAATTTTTAAGCATCATGGAGTTTTCTGCCAATGATTTATTTTAATTTTTTTTGGGTTTCATTTAAATTTCCCACCGTTTCCAATAGATTTATGTAATTTTGAAAAATTATACATTTCAAATCGTCTTTGATGATTATTTGAAGTTTGAAAGAGTTAGCTGGCAAGTTTTTAACTAAACTTTTTTTTTTGTATTGGAGAGAATTTAACCGATTAAGATTCCCATAAATCTGTTTGGTTATTTCAAGATAAGCAATCTTACTGGTGATTAATATTTTGTATTTCCATAATAATTAACTTTGAGTCTTAGTTACAACTACTGAGTCATTCCAGTATTTGAACTGAGAAGTTGTTAAATTTACTCCTTCAGAGTGATGCAGATGCTGATGAATTTTTTCAGAAAATTCTAGTATTTTTATAAACTGAGAAATCTTCAGTCTTTATTACCATTTTTATTCTCTTTATGTTATAATATTTGTATTTCTCTAATTTGCTTAATTAAAATAACTCAACCGTTAATTCATTTGCAGAGTAAAAATATTATACTGGTTTTACACAATCATTAATTTATAATATTCTGTCGACCTGATTTTTATGATTTCCATCATTGATGTAAAATAACCTTTCGTTAATTTCCTTCTCCACCTTTGTCACTTTTGACGGCGCCGATGAGCATATCATAGCACTTTAATTAAAGACTTTCACTGTATTATTTATTGGCTCCAAACGTAAAGGGCATTTATGTACTATATACTTTTACAATAACTTTAAGTATAAAAGTATCATATCTGCAAATTGAATTAAAGCAATTAACATGATAGTTGCTATTAAAAGAATTTTTAATACAAAGTTTTGGTTGGATTCAATAATATTCAGTTGTTGGTTTGAATAGAAACTATTTTGCTTGTTTCCTACAATTTATTTAAATGAATAATTTATTTTACGTGTATGGCAAATAAACGCTTTTCATTTGTTGCAGTTCAAAGTAATTTAAATTTTATGACTTCTTAATTTAAAAATAGACATTTTCCCTGCAAAGATTTTATTTGATCTCAATAAATCTTGTTAGAAAATTCTCTCGGCTCCTTTATTCTTTGCCCCTAGTAAGCGTCCAAAGTTCACAAAAACACTTGTCAAGCCTAACTTGAGTATTTCACTAAAAATGTCTTAATTGTAGGATTTTCACGGATCTTCTTTCAGGCCTGCACTTAGAATCTAAACATTTCTGACAATTGGAAATGTTTCTTTCAAAATAGCTACCGTTCATCTTTCAGGCTGATTATAGGGTGACCAAGACACATTATAATGTTATTACTATTTTAGTGATATTTACGTGACAAGAACAAATTTTCAAATAATTCTAAAACGAAAAAGGTACAAACGAAAATAAAGAATGCACAATCATGCACAAACGATGCACAAACGATTTAGACCTTTTGAATAAAAAATTGAATTGGGGGCTGGCGACATGCACCTATTTTTAAGATGGCGGCGTTAGCTCAAGGGTTAGAGGTAGGAAACTTCAGAACATCAATCACTACTAAATATTTCAAGTAAAAGCTTGGAAAAAGTACTTCAAATGCTCAAAAGCAATTGAAATGCTTTAATTGTTGAAGTACTTTTGAAACTAGTATAAAGTACTTTGAATTTAAATTAAGTTTTTGGCACTTGGATTTTAAGAAAATTTGAGTACTTGAAGTACTTTTTAAGTATTCGAATTACTTTTAAGTAATAGTAGTACTTTTAATAAAATTAAAGTGCTTTTTCGCAATTGAAAAACTTTTTCGGTATTTGAATTACTTTTTGGAATTTAAGTCAATATAATAAGCTCATTTTCCACTCATTTCATACACACCTTGTTAAATTTTATTCTTTTTTTATAACCGTGAGTTAAATAATTGGGTTTTAAAAAATTTGAGATTGAAATACCTTTATAGTGCTTTTAATTTAAGTAATTACTTTTTAATTTAAGTAATTGAAATACTTTGAGTAATTGAAGTACTTTAAGTAATTTAAGGGTAATTACAGCACTGTTATAAGTATTTGATAGTAATTTAAATACTTTTTTGTGTGAAATGCTTAAGTAATTGATATTTTAAATACTTTTAAGAAAATTTAGTGTTTGGTATTTCAAATACTTTCCACATTAAGAAGTACTTGGTAATTGGTACTTAAATTACTTTCACAAAGTGCTTTCGACAGCTCTGCACTTAGGTAATACAACTGTGAAGAAATATATTTGTTATTAATTTTGTTGAGCTTTTTGCTAATTCGGCTGAACTAATTATAGCAAAGCATTTATTTCATAGACCAAGCAAATCCGAACGCTGGTTGAGGCAGGTAAATATTCTGTATGAATCGACTTTTTAGCTTACTTGAGCTTTTATGTTCATGAAAGAACAGAACATGAACATAGATTAAGCATTTATTTTGACTTTATTGTCGGAGTAGGGCGATACCTGCCCTGTACTGATACCGAGGCTGGGACAACTCGCCGCGATCAACCCGCCGCGGTCAACTCGCCGCTGCCCTAACTTGCTGCGTCCCAACTCGCCGCGTCCCAATTCACTGCGAGCCAACTCACCGCGAAAGTTGATTAAATTTGAAGTTTGGTGAGCAAAATAATATCTGCAGTACTCCAGATTGGTACACAACGAAAGCGTATCTAATAAGTAATATAACACAGTTAGACAAATCAATTATCCATTTATTACATGAAATTCAACAACATCAACAACAACAAAATCGATTGCAAAAATTTAGGGATTGAGTCTTACAGTGAGATTTACAGTTTAATTAATAAAATTATTATCTGAAGTTTTTTTTATAATAATAGTATAATTTTGTTAGAGATCCATCGTTTGGTCGAGTTTAGATCAGTGTTAAAAAACTTTCACATCGAGGGAGATCCATTCCCTTTCTTGTGCACACTTTGCCAAGTAAGACCGTTCTAGAGGGATATTTTTAATAAGTAATTTTTATTTTAAAGTAAGATATTTTTAGTAAGTTTTGACTTCGGTGTTTTAATTTTCGTCATTTTTGTTTTCGGTGTTTTGAAAATAAATGTAATCAACAATTTAATTGCAACAATCAATAGTGAAAAATGTTTTAAAATATCTACATGATTCTACCAAAAATTCTTCAAAATTATTGTAACAGTAAATTTTAACGTTACCATTTTTCAAAAATTTTCCAGAGGTGAAAATCCGAGAGTGAAACTCCGTTATGTTGAATGGTACTCCGTGCTTCCCCCCCACTCCCAATTAGTAATCTCATTAACCTCTTTATATATTTTTATTTTGCCGCCCTCTGTTTGAACAAAAAACCTAAATTTTTTTGGCCAGGTACATGTTTGACCAATGGTGGAACCATGATACAATAATTTATACAAGATATGATATATCCGAGTTCTGTTTTAGTAATTTTTGCGCATGACATCACGTGGCTAGTAATATTCTGCGCAATAACTTGTCTTGAACCAATGACATGAGAGATGCAAATTCGATTTTGGTAATTGGTGCGCATATACGTCACGTGGTTAGTACATAATCTGCGTAATATCGTAAAAAGATGTTATCTTGCTATTATTGTTTCAAGCGGTGGAACCAAAGAGCTGTAAATATTTCAAGTAAAAAGCTTGGAAAAAGTACTTTAAATACTTAAAAGTAATTGAAGTACTTGGGAAACTAACTTAAAAGTACTTCGTATTTGAAATATTTCAATGAAGTATTTGAGTATTTTATAATTTTGTTTTCAAAAATTTGAGTACTACTTGAAGTACTTTTAAAATACTTAAAATACTTTTAAATAATCAAGGTACTATTTTTCAAGCAGTTGAAGTACTTTTAACCTTTGCTGATGCAAAAGAAGACATAGTTTTTTGTATTTAATTTTCTTAAAATTATAAAATAAACTTTTCTTCCTTTACACAAATACATACATAGAAATGAAATTATTTTATGGGTCAGTTAACTTTTTCACTTTTCCTAAGATTATTTCTAGCCCTGTACTTGAAGTACTTTCAGTAATTGAAATACTTTGGATAATTTGAATTATTTATTGGAGATAATTTTTAAATATTTAAATTATTTTTAATTAATCTTTGATAATTGAGAGAAATAATTGATGTGTCAAGTACTTTTAGAAAATTTAGTATTTGCTATTTCAAGTACTTTCGACATTAAAAACAATAACGAAGTATTTGGTATTTTGTACTTGAATTACTTTCACAAACTGCTTTGGATGAAACAAATTAATGCAAAACGTAAATTATTAATTATTTATTAACGTAAAAGAGATTACTTTTGTTTTATTAATTTTCTCAAATATTATAGTTACAACCGTTGTTGTAATTTGGCGTAAAATTGGCTGTAAGTACTGCCCTGTAATTTTATTATAGAACGTAGGACAATACTTATCTCAAACCCAGGGGCTCGGTAACTATCTATAAATAATTTAGTACGCCCTTCTTCGTTAGAATCTTCAAAAAGTACAAGTAGGTCTCCTGAATTTGTGACAGATTCGCTAAAATTAATAATTTTTGGTTATTGGTCTTCGCAATATCTGCATTTTCAAATAATTCAATTTTTCAAATTTTACTCGATCTAAAGGACATTGCCTTCTAGTTTCTGCCCACAGTTTTATGCAATCATAACAGAACTTATGATTGCAGGAATCTGGTTTTCCTATTCGATTTCTATTAACAGGATCTAAACATATTGCACATATGTCACAGTCTGCAGTTACCTTATTATTCTCCATTTTTGTTAAAATTTTAAATATACATAGATTAAACGGCTTATTTTGCTTATATACATTTTTAATTTTTATATGCGATAATCGGTTAAAATGAAGATAATCTACTTATGCCCGATTTCTTCACACGTCAGTGAAGCAACTTATGGTTAAATTGACGAAATAACCAAGCAGACGACAACAAAGCAAATAAATCGTCTGATTGGTTATTTCGTCAATTTAACCTGAAGTTAGCTAACTTGAAGATAACTATGAGTGAAGAAATCTGGCATTAGAAATTCATTGAGCATTTAAATCGATCATCACATTAGTAGAAAGTTATAATTTTCAAAAAATCTATGTGATTTGATGCCTTGTTACAAATTTTTTATCTTAGCAAACGTGGTGTCTGGTAGGAAACATATGCCGCCTAAATCACCAACTCTCAGGCTTCAGCAAGCGATATTTGAAACTCAGAGCGTCTACCATACAAAAATCAAAACATTTGGCTCGGAACAAGCTAAAAAAAATAGATTTGGTTACATCTTTTTGCATTAAAATCAATTTACATCAAACAGAAATAATAATTTTTAAGGCTAAGGTAATAGTATATAACATTACTAGCAAGGTAAGAGGGTTTTTACTGGCGAATGGAGGATATAACTGACGAGCCGCAGGCGAGTCAGTTACCTTTTTGAGCCAGTAAAACCCGTTACCTTGCGTGTATTGTTTTATATTTTATTTGTTTCTCATTTGTAAAAAGGTTAGATAAATTCCAAAAATCTCAATAATTTGTCGCGTTGCCATGAACATGTCTGTTTATTTTTCTTTACATTTGTTTTGGCGAAAGCGAAAATGAATGTACTACTAACTTGTAAAAATTTTGCAAGTTAACTGTCAGTTTTACAAGTTAGTGACTTGATAAAATAAACTTTCTTGATTAATATTGTGTTTTTGGAAACTGACGTTTACAAATGAGAAACAAATAAAAATAATTACCAATATTTTTGGATTAGACCAAGTTTTTTCTTATGATTTAATCAGATAATCCCAATTTTTTTATTATATAAGCCAATTAATTCGAATATTTCAACTAAAGAAGAACACAGGTGAACCAGAAGCACAATTATGACCAAAACCAAAGTGTATGTGGGTGACTTACCCAAAATAAATTGTCAACCAAATGTGGAATGGTTTTCCAAAAGTTTTTGGATTTGGTTTTGCAAACTTTGCCGAGCAACAAGACGCCGATGATGTAATTCACGATTTGGATGGAAGACTATTAGGAACGCACAGCATCAAAAAGGCATAAAAAAAAAAATTGGAATACATATTTCTTTTTGTTGCAAAACTCCATCATATAAAGGATAATTATCAATACAATTCAAGTTTAGTGTCAACCAGTTTCGATTTAATTAATCATGATCAGAACACACTGAAAAGGAAATTAACAAAAATCACGATATCATTCCATTGAAAGGGGTACTACTGCAGTTGAATCAAAATTAAAAATAAAATTTTAAAAACTTATTTATGTATAAATTATTATTATTATTAATATAATATTTTTTATGTAATGTAACCTCCAGGAGTTTCGCTCAGCCGATGACCGCTTGGGACGTGCTTTTTGTGCTAAATCTTTCGTCAGTTTTACTTGAAAGACTTAATCCTACCATACTAAATTCGTATATTTAAGGTTTCCTCGAGGGGTTAACCGCTGGTGAAGTTTTTTGTACACATCTCATGAAGTACATGACCTTTCATGTGAAGTACATGAAGTACTTGTGAAATACATAAAGTACTTGTGAAGTACATGAAGTACTGGTAAAATACATAAAGTACGTGTAAAGTAGGTAAAATACGTGTTAAGTATATTGAAGTACAAGTGAAATATCATGAAGTTAGTAAATTTTTGGTGAATTACATGAAGTTGAACTTAGCTTATGTGAATGTGCTACGGTCAATGTGTATCATAGATAAAACACGTGTATTCAATAATAATTATTTGATAGCAAATTAACTTACATCAGTAGATTTTCTTAACATTTTTTTATTTTATACGTTGAATAGACCTTTGGTGGTCATTATTTTACTAATTAAAAGTTTTTGTAGTTGCTAGTTTAATAGTAATAAATTTAAATTTTAAATTAAACTTAGATTTATTTAGTTAATTTTGTAATTTTTTTATCTCATTTGTTTGAATATCATGGAGATTTGATAGCTCAATAGAAAGCTTTGGTAATTCATTATTTCTTCGTGATTAATTAATTAATTACGGTTTTACAGGGACGGCTCCAGAATGTAATAATACAATTTAAACTATCTTCTTATGCCCGATTTCTTCAACTATAGTTATCTATCGGTTAAAATACATTAAAGTTAAATTGACGAAATTACCAATGAGGTGTTTGATTTGTTTTTGTTTTGTTGTGTGCTTGGTTATTTCGTTGTGCTCTGATTGGATGGGATTGGATAAGGTGCATATCATCAGCCCCTTCCATTGCGAATTTTAATTTAAAAAGTCTAAATCTATTGTGCATTCTTTATTTTCGGTTGGACCTTTTTGTTTTCGAATTATTTAGAAAATTAGTGGAGGGGAGGGCTGGAGACCTGCTAGCTCCACCCTCTCGATTTTAAAAATAATCTTAATAATCGTTTGTGCATGATTGTACATAATTTATTTTTGCTTTACCTTCTTTTGTTGTTGTTGTAGTACCCCCCAAAATATGTCATAATTTTTTTAGGTAGCGGAGAATTTCTACTAAATTTTCAAATCTTTAATATGTTTGCCGGCATTGTTATATTTAGGTACCGAAGGGTGTTTTACACCCTCCAAACCCCCCGGAGTAATTAGTTTATTTTTTATCAGAAGTAAACTGTATATCTCTCCATACTTGGGCACTGGAGGGTGTTCCACACCCCCCAGACCCCCCGGTTTAAATAATTTATTTTTATTAAAAGTGAATTAAATATTTAAGTATATCCCAAGTTTTTTAAAATTAGCTATGGCCAAGTAAATGTGTTTAATTCATAATCTGACAATTAATCATAAACTGCATAATTATAATTTCCATACTCCCTGGGAGGTAGATCTCTGCAACGAAAGATCTTCAGTTTATCTCTGATAAAAAATAAAGTACTTGATCCGGGGAGTTGGGGGGACACCCTCCAGTGCCTCTGCAACGGGAGATCTTCAGTTTACTTCTGATAAAATATAATCTTCTTAATCCGAGGGGTGTGGGGGGGCGAGAACTTCAGTTTACTTCTAATAAAAATAAATTACTTAATCCGGGGTCTGGGGGGTGTGGAACACCCTCCAGTGCACAAATTTTGGAATGAAGAACATTGCAGAACATGCAGAACCCCCAGAACTCCCAGACCGAGTAGTTTAGTTTTTATCAGAAGTAAACTAATGATCTCCCGTTGCAGAGGCACTGCAGGGTGTTCCACACCCCAGACCCCCCGGTTTAAATAATTTATTTTTATTAAAAAAGCATATCTCAAGTTTATTAAAATTAGCTATGCCCAAGTAAATGTGTTTAATTCGTAATCTGACTATTAATTATAAACTGCGTAATTATAAATTCCGTACCCCTGTAAGGCAGATCTTTGCAACAAAATAATAAATAAACTACTTAATCCGGAGGGTCTATGAGGGTGTGCAACACCTTCCAGTGCCTCTGCAACGGGAAATCTTCAGTTTACTTCTGATAAAAATAAACTACTCGATCCGGGGGCTGTGGAACACCCTCCAGTGCTCAAATTTTGGAATCTCGGTGAGTGTCTAAAATACCGATTAAGTACGTGAAATATAACGAAGTATCGATAAATTAGGTGAATTTGGTGATAGTACGGTGAATTGCTTGTGAAGTACGTGAAATCCCGTGAATTACTGCTGAATTATATGAAGTACGAAGAAGTATGGAGAATTATGATGAAGTGAGAAGTTAATTGTACACGATTTCCTCTAGCGGTTGACCCCTCGGATTTCCTATAAGTTAGCTTAAACGTCAGTAAAATTTGTGAATATACGCTTAAGCTGCATAAAATTTGATTCACAGAAGTCTTTCAAGCTGGATTAATTAAATTGAAGTTTTTCTGGTTTTATTTTTCCTTTTTTCTTAATTTTTAAATTTGGGAATCGTCATCACGACCTATCTCTTGGTCAGATCTAAAAGTGTACTAAATTTCATGAAATTCGGTTCAAGTATTGCTGAGATATAGCGTTTGTACGATTTAATGAGCAATGTTAGCCAAAAAGCTTCGCTATACGCTACGCTTCAATTAAAAATATTGGAATCGAATTATTAAAGTTATTCACATGTTTTTTTACAAGAAATGTGGCCTTGCAAAAGTACAAATATAACTTGTGGTTTTTGAGATTATATTTTAAGAAACTTAATATTGTAAATCTTTTGTATCGCACTGTAAAGTGTGAAATTAGAACATTTTACATCATATTAATTACATAGTTACATTTTCTTCGACTCAAAAGAAATTTTAAATTTTCTGCTTCTATATTTTTCGCTCATTGAATTTACATTAATGATTCAATTTTTAGGTAACTAATTTTTAAGCATCATGGAGTTTTCTGTCAATGATTTATTTTAATTTTTTTGGGTTTCATTTAAATTTCCCACCGTTTCCAATAGATTTATGTAATTTCGAAAAATTATACATTTCAAATCGTCTTTGATGATTATTTGAAGTTTGAAAGAGTTAGCTGGCAAGTTTTTAACTAAACTTTTTTTTTGTGTATTGGAGAGAAATTTAACCGATTAGGATTCCCATAAATCTGTTCGATTATTTCAAGATAAGCAATTTTTACTGGTGATGAATATTTTGTATTTCCATAATAATTAACTTTGGAGTCTTAGTTACAACTACTAAGTCGTTCCAGTATTTGAACTGAGAAGTTGTTAAATTTACTCCTTCAGAGTGATGCAGATGCTGATAAATTTTTTTCAGAAAAATTCTTGTATTTTTTATAAACTGAGAAATCTTCAGTCTTTATTACCATTTTTATTCCTCTTTATATATTTATATTTCTCTAATTTGCTTAATTAGAATAACTCGACCATTAATTCATTTGCAGAGTAAAAATATTATACTGATTTACGCAATCATTAATTTATAATATTCTGTCGACCTGATTTTTATGATTTTCATCATTGATGTAAAATAACCTTTCGTTAATTTCCTTCTCCACCTTTGTCACTTTTGACGGCGCCGATGAGCATATCATAGCACTTTAATTAAAGACTTTCACTGCATTATTTATTGGCTCCAAACGTAAAGGGCATTTATGTACTATATACTTTTTACAATAACGTTAAATATAAAAAGTATCATATCTGCAAAATAAATTAAAGCAATTAACATGATAGTTGCTATTAAAAGCATTTTTTTAAATACAAAGGTTTGCTTGGAAGTCAATAATATTCAGTTGTTGGTTTGAATAGAAACTATTTTGCTTGCTTCCCTACAATTTATTTAAACGAATTACTATTACATGTAAGGCAAATAAACGCTTTTCATTTGTTGCAATTCAAAGCAATTTAAATTTTATGACTTCTTAATTTAAAAAATAGACATTTTCCCTCTGCAAAGATTTTATTTGATCTCAATAAATCTTGTTAGAAAATTCTCTCTCGGCTCCCTTTATTCTTTGCCCCTAGTAAGCGTCCAAAGTTCACAAAAACACTTGTCAAGCCTAACTTGAGTATTTCACTAAAAATGTCTTAATTGTAGGATTTTCACGGATCTTCTTTCAGGCCTGCACTTAGAATCTAAACATTTCTGACAATTGGAAATGTTTCTTTCAAAATAGCTACCGTTCATCTTTCAGGCTGATTATAGGGTGACCAAGACACATTATAATGTTATTACTATTTTAGTGATATTTACGTGACAAAAACAAATGCCTAGTTTACGGATGTTGCATAATATAAAAGTTCTCTCTTCATGCCGCAACATACAAAATTTGTATGTTTTTATTGCAAAATAATGACGAATTTAAACATCAGCAGTTAAAATTTAAAAAATATTTGGATATGCCTGAAATCGCTCTACTAGGAAGTTTTGGGTTTGCTGATCTGACTTTCGTCTTTTCGTTCCAGGACCTAATTCTCTCCATGGGAAGTTCAAGACAATATTAATTACTTAAATATTTATCTTGTCCGGAAATGAAATGTAAGAATTGATCGTCCGCAGTATTTGCTGCAAAAGTTAACCTTTAAGATATAATTCAATTAAACGAGATTCCCTTACTCGCAATTGCTGCAGTTTCCTGAACGAATCTGATCGTCGCGTTTGTTCAGGAAATGCTTTTTAATTAATTTTACGTTTACTTTATATGCAGCTCAAGGGAAATGTGCATTTGAATAACTACGATTGCACCCACTCATATAATGAATATTAAAAATATGAATCTGACTGCGCCAAATCGAAATAATTGCTATAACAAATAATTTCGTGGCTACTAAAAACAGTGATTCACAACCAGTTTATTAATATTGTGCCAAGTTTAAAGTAAACAATAAAAAAAATTTTATTTTAATGTAATCTTCACTGAAAATTCATCAAAGCTTTTGAATTTTTAATGTTACTGCAGCTGAACGATAATTTGAAAAAACAACGGAAACATGATGTAAATCATAAAATTTAAATAGAATATGTTTCCGTAAAACAGTTAGAATGCATACATTTTTGTGAAACAATTCGACTGGAATTTTAACCGCAAAAATGTTAAACTTATTTGTTGCATTTTCGCAAGAGGATTTCAGACAGCAATGAGAAAATTCATCGAAACAAAGCTTGCGTGTAATTTATCAGACAATGACTTGTCTGCACAGGGTTCTTCAACCTAAATACAATAATTGATCGGAACTGGAACACTTTATCTATAAAAAGAACTATAAATCGAACGTCGAGATTTTATTAATTTCGCTAGCAGTAGTTTTCCCGACAGTCAGCGCTGCCCCGCTCAGTGCGTAATTTACGCTTTCCAAACTCTTTCCCAATGTAAGTTTTCGTGATGTGCGTTTAGCTGATAAAACCAACAAATGATCTAAAAATAAACCAACTACAAACTGCATTTTGAATTTCAAGTCGCGCATTGTGTGGTGTCCGCATGTTATTGATCAACTAATAGTGAGTGACTGAGTTTGCCCTCTACATTTTCCACCGACTTATAGAGCGTTAAAGCGGCATGTTTCCCGGCATTTTCACGTTTGTATTCACCGTGGACGTACTGGCAGATGGTGGAAAACTTTCTCGAAAAACTTTTTATCGCACATAATTTACTTCGTTTGCGTATTTTCTCAGTTATGCGTTTCGTTCACTTCGGGACTTTTTTCGAAATGTGTTGGATCTTAGTGTCGTGAATTTTACTTCAAAACTTCTCAGTATCCTGAAATGGTAATAAAATTCAGCACTTGTTAGTTTACAAGTAGGTAGAATAGAATGCTTTAAAGCTTTTAAATGTATTTTTAAATTGACGGTGCTTCTTATGGTTAATGTAAACAAATTGGTAATAAAGCACGCAATTTGCGATATTAAAAAATTAAACAGACTAAAATATTTACATCATGAATAATTCTGTCTAATAAACTTAAGCCAATTGGTTTTACAACTTTTCTGATTAAACGCAACTTATATTTCCACCGAACACTTAACTTAATGAAAATCGCGTAGTCTAAATTTAGACGCAAAGTTGAAAACTTAAAAAGGAATAATTAGAATGTACAGTAATTACAACCTCGTTACCTGCATAAAATTTGCTTTTTACAAAAATTTTCAGTATTATTTAGTGCCGCGTTTCCATTTGTAGAGATAGAAAAACTTTTTAAATAACTTATTTTTCAGAAGTTAAATTACATCAAGGATTTAAAAATAACGGTTGTGTCGTTTTCAAAAAAATTTCATTCGCTTAAAATTATTTCAATTCCACGTGGTAGTGCTTCTAGTTCATATTTACAATTCTCAACGGTAAGGATTTACTTATTTCGTTTGTCTAAATTATAATAATAAATCTTAGTTATTTTATTATTGCATTTAACATTAAAAGGAAAAATTTTCTTTGTTAAACTGGGAAATTTTTTTTAGCAACCACCATTGACTTGAATCATCTTTTTTTTGTAACCAATCTAGAATAACTTAAAATTTTCTTTGGTATTGATTTCCACTTATTGGAAATGGTTTCTATTATTCACGGTTTATAAATATCTAACAGCATTTTCTAGAAATTTTAACTGAACTACTTTTTTAACTGGATTATGGTTAGAAATGCAACTATCGGCTAACAAGGAATGGTTTACCTCCAAAGTTTGTATTGTTATGATCCCGCAGGAGAAAATTTACACAAAAGGCTTAAATGTTTAATCGGATTTTCAAAAGAAAATGTTGCTTGTGGATTCTGTGCATCACAGCCCTCGTAGTGTCCCATAAAAACATCGTAATTATGTTTACCCTCTTTGTTAAACACGCGCGGGGTTATTAAACGGTTTTTCAAGAAAAGTAATAGTACGAAAAATCTGCAATGTTTTGTTAAACACGAAACCTCCTGGAAAAAACTTAATTTTATGAAGAAGGCTCTCACAAATTTAAGAACGTAAAAATCTCGGATTTATTATTTTAGAATTTTATCGATATAAATTTTAGATAAAACGTTTCCAGATTCTAGAGAATGAAAGCTTGTGATCATAATTGCATTTTCATTTTAAGTTATGCGCAGAGGCGGACTTGGTATAAACTAGTGCTGATATTTTTATTAATTGAAAAAAAAACAAATTGTCAAATTTTACAATAAATTACACAAATACAATAAATGCATAAACATTATTTGGAAGAAACATTTCTAACGCAAATTTTAAAATTATAAAGTTTAACAATTAGTAATACTGAAAAAGAAGAAAAAAAGACCTAAGAGAAAAGTTTCATTAGTAAAACACACCAAACTGCATTTGGGTTGTTAAAACTTCTACTTTAAAAACTTTTTTATGAAATAATTTAGTTTTTATTTTTAAAAAATTGGTTAACCGATGGTCGCAGATTTATCTTTTCACAAACTTTAGCTTTAAAATATAAACCGCAAAAATTTTAATCCTTTTCATTATGTAATGATCACATTACAAGTGACTCAAATAGTGGATAATGCTATTGCAGCAATAATTTTATCAAGCAGAAGCAAATGTGAAAGAGATTTAATCCTTTGATTGTTCTTTTCCTCCTTTCTACGAACGAAACAAGTTAACTTGAGGTTGAAAAGCCGATATCAGAATTTGAGCGTTGTAAACGTTACTAAAAATTCTTCCAAAAACGTTTTTGGTCACCTTCCCCGACAAGGTGAATTTTGGGTAAAACTAATGGAAGAAGGCGTGAAACAAGTTTCCAATGCTTTAAAATTGGGACATCTTGACTAAGGCTTTCCAACAGAAATTTCTATTAATAACATTAAGGCAAGACATACGATAATGAATTAGGGGTTACAATGCATGGTTTTGGTATCCTCCATCTACTTCCATTGCTGGATGTAAGCCTCTTTCTCTAAAAAGAGGATTTAGCATTATGACCTCACCGCTGCTCATATCAGATTGGAAAATGTGCGTGTGACTTTACTGTGCAGTTAATAATAACAATAAACCAGGGAAATGGCCATAAGAAAGTTAAACTCTCCCCGGATTTAAACCCGTCACCTTTAGCATTAAACAATCGTTCATTTCACAATCGACAATTCAAAAAAGACCATAATTTACCCCAAAAATGTTGAAGTGGCCGAAGAATACAAGATTTTTCTCATACCAGGAAAAATTAATACAAAAATACAAGTGAGCGGAAGAGAGAGCCACCACATTCAAATTAAGAAGTAACACCGTAACTCCTTGGATTTATAATATAAAAGATATGAACAAGACAATTTTAACCCAAAACCTTTCTCTCTCTAGATGGAAACCACATCTGCATAACATGGAATCGCATTTTTACATAAATATTTTTCAGCTCTCTAAATACTTTGCAAAATAACTTTGTGTAATGCACAAGTTTATCGTGCAAACCCTTAAATCTTAAGAAAATCGCTCGATGTAAGATTTTCCGCATTTTTCAAATGACCATCGCCTTTAGCTTAATAGTAAACTTTTTTACTACGTTTTTCACATTTAGATAGAACACATGCTAGCAGACAAAAAAAATAAAGAGTTATCTCCAGTGGCCAGTCGCTGTTAGTTTTAAAAAGAAAATTAATTTTTAATTAGATACTCACCGCATTCTAACTATTTTGGTGTATTGAAAAATTCATTAAGAAACATTGCGCTGTCCAAAACTTTTTAGCAAAAATAAACATCTGGCTAGCAGAAAATTTAATGGATATGTTCTCTCAAAGCCAAAAACAAAACAACTTTTTTTAAAAAAACCAAAAAAGAAGATTTGGTCCTAGTGGGATAGCTTTCATAATTTATTATAAAGTAAAATATCACAAACAATCGTTTTTATTTGTTCGTATTAGAAATTGGAAGGTGCATCAATACTTGATAACACAATATCGGCTTTTCACATTTTCCACTTTAGAACTTCCAGGGGATTTGAAATATCTTTAATGTTAAAATGGAATTTTTCTAAACTCTTTTATTATCTCAAACTTCTTGAATGTAACAGAAATAAAATAACCTACAAAGCTTGTTTTCACGCCAGCGGCTGCCCATTGCTTGGCGTAACAAGGGGAATCTAAATGAGTATTGAAGTGTTTTGTAGTCTGAAGGGAATCATTATAACCGATAATCTTATATCATCAAAATGGAAAAAATAAACGAAATATTATGATTGCTGCGGGTAGTAATTTTACATAATAGTCAAAATAAAAGAAAAACGTTATTTTTTATTCAATTTTCACTGAAGAACATCCTTCAGTCAAAGTTCGTGATGGCACTACAAATCAATACCGACGTCAGTTAAATTTGTTATTGTATTAAACACCCTTAAGTTGAAGGAATGTTTCCTTTGTTTGCATTTTTAATTTTCATTGTTAAGCTTTATAAATTTCAGAGCTAATTTGAGTTTTTAATTACACCAGAAGAGGTTTCACAGAGCAAACGAAAACATATTTCATCGAAAATATAATTATGTCTAAGATACACATGACGTATTTTTAATCTTCTCATGTAATTATCATAAATAATTATTTAAATTAATTTTTTATTTTAATAAAAACCTTTTTATTAAAAAAAGAGAAGAGAGACTGAAGAAAAATTTTATTTACGCTTGATTGTTTGAGAGCAATCCGCTAGTTGGCTAATGAACCTAGCTTTAAAACTAACCAGAACCAATCTGATAGTCTCACTTTTAAACAGTCAAGTTGACTTACTAAACTCTCCTTAAGAAAGCTTCAAAACTTGGTCGACAATTTAGTTGACTTACTAGAAATCTTTTTCAAAGAGAGGCGGTATATGTGCTTTGGGAACTGAAGGGATTAGAAAACGGAATTATCACTCCAAACACGGCTAACGGATGTTTCGGCATTTGATTACATTAAAATTGAAGACACAAATGAATTAAATAATAAATAAAACTATGATTTTTCATTTTATTTTTAAATTATTTTTTTCTCGTTCTAAACAATTAATATTAATTAGTAAAATTTTTCTATGTTGTGTCTGGCACGTAATCTTTGCAATATTATTTAAAAAATAAACTCCATAATATTATGTAAATATAAAAAATTCAATTATTTAGTATTAAATTCCAATCTATTTGGTATTCAAAGAAACATATAACAGTCAAGCAGATCGTTAAGCTTTGTAATGAAAACAAAAACGAATTTTTTTATCGATATTAAAATGTATTTTCAAAAAAACCACATTATAGTATATCTAATAAAATTTCCCATTTAGCTTTATCTGATTTTTTGTACAAATTAAATAAATATAATTAAATTTAACATGCTCTCCTTTTAAATTAGTACAGGACAGTACTTCAAACTTAATATCGAGATTATAAACTTCTGCACTGTCAAAATTCTGACTACTTAGGTTTATTAATAGTAAAATTTACACTTTTTTTTTCTTTTTCAGTGGTACAAAATCTGGATAAACTTAGTATTGTGCTTAATGAGTGCTTCAGTTTTAAGTGTTTATGTTCACAATCCCTCGGTCTCCTGATTTAAGGGTAAGTGTCTCACTCTTTAATTTTTAGCATTTAAATCGTAACACCTCACAAAACTGTTATAAAAACTCGAATATGTGCATAGATATATTCGGAACATGACTAACACAAAATTACAAAATCAATTCAGATTATTTTGTACAGCTAGCAGAGAATATGAGATAGTAAATTTTGTAAATAATACAGTTTATAAAGCTGTAATTATGGACAATTTAAGCCAGAATTGTTATAATTTTAAATTCAAATATTATGTATTACTAATTACAAATAATTATGGGCTAGGTATTTGTTTAACTATTGGTGATTTCGACGATATTTAAATTTTTTTCTAGCATCATTACGAAGCAAAAAAATCAAGTTGTAATTTGTTCACACAATAAATATTCTTATCGATCGGAAAATAATGGTATTTTCCACCTAGTTTACATATTAATACAGCTTGACAAATGATTTATTAAATTAAATAAATTAATCTAATTCATCAAGTCAACTAAATTGTTATGATATAAAAGGAATTAGATTGAAGGAGATAATCTAACTACGTCATCCAATAAGCAAAGTAGTGATTATTAATCAAACCTCCTCTGATGCTTTTACATTATAAGTTAGTGTAATAATTGTTTGAAATGTTCGTTAAACCGCAGAGCTTATTCTTTCAAAGCAAACTAATTAATTGCTATTTATTATCTTAAAGTTGGTTTTGCAAATTTCCTTATTTTCTCTTGATTTATAAACGTTGACTGGCGCCCACAACTCTATTATTGCTCTTCACATGTGAGTTAAGGCTGCGATTTCGTCGATACAGAAAGAGACAGCATTGCAATGCAACAGAGACAAACAAAACTTTTATTATTAGCGAATAAAGCAGAAATACAAAACATTAACATTAAATATTTAAATAAAAACTCGAGGTAGTCATTAAAAACTATTATTTTATTTTATGAAACTAGCAATTTACTTGTGGTGCAGTGAAAACTTTTTAAAGTTAAGAAACTACATAGTTTATAATAGAAAAACTTGTGGTAACTTTTTAAAAATGTATTTAATATTTAAAGATTTTGAAAAATGACCTGCAGAACTTAAATTTCTTTTTAAAAGTAGTAATAAAGTGAGGTTATTTTATTTCAGTTTCTGAAGACTTACAATTTATTTTGTATAAGAACTACCTCTGCAATATTTTAACGAGCATGTTTTCCTATGAAAATTTTTAGAAATTGTCGGGTTTCCCTTAGGTTAATTACTAATTAATTACTTGTTGCTTGATAGTAATTAGGAGAATATGTAAATATTGAATATCTATATGAAAAAAATAATTAACCGATTTTAATGAAATTAATATGTTGTGGAGTACAATTAGACGAAAAAGTGAGTAATTAGAAATCCTATCCGACCTGAATATATTTACCGAGAAACTATTCTAATGACTTTCCCATGTTAATTGTTTTTCTTCGTTATATTCTAAAAAGAGAGATATTATATTGATATGTATTTATTTTGTAATTATAACTTAAAAACTCTCGATAATTTGGTTCTGAAAACAATTATTTAAAAGTTTTCAAGGTCACTGATTACAAATCTGAAGTTTAAAAAATAAAAATACAAGGTAGCGACTTTAAAATGCTTAAAATGTCAATAACAATTAGAAATATTTAATTTAAAATTTTTTTGTTGACCGCAATTATTATTCCAATATTAAAATTTAAAAATACTAAATGCTGGTATTAAAAAAGACGAATTGAAGATAAAAATAATGTTTTTAAATTAATAATTGCCGAAAATTTCAAAATCATACGTCATATGACGCATATGCGCACCAAATACCAATATAAAATTTGCATCTTTCATATCATTGCTTTAAGATAGTTATTGCTCAGAATAGCACTAGCCACGTGACGTCGTGCGCAAAAAGTACCAAAATAGAACCCTAATATATCCGGGGGGTTGACCACCTAGTATATTTGGTGTACATAATTTTGTAAGTGATTTGCAATTGTTAGCAAATTTCTGCAATTGTTTACAAATGTTTGCTTTCGCAAATGTGTGTAAATTTTTGTAAATTTTTGCAAATTTTGCAAATGTGTGTATATTTTGCAAATGTGTACAAATTTTGCAAATGCCTGTAAAGTTTTGAAATCACTGTAAATCTTTGCAAATGTCTGAAATTGCTTCCAAATATCTATGAAAATTTTTGCAATTGTTTGCAAATTTTGAAATTTTTTGCAAATTTTTGCAATTTTTAGCAAATTATTGTAAATTCAAATTTGGACATTTTTGGTCAGTGGTCCACCCCCCGAATATCGTATCTTGTATATTATTGTATCATGATAAAAAAAATAATAATAATAATGATAATAAAATCTCCTTTTTTTTTAGTACTAATTTAATTCAAATTGAAATGCCTGTTTTAACAACTGCAATTAAGATTAATTAACAAGCTTTGTCTGATTTTATAGATATTTTGATAAACTCTATTTTACAACCAAAATTTTACACATTTGTATTGTTACAAGATTATTTTTTATAACAAACTCTGTAAAACGTATATTTTCACAAAACTATACTTACTTCGGTTAAAAATTATTTGCAAGAAAGGAATTTTTTAAATTATGATGAAAAAATATCGTCAACAATCCCAAAAAATAAAAAAAACACAAGTTTTACAAATGAAAATCTTTTTGTTAAAGGGCCGTTCATACAAGACGTCAGCAAATTTTTGACCAAATTTTTGACCTCCCCCTCCCTCCTTTGCCATAGTTGGTTATATTATTTCATCCCCCCTTCTACGGAACGTCCAATGGTCACAAATCAAAGACGTTTTCAGAAAATCTTCAAAAAAAGAAACTAAAGCGGTTTCAGAAAGCTTATAAGATAATTTATAAACATTTAATGTTCTGCATTCCAAAATTTGTGCACTGGAGGGCGTTCCACACCCCAGACCCCCGGTTTGGAAAGGTTATCTTTAACACAATTGGAGATGTCAAAATATTCTCTTGGCCGTTACTATGGTAACGAAATATTTTTAAAGTCATTATTGCGATACGAAGCAGTTTTTTAAAATGGAAACGGCAAAGCAAATGTTGTGCTGTATTCCGTACCCCCTGATTCTGCAGTTCATAATTAATTATCAGATTTTGAATTAAACACATTTACTAGGCAAAGTAGCTAATTTTAAGAAACTTGAGATATGCTTAATAATATTTAATTCATTTTTAATAAAATTAAATTATTTAAACTGGGGGGTCTGGGGGTGTGGAACACCCTCCAGTGCCTCTGCAACGGGAGATCTTCAGTTTACTTCTAATAAAAAACAAACTACTTAATCCGGTGGGTCGAGGGGGCTCGGTACTCTTTTGTACCCAAATATTACAATGCAGGCAAACCTTAAATGTTTGAAAATTTAGTAAAAACTCTCCGCTACCGTTTTATTTTTCTGAAAGAACTATGACATATTCTTGGGGGTAAGTTATTCTATTTATTTGTTTGGCCGTTTCTAATTTTGAAAGAACTTCATCGTATCGCAATAATGACTAAAAATGTCATGATACCATAGCAACCGCCAAGTAGATATGCTAAAATCTTTAATACTCTTGCAATTAAACTGCGTAAACCAGACGGTCTGAGAGGGTGTGTAACACCATCCAGTGCTACAAAATTCTTGATTTATTGAAAAATACTGCTGACTTAACATTTTATAAGTTCAAGTTGTAGTGTTTTCAAAAAAAGAAATAAAATTTTTATTGAAAATGTTTATTACCTTGTGAAATTAGATGTTGGATAAAATATTTTAAAAATTGCAAGTTGAATGAAATTGTAAAATTTTAGTCTAGGACTCCGTTGTGCATAAGTGGTTTCGTCTTTTTAAGAGTTCTTGAACTAGTGAGTTCTAGACTAAAATGTAAGTTTGAAAATTTTCAAATTTCATTCAACTTGTAATTTTATAAATATTTTATTCAACATAAAATTTTCATTTCAAATTATTATAAAACGCAGTTTTAAACTCAACTGTTTTGACATTTTAGCATTTTTACTTTTTTTTTTAAATTTGAAATCTAAAACAGTAAAACGAATCAGTTTCTTACCACAAATGCTGTGCTATGGTCGTTTTCAAAAATCTTCAAAAAAAACTAAAGGGGTTTCATCACGGTTATAAGATAATTTATAAACAGTTAATGTTGCGCATTCCAAAATTTGTGCACTGGAGGGTGTTCCACACCCCCCAGACTCCCCGGTTTGAGTAGGTTATCTTTATAACAATTAGTCATAGTCATTATTGCGATACAAAAAAATTTTTTAAAATGGAAAACGCCCAAGCAAATGATATGCAGTATTTCGTACCCCCTTGACTATGCAGTTTATAATTAATTATCAGATTTTGAATAAAACGCATTTGCTAGGCCATAAGTAATTTTAAGAAACTTGAGAAATGCTCACTTTTAATAAAAATAAATTAGTTAAACCGGGGGGTCGAGGGGGGGTCGGTACTCTTCTGTACCAATATTAGATTCTGTACCAAATATTACAATGCAGGCAAACATTAAATGTTTAAAAATTTAGTAAAAACTCTCTACGTTAAAGTAAACGAACGCAGTTGGTTTTATTGGCAAGATATTTAGTTTCACAACAAAAATTTAACAAATTTTATGTGCTTTAAAGCCATTCTTCATAACATAATTCAAAAATAAATAAATTTTTTTATAAAAACTAGATTTCTTGGACTATAAAATATTATAATAAATAAATCAATCTTATATTTGAAACTCAAATTTGTTTAATAATATCTAAAATAAAAAAGGCTCTAATTGTTGGATGCAAAACGAATAAAGCTTGCACGAGCCAACCAATCGGAATGTGTTTAAAAATATGGATTCAATTTCTTTCGTTACGGATCCGGATAGAATTCCACATAAATTTAAACCCCGCGTGAAGCCAACCAATCAGAATGTGTTTGAAACTCAGATTTGTTTAACAATGCACTAAAGAAAAAAACACTGCACAAAGTTTAAGAGCCTAAATCAAAGTAGGTACTTGGGACAGAGACAAACCATTTTATTTTTAGTGAGATCCCGGGTGAAGCCGGGTATTCAGCTAGTTTTTTATATTAATGAATTTTAAAAATTTTTTTTAAATTTTATGATTAAATTAAATTGTAAGCAATAATTAAATTAATTAATTGAATTAAACATTGCACGAATTTTCTGTCAATGAGTTGGTCAACCACACTGGTGAAGAATCGATGAAAGAACGATGGGATTTCAAGCACACTGACAAAAAACCGGTTTTTTAAATTTTTTACAAGCTGTTGCGCCGGAGACCGCAACAATTTTGGTCCTCACACTTTGACATTTGAAGGCAATATTGAGATTCACGCACATGTTTGGAATACCATGCAGCTTCAGGAATACACGTTGTTTTATTTTGTTGCGATGCTACGTACGTTGTAACCACTGAATGACTGTCAATGACAAGAAAGCTTTCTTATTTCTGCAAGTACTCCTCGGGCATGAGCGAAATTTTTGATTTCCCAGATCTTTATCACCTGTCCTGTTTCTTGAGTCTAAGATGTGTTCCAAAGTGATCATACGACTAGATCATTTCAGTCTGCTGGTTGCTCAGTGGAGCCATTCGCCTCTCCACTCTTTTGTATGCACTTCGGTCAGGCGCGATTGACATAACATATACATAAATTCAAATTAACATCGACGTGGTGCTTTCCTTTTTCCGTGTTCCATCTGAATTTTGCTTCTTTCGTTTCGTGTTATTTTGTTTCCTCTTTAATGCGGTCTCTTCCATTATATAGGTCTTTCTTGAACTTCTTGATCTGTTGTTCCGTATTCACATTAGAGAAACCAATATTGTTCCTAGGAAGTTTGAAATTTTTGTTTGTAATGATATAATCCGTTTCTTTGAAGCATCTTGAAAAGGAGTTGGCCGAGAGGTTGCATCGGCGACTGCGTCTTGTTCATTATCACGGCATTCAAAAGGCTATCCAGGAATTGACATACGTAAAGTACTTCAATAAAGAGGTAGTAAGAGCGTCGCTACAATGCGTTGTTTTCCGTCTTTTCTTGAGTCTTTGCCATCAGGTATTGCATTTGTTTGAAAAAAATCGTAAAATATTACGATTTTTTTTGTAAAAATTGAATTCTCTTTGTCACAGCCGTTTCAAAAACATTATAGGTAGTATGCGCATTCATTTGATTCCATTCTATGTATATTCATATCTGTTTGAAGCTTATCCTTAGGCCGAGTAGGATAAGCTGTTGCCCACGTAAAAGCATATTTTTTTTAAACTTTTTTTTAGTACAAGATTACTACAAATAATAAAGCAACGGAATTTTACAATAAATAACGATAAGGTTAATTGACGATTTCCGCCCGCTTGTAAGTTTCCTTTCTGGCTCTTTCTGTTACCTGATGGTATATTTTTCATATTTGAGCACAATTTTTTTACAAATCCCAAAAATTAAAATTTTATGCGGGCGACCCCTTCCCCTTGTCACATTTGGTTACATTTTGTGACTTTTCCCCTTCTCTCCAAGGCAAGGACTCTTTTATGGATGACCCCTAAGTTCAAATTTATATAAATTCGTAGAAGTCATATACAGGGTGTCTCCGTGGCCATAGAGAATCTCTGAAGACAGTTTTCTGACAGGTATTTTTAAATAAAATTAAAATTCAAATAAATTTATTCTAATAAATTTTCAAAAGGCCATCCTCAGTTTCAACACACAAACGTGCTTTTTTAAAGATGTAGAACAGTATTATTTATAACGGCACTTCCTTCATTAAGTTCCGTCACATCTAGGTTCCGATCAAATGTTAATTCAGATTTTCGATAATTTCTTGAATTTATTGTTTTTTTACCGTTCTTGTTCATTATTTTGAGATTTTCTGTGAAATAGGTTAGTTTACCAAAATTTTTTTACTAGACTAAAGCTATAGCCCGTTAAATTATCTATCCGAATTGGGCCATTAGTTTTTTTTGTAAATAGTTTTCTTTAAAAAACTGGGTTATATTTTGGAAACTTGGAATTTTTTAACATTTATTCTCTTAATTTAATTCAACTTTAACAAGTCACACTCAAGTAACTAATATCCGAATTAGCCCAAATTATAAACCAAAGTTGTAGAAACCGGGGGGTCTGGGGGGTGTGGAGCACCCTCCAGGAACACTCAAACTATGATGGATAAATTTTCAAACTTATGGTTATCAGTATTAAGCGATGATAGTTAAAGTTTTTAGCACAAAAAATATAAAGCAGTGACCAATAATTGGGGGGGGGGGATTATGAATTTTCCCAGTATAATATGTCAATGTTCTCAAGAAAAGCAAAACACTATAATAAACCCTACTCATAATCTGTAAACATTGAATGTTTTGCCTTTCAGCAGTGAGGCACTGGAGGGTGTTCCACACCCCCCGGTTTGTGCAGTATATTTTTTATTTGAAATAAATTGAAGATAACAGCAAAATCTCTAAAAATACTAATTAATCCTAACTTTAATAAGTCACTCAAGTAACTAATATCTCAATAAACCAAAGTTGTAGAGACTAGAGGGTTGGAGGGGGAACACCTTCCAGTGCCTCACTGCTGAAAAGTAAAACATGCAATGTTTACAGATTATGAGTAGGGTTTATTATAGCGCTTTGGTTTTCTTAAGAACGATGACATAAATTATACTGGGGGAAATTAATAATCAAATAAATAAAAAAACAAACTGGCAGGAACTGAATGCGATCCCAGTACCCTTCTCATATGTTTTTTTTTAATTTTACGCAATTCCCTTAACAACTTACCAAATTTATGTTAATTTTTATGCAGTTCATCAGTAATATACAATTATTATTCAAATTCAATTTCCTCAAAATTCCGAAAATTTCTGAAAAAAAGTTCAATTAGCAGATTTTAACAATATACCTTGTTATTTTATGATTTAGTAAATCAGGCACGTAGCCAAGAGGGGGAGCGTGCCCAAAATGTTAAAAAAATTTGAAAATAAAAAATTTGAGTTTCGAAAATAAAAAGAGTAGATATATTTTAAAGTTTAAAAGTATTTTTTTTTTATTATTTTCATTATTATTTTTACCTGAAAGCTATGGAATTGATAACGAAAAGAACAAAGCATAAATTGTAAAGTAAAGTAGCACGCGAATAACTTTTTAAAATAAAAATAAATTAAATAATAAATAAGTAATGAATTAATTTTATAAAAATTTTTAATAAAGTAGTATAAAATATATAAATTAATAACACTTTAAAAAAATTTGTGCATATAAAGGGAACCCCACAAAACATTTAATTAAAAAAAGGTTTTTTACAAGTGCCCCCCTTGAAAAAAAAATTCTAGCTACGGGTCTGTACCAAATATAAAATTTCATTCTAGAATTTCAAAATTACAACAGCAATATTTTGATTTTTAGGTAGTTTTCTGCGTTTTCCCCTCTTCAAAATTCCCCTTTTAATAAAAATTGTATAAATAACTTAATTTATTATTTCTATAATTTCAAAAATTAATTTCAAATTTTTTGACAAATTTGAATATAAATGAAATATTAATAATTTTGATTATCACGAACACATACTTCTGTAATAACAAATAACTATAACTTGGTTAATTTTTACAGTAGAAAATTAAAAAAAACATGAAATTATAGGAAATTAAATTATATTTAAATTTTCTTCTTAAAATTTTGTTGTAGGACCTTTACCTTTTGAGCAAACCTGGAAAACACGCGTCCAAATTTGACGTTTGCGAGGTGATAAAATACTGAACTAAATCATATCTCGGTCAATTTTTTTACCAAATTATACGAAGTTTGTTTTGAAAGAAAGGTAATATCGTCAGCTTCAAGCTTAAATTCAAGTTTTACAAAATTAAAATTTAAAAAAATTAAAATAGTGAAATTCTAAAAAGAAAATTAAGATCGGATGAAATTTGAAGTAAAAATTGGATTCCACTTTAAATACAAAATAAAATTCAGGATTATGATTGCAATATTTTGGAATACTTTTACATATAAAATACATATAAAAAAACATATAACATTTTTTACAACAACATTTTTTACATTTTTTTACATTACATATAAAAAAACTTTTCCTAATATTTAAAAGTTAAAAATGTTTTGACTAAAATTAAACCAAAACATAGTTGCTATAATTTTATACTTTTTTATTTTTTCTTTATCATGCCATCTGTTGATGAAATTTTCTTCTTTTGAGATAAGTTCCAGGATTAGTTAACTATTGGAGGTTAACTGAGAATAAAAAAAGGATCTAGTATTTAAAAATAATAATTATAATTCCAAAGGTTTTCAAAAAAATTATTTTTAGTTAACTTGGATGCATTTTTACAACACTATGCATTATTAGTTACTGCACATGTACATTTCACAAGACTACTTACTTATAAATAAGTTTTCCAATACCCTCGAATAAAAAATATGATCGTGTACTAATATTCTGAACAAATTTAATATTTCCGTTCTTGCATTTATCACACATAAAATATTAAGCATCGATAAAATAAATCAATATTGTACATCCTAACTTGCTTATCAAATACAGTAAAGTTTTCCGTAACAATACAAATATAAACTTGTAATTTAGAAGCTTCGCTGTCATTAATTATTTTTAAATTTTAACTTCGCGTTAGTAAATTGCACGATTAGTTTACCATTATCAATCCAAATAATAGTTGTTTTGAATAAAATTTTAAATATTTACGGTTTGTTAGTAAAAAATTTGGTTTTCTTAGCCCAAAGGTTCACCAAAAGAGTGAAATTTTTTTAAAATAAATAAACTTTATTCAAATTTTTTTCAGACCAATATAAGTGGTAATTATTAATTTACCCTGACTATTAATCAAAAAACTTAAAATTTCCGCAGAAAGGAAGCAAAGTGTTAGGAAATTTAAAATTCTACTATTGAAGTTTAAATTTTGATGTTTTGGAAAATTTAGCTTTGGGTTGGCAGGCGAGGACACGAATCCAATTCTTCTTTTACGAAATATTACTGGCTTAAAGTGATGGGATATTTTCCCTTTTTTTCAAACATTTAAATTGTTGAAATAACATAAAACAGAATTTGTAAGCTGGAAAAAAAATGTATCGTTCATCATGAATATTTGATATTTCGTACAAACATGCAACTGAAAATGTCGCAAAAGCTTAACCCAACAAAATCCTTGTTTAAAAATTAGGTATAGGTATATGATGAAGGTCCTGGACTGAATTATTTACAAAAAATTTAATTCAATTTTTTATAACTTGGCATTAAATGTGACGGTGTAATCTAAATTTAATTATCCCCTTTTTTATGTAATCTTGTTTAGATTTTGATTTCGTCTCCTGAGTATTAATTATTATCGATCGGAATTTTAATTTTAGTAATCTGAAAAATACAAAACCGCAATGTTATCGTTTCTTCATAATTTCATAATGCCCAGCTCATTAACCTTTAGAAAAGTAAAAAAACAAATTATTTAATTTCAAAATACTCAGATTCAATGAAGGTCGATCTGGCAATATCCTCCGTGTAAATAAACAGTTTAACCTGATCATATTCATTAACATTCTGATTATCTAACTTTCACTACGTAGCGAACTTGAAAATCAAAAACTTAGACAAAGTTGTTCATGGATGCGACCACATTATCGGTATCTAAATAATTTTAACAGAAAAGGCCCGAGATTTGTATTCTGTAATCTGAGGAATACCAATTTACTTAAGATTCCAAATAGCACTCGGATTACAAGTGAGCCTATTGTACTTCCTCAAGCTTCTCGTTCTATATTTCATCATTCCAATTAGCAAATTTGAAGATAATACTATTGAATTTATAAGAAGGCGATTTAAAATAAATATCGCTTCCAATTAAATCTAATGCTTAATAACAAGATAATTTGAAGAAGTATCATTTCCGAATTTTCGTAGTAGCTAAAAGTGCCGAACTGTCCAATTCATAATTTTTTTAAATTTTATCTCTTCAATTATATTTATTATTGAATGAGACTCTAATCGATAAGTTATGTAATGGACATAGTACATATCTTCTGGGTGGTTAATTTTACGTAGAAGGAAAATAACGAACGCCATCGAAGGTTGACGTAACTTAAAGCTGCAAAAGACGTTTCTCTTATGAAAGGTTGACAAAATAATATTATTTCATTGAATTCTTGAATACATTATGCGGTAGCGTTTGTTTGAAAACCTTTTAATAAATTTTCAGTGTCGACTTGAATTTCAAACAACTAAAGAAAAACCAATATTTTTCATTTTCGCCGAAGTAAAATTAATTCGCTTCAAATAGAGAATGTATTCACCGCCGAACCATCTGCAAGCATCGGAAAAATACTTTTTGTTCAATTAAGTGAATTAAAATAAAAATGATTTCAATATTAGAACCATCTGGGGAGCTTAAATAAAAATGAGACATTAAGGAGTTAACATACAGAGCAACTCGGCTCAATTTAAGCGACGCAATATAATCCAAACAGATTGATTGTGATATAAATGACAACGGTTAGCTGGATGATCCAAAAAGCTCTTTTAGGGGTTAGCTATTTATAAGGATTAAGGATGGCAAATTAGGTAGAAAACCACACAAATTTACTAAAAGATCTTCTGAATAGCAAGCGAAATTAATCATCGGGGTAACTAAAAACGGAAATGGGAAAGTTTTTATTCAATAAATTTTATTTAAATTTTCTTGCAAGTTATCGAGACAGTGTCCTGATAAATTTTACACGTGGAACGGTAAATAACTCCTGGAAGTAAAATTAAATGAATTAATAAATGTCAAATTTGAATAATGACTATTGTGTAATTTACTGCTAAGTATGGGGGGGGTCCACTGCAATCCTTCGGTGCCTCAGATTTTGACAATTGTATGTAGTCAATAGTCGTTCGTCCTAATAGGTTGGTAATAAATCTTGACCTACATATACTTAGTAGTCATAAAAGGTAAGTAATAATCAATCTATATTAATATCGTGCGACCTTTTTTATGTATATGACGTCAATCGCTTCTTAAACATAATTTTCTCTGTGCTACTTGGAACTGCTTTATAGTCCTTTATTATTTAAATGCAAGTTGTAAAGTTGCCTTGATAATGATATTATTAAATTATAATTTTATGTTTATAATCTTATTATACACTTAAATGGAATAACGTCTACCTTGAGCGACTTACTTGCTATAGCTATTCAACCACTTGTAACTTAAATTAATATTGGTGCAATAAAAATTAAGCTTATAAAATCAATAATTGCAGCGAAAAGTAAAAAACTCAAATGCTTACATAGAAGTAAAAGAATTATATTATATAATTATTATATTTAAGAGGGGTATTCAGAAGAAATCTGTGCGATAGATGGCGCTCATCTCTTCAGTACCCAAGATTACTTGTAGTTATTTACTAAAAAATATGGGTAAAGAGGAAGTGCATATGTGGGAATCGCTGACTTGACAGCAATTTTAAAGATAAAAAAATTTTGAATTAAAAAAACAAAAAATAAAAAACAGTAAATTGTAAATTAAACAATAATAAAAAAATAAAACAGACTAAACAATAACAGTCGACACAAAAATGACTGCAAATGCCTACAGGATTTCATCACTCAATAACAAGCATGCACGATCTTACAAAAGTTTCAAAACTCACCCGGTTCTGCACAAATTACCGTCTCAACTCATTAAAAATATCCTTTGTTGTCGAGATCCTTCCCACTGCGGTATATTTCTGTTTCTTGCACGGATTGCACATTACCTAAGTGTAGATTCTAAAACCAAAGAACGCACAAAATTTTGTTAAACAAATCGTCAAAAATATGGCGACGGTCACATCCGATGTCGATCGATCCAAGAAAAAAAACCTCAGGAAGCGCATAAATAAAACACTCTGGGTATCCAAATGAAAATTAGTAGCTCCAACCCATGGAAAAATTGGCCCAGCGGAAAAGATGGGAGCGTACTTCTTTTGCTATCTTTCTTAATAGATAGCAGTGCCAAAATTTGAATTTGGAGAAGTTAGAAAAATTAATTAAAACAAAAATTTTAAAATAATTTTGGAAATTTTTAGAAATGCAAAAAAGACGAACATAGTTGACCTAAATTATAAATTGAAAAGAAAATATAGTTGAGGTGATGGACCAATGAAAATCTAACAAGTAGACACCTTTTTCACAACACACTACCAACGAAACATTTAAAAAGCAGAGTCGCATTCAGCAACATCGTCGAATGAAAAAAAAATAGCAAACAAAATTATAATTTCCACAGGATTATAAACTCCACAGTTGTGGAAGTTATAATTTTGTTTGCTGACGTGATGGCTGCCTCAAAAGTGATAAAATACATGGTTTTGAGTAAAATTACAAAAAATTTCAAAATGCGATTGGTTTGAGGTTCGAATTTAGCCTACCATAAAACGTATTACAATTTTGAATTTTTAATGCCGAAAGTTTAAAATTTTCGATTCATCTTTACCTTATTAGTTTTCTAATTTTGTGTTCTTTCATAATTTGCTCTTATTTGTTGTCTACAATGCGTATTTTGAAGTGGTACTTAGCAAACCCTGATGCCCAGATTTTTAATGGCGACGCTAAAATTTATAAATTCGCTTGCATGAGTGTAACGTATAGAATACCAATCTAATCGCACCGCTAAAATTCAAAATTTAACGTGCTATAGTTCGTTCCAGCACATATGGCAAAAATACGAATTTTAATTACAGAATTAACAAAATTCTGCAACACCGTTCTCCTTTCTTGCACACATCTCCTTTCTTCTTCTTCTCATTTCTTACACAATTCTTTTAACCAGTGTTTACAGCCCACTGACCATCGTTACGTGTGTGTCTGAAAGCATACAATTGTTTTCTTTTGAATCCTGTTGGGAACGAAAAGTACTTCCAGATTTCTGCATCTCCATCAATTTTTGAGAATGCGTTCTTCTGGTCTTCCAGTTGCATTTCAATATCGAATGTGATTTTGTCTTACGTTGATAAAAGCCGCACCCAGACTAATATTAGCTATACCATGAACACTAACGCCAAAATTCTATTTATTGATCTTATAGAAAAAAAGTTAAACTTAGATAACTGCAGTTCTTAACCTATACATTCTTATTATATTAATTATATTGATTAATTATAATTATTTTCTGATAGTCTATTTCAATTATGTTTCTGTTTTGTATTTCTAACCTTGCAGCTACCATAATTTTATTTTGTATTTTTAGCTCTTTCACTGCCACGTCATTGTCAATATCCTTCCTTTCAGTTTATTCTTGCTTAAAAATCACTTGTAAATTTTTCTCTCTAGTTTTGGAATTACACAATTATCGATTTGTCTCCTATGTTCTTTCTCTACATATCTCAATGATATTTTTCTGGTTTTTTTCCTTGCTTTATCCTAATTCTCAATTAATTTTTCTATTTCCTCAATCTTTCTTGTAATTGATTGCTTCTTCGGATTGTTTCTTTCTTTTCAATATCCTCCTTTATTTTTATATTTCTATATTTTTTTAAAAACCATCTCTCCTCTTATCCCTGCGGTTGCTCACAATACTCTCATTTCAGAATTTAGTTTTTGTTGCACCAATCACCAATCAAAAAATATCACGTTATAAGTGTAGGAGCAAGATGATGATGATAATGTTTGAATTTATCATCTTAAGCTAGGAAGCTGCTCCTGCATTTCTTTCATTTTGTATCATTTTTTTGATTAGCAACCAAAAAACAAAAAAAATGACACGCTGTAGCAGCAGCGTCCTGGTTTTTTATTTATTAAAATTAAAATCACTTTATGTAAATTTGCGTAGTAATGGAACCCAATTTTTTGCTAAAAAAATACTAGGTTAATGCGCGAAGTTTAAGAACTTAATTTTTTCTTAATCGAATTAGTCAATTGTATTGATTTAGATTAGTCGGTTAAAATTTAGAAAGCTTTAATTGTAAATTAAAAAATAACAATTGTAATTTAATTTATATTTTAGAAAGCGTAAGGTGGTTTAAGATTAATAAGCTGGGACACCCTTTACGTACATTTAATTATTACGTGAAGGGTGTTCTATCTGAATTATTATTGACTAATAGACTATCAAGTTAATCTTATCCAATAAAATTTGAGAAAACTGCAAATAAAAAAAATTGCTAATAATTTTATTTAAAATCGCTTACCTTGATATAATAAATTAATTCTTAAAACAAATTTTTTAAGTTAATACTCAATTATACAAAAAAATATATAAACGTTAAAATTTGAAAAATCTCGAGTTTAACATAAAAAAATCGACCGTATTTAATATAATGTAATTCTATACAAAGCCATATTATTATAAAATTAGAACTTTAATGCTCAAGTTCATGAAATTTTTGTTTCATTTGCAAGCGGAGGAGGACATATATTCAAAGTTCTAGCCTCCCCCCTCCCTTGTAAATATGTCGTTTTTAGACACTATTATTTTTTAGATTTACGCAAGATTTATTGTTCTTTGTTGCTCATGTTTTGCCAACACGGTTGATTTTAGGGGGCAAGTGCTTTCTATGCCTCTTCTGACTACAAGAGTGACGGGAGATCATGATACAATATTACACAGATTATGCATTAACCACGTGACGTAAATGCGCACTAATTACCAAGATGGAATTTGCATCTTTCTTATCATTGGTTCAAAATAAGTTATTGCGCAGAATAACATTAGCCACGTGACGTCATGTGCAAAAATTATTAACAAAATAGAACTCGGATATATCATATCTTGGGTGACAGTTCGAATTTCCTGATCGCGATTTTTACCATTTCTGAAGTGGATTATGAAAGATGAGGGTCCCAATAGCATATAAAAAAAATAAAATTTGCGGAATATTCACACAATTTTGAAAAAAAAAACTGTTTTAAAGTTAATTTGGAATGCAATTTTATCATTGGCTCTTTTGAAGTATAACCCCGCCCCCAAATTGAAATAGGTTGTGGCGACTGTAAATATACCAGAATCTCGTTTTTTTAACGAATTATGAAAGATAATGGTGTAATTAGCTAATAAAAAAATTAAAGTTGTGATCGGACACCAAATTTTCTAAAAAAATCACTTTTTCAAAAATGTATAATAAACGACAGTGCTCTTTGGTAGAAATCACTAAATTTAACCAGATAAATATTTTTAAAAAGTAGAATTACTGAATTAAGAAGAATAATAAAAAAGTAAGAACTTGGCTGTGTGATAAACGTGAATCAACTTGAACTGTAGTTTCATTAGAAAAAAGATAGGAATTAGGAACATTGAACGGAGTAGCTGGCAAAGCTGCTTCTGTAAGTTTTCCCTTCTTATCCGTATAGAAAATGTAATTGAAAAAATTTCCCGAAGAAATAAATTTTGTTTGTAACCTCTAGGGAGAAGGATAGTTTCGCAATCTATAAGTCCAACATCGCTATAGTGGGTTACCATGTACCCGGAAAGAAAAACCTTACATAGATTTTTCTGGACAGAACAGAACACGAAGAAACAGAACATAAAGAAAAAGAGCAATAAAAAAACAGAACAACAAAAAAACAAAAAAACGATAAAAAAAGAACAATAAAAGAACAGAATCTTGACAAAAGAGAACATTGAAAAAACAGAATCTTGACAAAAGAAAACACTGAAAAATGAGAATAATGTTTGTCAATTATTCTTATTCGTCAGTCAATTATTCAATTGTTAATTATTCAATTGACTGACGCAACCAGGGCAAATCTCGGATTTACCCTAAAAAATATACGCTACATTACATTTTTTAAAAGTACTTCTTAGAGCGTCGCTATTCAATATTTTATACAAATTATAGCATTCTTTTACACATATGTGTTGGCTGGATAAAAAAAGTTTGTTTTTGGTCTAATGCGTTCTTAAAAATCAAAACAAAATAATCAAAACTCATGCAAACAATTGGCAAAACTTCATCCTGATGTTCATATTTTTCAAGGTTCTATTATTTCAGTGTTCTCTTTTTTTCTTCTTCTGTTTTTTATTGTTCTGTTTTATCGTTGCTCTGTTTTTTTTATTGTTCTGTTTTTTGTTGTTCTGTTTTTTCATTGTTCTGTTTTTTCACTGTTCTATTTTTTCAGGTTCTGTTCTATCATGGAATTCTCCAAAACAGGTATAATTGTTTTTTCCTCTGGGTTTATCCCACCTATCATCAAAAACTAGTTTTTCTGTTTGCCTCAATTTGTGCATTTCACTCACCAGAATATATAATTACAGCCAATTTGTCAATAATTAGTAAGTACCATTGTTCCAAACAGCGGAAATATCTTCTTCTTCAAGTTTCAAAAAATTTCTATCATTAAAGGAAATTATGTGTGAACAGAACGGATCTGCCCAACACCTCCACGTCATGCAGTGCCTAGATTAATTGTAAATTATAATCCTCTCCAAGCAGGAACTATTCCACAGATTTCTAAATGACAAGTAGTTCCATTTGATAGACTGAGCAATTATCATTTAGAATTCTTGATTCGTAATACTCCCTTGCTTTCTTTTGCCCGATAATCATACCATAGTCTACAAACTTCTTCTTCTTTTGGCTAAGGATAATCCTGTGTGCCCAGATCTAACAACAAACTGTCTGTAGAAATATGACAGATATAATTAGCCAGCAAATTGCCTTTGGGTCATATTTCAATATTATTGTGTCTCTTAGCCTCTTAGAGCTTTTAGAGCTTTTCTTGCTTATTTCAAGAATTTTTTTATTCGGAGATTGGTGAGCCCATTCGATTTTCCAATTTATATTTGTTTTAAAAATTGATCCAGAACCGAACCTAGCAGGCATCTTTTCAAACATAGAGGAACTACGTGTGTCTATTCAAAGTTCAAAATAGTAAATTCAAAATTATTTAATTAAATGCGGCTTTTACACCTCATAACTTTGTAAAGGGGGAGAGGAAATTGCTATTTTCCATTAGAGAGAAAATTATTTATGTGAAATTTACTAAAAGTGTGTATTGCTATCAAATAATTTAATTATTGCAATAGAAATTAATAAAACTGAAAATCACAAAAATTGTAATTTAAATTCTTTTGTTTTGGTTTTTTTTCGTTAAATTGTTTTTGAAATCTACTTTTTCAAAGTAGCAATTTAAAGTTTTCGTAGATTAAAAACATTTAGTTTGTTTATTTACATTTTGCAAATTAGGGATTTTAATTTGGTGTATATTTTGCGTTGGCTAGTTAAAAATTACTAAAATTTTTATTATCTTTTGTTGGTTTGCGCAATGTGCAAATTTTGAGCCACTGTGTAAAATTGTGTCGATTCTTTACCAGATGGTTTTCAAAAACGGAAGATTAATTATTCTGTGTTGTGAAGTGTTCTGATGGGATTTTATTATTAGTAGAACAAGAATTGGTGTTTTGGTTTTGATTTATGACGTCAGTTAACCAGCATAATCCAAGTTTTGGATCTTTGATGTCAGTTTTGCAAATTTCACGGTGTGGAAGATCTTGTTGCTCGTCCCTTACCATTTTATTTAATTGAAAGTTTGAAAAATCAACGTCAACTGCGATCGTTTGCTAACTGTTCTGTTGAACAATCAACTTATCTGAAGATTTGCTGTTCATTCTGTTTATCTGCCGGAGGTGCGAGTGAAAAGCTGATAACTGTGGCAGTAGCAGTAACTGAGGAACAGATAAGTTTTTGTTTGCATTTTATTAAATCGGCTAAATTTTCGTGTGTTTAGACTTGCAAGAAAGGAATCTTTTGAATTATGATGAATAAATATCGTCAACAATTCCAAAAATAAAAAAACACAAGTTTTACAAATGAAAATCTTTTGTTAAGGCTCTTCATAAAGGACGTCCGCAATTGTTTCCAAATTTTGACCTTCCCTCCCTCCTTTGCCATAGTTGGTTATATTATTTCATCCCCCTTCTACGGAACGTCTAATGGTCACAAATCAAAGACGTTTTCAGAAAATCTTCAAAAAAAAAAAACTAAAGCGGTTTCATAAAGCTTATAAGATAATTTATAAACATTTAATGTTCTGCAATTCAAAATTTACTGGAGGTGTTGCACACCCCCAGACCCCCGGTTTAACTAATTTATTTTTATTAAAGTGAGCATTTCTCAAGTTTCTTAAAATTATTTATGGACAGCAAATGCGATTTATTCAAAATCTGATAATTAATTATAAACTGATAGTCAGGGGTACGAAATACAGCATATCATTTGCTTGGCCGTTTTCCAAAAAAAATTTTTCGTATCGCAATAATGACTATGACTAATTGTTATAAAGATAACCTACCCAAACTGGGGGTCTGGGGGGAACACCCTCCAGCGCACAAATTTTGGAATGCACAACATTAACTGTTTATAAATTATCTTATAACCTTGATGAAACCCCTTTATTTTTATTGAAGATTTTTGAAAACGACTATAGCACAGCTTTTGTGGTAAGAAACTAATTCGTTTTACTTTTTAGATTACAAATTAAAAAAATAGTAAAATTGCTAAAATGTCAAACAGTTGAGTTTATAACTGCGTTTTATGAAAATTTTAAATGCAATTTTATGTTGATTAAAATATTTTAAAAATTACAAGTTGAATGAAATTTGAAAATTTTCCAACTTACATTTTAGTCTAGAACTCACTAGTTCAAAACTCTTGAAAAGACGAAACCACTTATGCACAACGGGATCCTAGATTAAATGTAAGTTGGAAAATTTTACAATTTCATTCAACTTGCAATTTTTAAAATATTTTATTCAACATATAATTTCACAAGTTAATAAACATTTACAATGAAAATTTTATTTCTTTTGAAAACACTACAACTTGAACTTCTAAAATGTTAAGTCAGCAGTATTTTCAATAAATCAAGAATTTTGAAGCACTGGATGGTGTTACACACTCCTCAGACCGTCTGGTTTACGCAGTTTAATTGCAAGAGTATTAAAGATCTTAACATACTATCTACTTGGTGGTTGCTATGGTAACGTGACATTTTAGTCATTATTGCGATACGATGAAGTTCCTTCAAAATTAGAAACGGCCAAACAAATAAATAAAATAACCCCCAAGGATATGACATAATTCTTTCAAAAATAAAACGGTAGCGGAGAGTTTTTCTAAATTTTCAAACATTTAAGGTTTGCCTGCATTGTAATATTTGGGTAACATTTTCTCTTAGAAAATTGTATTCTATCACCAACTCACAAGGGAAACCGGCAACTTCCCTCACTGAATATAACAGCAAAACCGATCTAGAAAAATCTATAGAAAACTAATTAATCCTAACATTAACAAGTCACACTCAAGTAACTAATATCAGAATTAGCCCAAATTATAAACCAAAGTTGTAAAAACCCGGGGGGTCTCAAGAAACACTCAAACTGCGATGGATAAATTTTCAAACTTATGGTTAAAAATAAAAATTTGAGTTTTGAAAATAAAATAGGTAGTTATATTTTAAAGTTTAAAAGTATTTTTTTTATTTAACTGCCGCAATTTATAATTATTTTCACCTGAAAACTATGGAATTGATAAGAAAAGAACAAAGCATAAATTGTAAAGTAAGGTAGCACGCAAATAACTTTTTAAAATAAAAATAAATTAAATAATAAAAAGTAATGAATTAATTTTATAAAATTTTTTAATAAAGTAGTATGAAATATATAAATAAATAACACTTTAAAAATTTTTAAATATAAAGGAAACCCTACAAAAACATTTAATTAAAATAATTAAAATTAAAATAGGTTTTTACAAGTGCCCCATTGAAAAAAAAATCCAAGCTACGGGCCTGTATCAAATATAAAATTTCATTCTAGAATTTCAAAATTACAACAGCAATATTTTAATTTTAGGTAGTTTTCTGCTTTTTCCTCTTCAAAACTCCCTTTTAATGAAAATTGTATAAATAACTTAATTTATTACTTCAATTATTTCAAAATTGTTTAGTAAATTTTTGACAAATTTGAATTTAAATGAAATATTAATAATTTTGATTTTCACGAAAACATACATATTTAATAACAAATAGCTATAACTTGGTTAATTTTTACAGTAGAAAGATAAGAAAACCATGAAATTATAGGAAATTAAATTATCTTTGAATTTCCTACTTAAAATTTTGTTGTAGGACCTTTACCTTTTGAGCAAACCTGGAAAATCACGTGTCAAAATTTGACGTTTGAACTAAATCATATCTCGGTCAATTTTTACCAAATTATGCGAAGTTTATTTTGAAAGAAGGGTAATTCGTCAGATTCAAGCTTAAATTTAAGTTTTACAAAATTGAAATTTTATTATTTTTAAATAAATATTTTATCGCACAGCAATGGTGAAATTCAAAAAAAAATTAAGATCGGATGAAATTTGAAGCAAAAATTGGATTCCACTATAAATACAAAATAAAATTCAGGATTATAATTGCAATATTTTGGAATACTTTTATATAAAACTTTTCCTAATATTTAAAAGTTAAAATGTTTTGACTAAAATTAAACCAAAACATAGTTGCTATAATTTTATACTTTTTATTTTTTCATTATCACGCCACCTGTTGATGAAATTTTCTTCTTTTGAGATAAGTTCCTGGATTTGTTAACTATTAGTGGTTAACTGAGAATAAAAAGGATCTAGTGTTTAAAATGATAATTATATTTCCAAAGGTTTTCAAGAAAATTATTTTTAGTCAACTGGGAAACACTTTACAACACTATGCATTATTAGTTACACATGTACGTTTCACAAGACTACTTACCTATAAATAAATTTTCCAATATTCTCGAATAAAAATATGATCGGGTACTAATATTTTAAACAAATTTAATATTTCCGTTCTTGCATTTGTAATACATAAAATATTAAGCATCGATAAAATAAATCAATATTGTACATCCTAACTTGCTTATCAAATACAGTAAAGTTTTCCGTAACAATACAAATATAAACTTGTAATTTAGAAGCTTCGCTGCCATTCATTACTTTTAAATTTTGACTTCGCGTTAGTAAATTGCACGATTAGTTTACCATCATCAATCCAAATAATAGTAGTTTTGAATAAAATTTTAAATAATTACGGTTTAATAGTAAAAATTTTGTATTCTTAACCCAAAGGTTCGCCAAAAATTGAAATTTTTAAAAATAAATAAACTTTATTCAAATTTTTTCAGACCAATATAAGTTTACCTTGACTATTAATCAATTCAATCTTTTTCTCACTGACAAAACCGTAAAACTTAAAATTTCCTCAGAAGGAGGAGCAAAGTGTTAGGAAATTTAAAATTCTACTATTGAAGTTTAAATTTTGATGTTTGGGAAAATTTAGCTTTGGGTTGGCAGGCGAGGACACGAATCCAATTTTTCTTTACGAAATATTACTGGGTTAAAATGATGCGATATTTTCCTTTTTTCAAACATTTAAATTGTTGAAATAACATAAAACAGAATTTGTAAGCTGGAAAAAAATGTATCGTTCATCATGAATATTTGATATTTCGTACAAACATGCAACTGAAAATGTCGCAAAAGCTTAACCCAACAAAATCCTTGTTTAAAAATTAGGTAGATATGATGAAGGTCCTGTACTGAATTATTTACAAAAATTTAATTCAATTTTTATAACTTGGCATTAAATGTGACGGTCTAATCTAAATTTAATTATCCCCTTTTTTATGTAATCTTGTTTAGATTTTGATTTCGTCTCCTGAGTATTAATTATTATCGATCGGAATTTTAATTTTAGTAATCTGAAAAATACAAAACCGCAATGTTATCGTTTCTTCATAATTTCATAATGCCCAGCTCATTAACCTTTAGAAAAGTAAAAAAACAAATTATTTAATTTCAAAATACTCAGATTCAATGAAGGTCGATCTGGCAATATCCTCCGTGTAAATAAACAGTTTAACCTGATCATATTCATTAACATTCTGATTATCTAACTTTCACTACGTAGCGAACTTGAAAATCAAAAACTTAGACAAAGTTGTTCACGGATGCGACCACATTATCGGTATCTAAATAATTTTAACAGAAAAGGCCCGAGATTTGTATTCTGTAATCTGAGGAATACCAATTTACTTAAGATTCCAAATAGCACTCGGATTACAAGTGAGCCTATTGTACTTCCTCAAGCTTCTCGTTCTATATTTCATCATTCCAATTAGCAAATTTGAAGATAATACTATTGAATTTATAAGAAGGCGATTTAAAATAAATATCGCTTCCAATTAAATTTAATGCTTAATAACAAGCTAATTTGAAGAAGTATCATTTTCAAATTTTTATAGTTAAAAGTGCCGAACTGTCCAATTCATAATTTTTTTAAATTTTATCTCTTCAATTTCATTTATTATTGAATGAGACTCTAATCGATAAGTTATGTAATGGACATACATATCTTCTGGGTGGTTAATTTTACGTAGAAGGAAAATAACGAACGCCATCGAAGGTTGACGTAGCTTAAAGCTGCAAAAGACGTTTCTCTTATGAAAGGTTGACAAAATAATATTATTTCATTGAATTCTTGAATACATTATGCGGTAGCGTTTGTTTGAAAACCTTTTAATAAATTTTCAGTGTCGACTTGAATTTCAAACAACTAAAGAAAAACCAATATTTTTCATTTTCGCCGAAGTAAAATTAATTCGCTTCAAATAGAGAATGTATTCACCGCCGAACCATCTGCAAGCATCAGAAAAATACTTTTTGTTCAATTAAGTGAATTAAAATAAAAATGATTTCAATATTAGAATCATCTGGGGAGCTTAAATAAAAACGAGACATTAAGGAGTTAACATACAAAGAAACTCGGCTCAATTTAAGCGTCGCAATATAATCCAAACAGATTGATTGTGATATAAATGACAACGGTTAGCTGGATGATCCAAAAAGCTCTTTTAGGGGTTAGCTATTTATAAGGATTAAGGATGGCAAATTAGGTAGAAAACCACACAAATTTACTAAAAGATCTTCTGAATAGCAAGCGAAATTAATCATCGGGGTAACTAAAAACGGAAATGAGAAAGTTTTTATTCAATAAATTTTATTTAAATTTTCTTGCAAGTTATCGAGACAGTGTCCTGATAAATTTTACACGTGGGAACAGTAAATAACTCCTGGAAGTAAAATTAAATGAATTAATAAATGTCAAATTTGAATAATGACTATTCGGTAACTTACTGCTAAGTATGGGAGGGGTCCACTGCAATCTTTCGGGGCCTCAGATTTTGACAATTGTATGTAGTCAATAGTCGTCCGTCCTAATAGGTTGGTAATAAATCTTGACCTATATGTACTTAATAGTCATGAAAAGGTAAGTAATAATCAATCTATATTAATATCGTGTGACATTTTTTTATGTATATGACGTCAATCGCTTCTTAAACATAATTTTCTCTGTGCTACTTGGAACTGCTTTATCGTCCTTTAATATTTAAATGCAAGTTGTAAAGTTGTCTTGATAATGATATTGTTAAATTATAATTTTATGTTTATAATAATATTATAAACTTAAATGGAATAACGTCTACCTTGAGCGACTTACTTGCTATAGCTATTCTAACACCTGTTTATATTAAATTAATTTTATTAACTTAATTTTGTACTTAAATTAATATTGGTGCAATAAAAATTAAGCTTATAAATTCAATAATTGCAACATAAAATATAATTATTATATTTAAGAGGGGAATTCAGAAGAAATCTGTGCGATAGATGGCTCTTCACCACCACTTCACCAGATGGTTTTTAAAAATAAAAGATTAATTATTCATGAAATACTTCATTCTGCCAGTGTGTTCTGATGGAATTTCATTATTAGTAGAACAAGAATTGGTGTTTTGGTTTTGATTTCTGACGTTAGCCAACCATCATAATCCAAGTTTTGGATCTTTGATGTCAGTTTTGCAATTTTCACGATGTGGAAGATCTTGTTGCTCGTCCCTTACCATTTTATTTAATTGGAAGTTTGAAAAATCAACGTCAACTGCGATCGTTTGCTAACTGTTCTGTTGAACAATCAACTTATCTGAAGATTTGCTGTTCATTCTGTTTATCTGCTGGAGGTGCGAGTGAAAAGCCGATAACTGTGGCAGTAGCAGTAACTGAAAAACAGATAAGTTTTGTTTGCATTTTATTAAATCGGTTAAATTTTCGTGTGTTTAGACTTTATCAGTTACATCTTGAAAATCTGAGTGATAACGTTCACGTGGAACTTACACTTTTATCGTTTTGGTGTTCTTGAAGGAATTTTTACTGCGTGGTGCCCAAATTTTTAAGAACAACCAAGTTTTGGGTAAACTTTCTGTGCCAGGTTTTATGGAAACAAAATCTCACGAATCTGGGGTGCACAAAAATTTTAGTTTTAGTTTATTTCACGGTACAAAGCCAAACTAAACATCAATAAATTTCGTATGAAATTTGTATTTACACAATGAAGAGAAAGTAAACCGCGATAATGGTAAGATATTACAGCTATTCGTCTATTATATTTGAATAAACAATAATTAAAGAGACATTTATTTAATTAATCACCTATTTACTTATCGATCTGGAAAAATGGAACACTTATCGTTAGTATGCAAAGAATTTAATAACTTTTCGGAAGTATCGTGTTCGGTTTGTACAAACCTCATGCAGTGCAAGTGCAGGGGTGGAATATACAATTACGAATGGTACTTGGACGGTTATTATGTTCATTTACACGAAGAAAATTACATTTTATTAATTTACAATAATGGCCACAAGGACATATAAATTGAAACACGCAATTACGATTACATGCAAGCGATCCTTTCATCAAATACGACGAAGTTTCCTGCAGTGAGTTGGTGTGACCGCCGGTTAAGTCACAGAGCGAACACTACAAATAGAGAAAGAAACCAAATTTTGTAATCTGAAGAGCCAAATATTATACAAAATTAACGTTTGGAACTATATGAGTTTTACAATCTTTGCAAGGAAACTTACCCAAGCCCTCTCTGAACCTTCAAAGAGCAATCGAAACTGGAGAGAATAATTTTAGCTATGTGAAATCACTACATTGCAAAGTCGCTCTTACCTTTACACTTGAAATATTATTAATTGGTTTTGGATGAATGCACACTAATTTCTTACACTTTTTAAAATAAACATAATAGAAATGAGTGCACAAGTTCACGAATTTTTTGAAGTTTCAAAAATTCCCTCTGTGAGGTTTTCTTCTTTTTTCTGGAAAACGAAAAGAAGTGAAAATGGCGCTAGATCTGGTTGGAAGTAAATAAAAAATATAAGTTTTCAATGTACAATAGTCAAAATAATAACTAAAATGAAATGGCACCAGCGGAAGATGAAAGTTCAATATGTCTGGATTCGGTCGACACAAATGGAATAGGAAAACCAAATAACTGTTGGCATGCATTTTGTTACGAATGGTTGGTCAAGAAAACAACAACATTGCCCTTTAGATCGAGTACAGTTAAACAAAATCGAGGTGCTTGAAAATGGCGTTCTGGTAGATGTTGTAGAGTGTAATAACACCAATAACGAATCTACCATATATTTTATGGAAGTTTTAGAAAATTTCGGTGACCTATTCATAATGTTTGAAGAATCCAACGAGATACGGGTTAATGAATTTATCGCGGGTTATCAAAATCGTAGGTTTTCAGCGATTTGCAGTAACTTTCAATGATGGTACTACGGTCGGCACAATTCATTCCAGAACACCGCAATAAACTGTCTATGTAAATTAAAATTTTAATAATAAATTCTGCCTTTAATCGAAAGACTATTATTATTAATATATTATATTTTTGGTCAGAAACAACAAATAAATTATAATTTTTTACATTTGAATAGATACCAGGAAAGGGTTTATATAAAAATAAGTTTTACCTAATGTAAATCTTATTTTTAAGGGTACACCAACAATTATGTTCTATATTTCCTATTCTTGTACCTATTTGTTTTTCTTTTTAAATATTAACTGTAAATATTGTAATATTTAAATATTACAACAAGTTAACGCTTTATTTTACGCTTGTAATAAATCACTTGCACACTGAAATTGCTCATCAACGTAGCCGCATTTCAATCAATGTGAATATATTGATTTATTTTAATTCCGTCCAGATAACTCACATTAAAAATCATTATAAACAAACTTAAAAGTTTTAACGACATTGTCAATAAACACAAAAAATACCCATAATAAAGCTAAACTTTTTATTAGTATAAATAATCAATTAAGAAACGGACATCAATTATATCCCCATCAAGGCGCAGAATAAAGCTGAAAACAAGAACAAGATAATATGTTAAAATAAATTACTAATAAAATGAAAATGATAATAAATCTATTTTAAATGAGAAGGCGCTACGATAACAAATATATTAAATGCTTACTTTCGTTAAAACAATATTCATTGCAATGTATATAATTTATATCTTACAAGAAAACTGACAGTCTCAGCAATAACAAATTTTACTGATTCATAACTATAAATATTGTACAGTGACCTACCCTTTTTCTAGATTAATATTAAATTGTCCTTGCTTTTCATAGTATATTTATTTTGACATTCAATTTATTATGGTTCCAAATGTGTATCGGCCGTCAAACCCACCATTTGAACGATTTGAAAATAAACGCACAGTAAATACAAGGTAATAAACAAAAGGAAAGAGACCTTGGCGAAGGAGCGCTGCATGTGGACTCTGACAAGGAAGTTGTTATATCTACAATTAGCACAATAGTTCTAAGTGTAAATTAATTAACTCAAAAAGTTTTACAGAATTTCAATTCCAAGCAGAAAAACTTTACTTGATTGTGCGAAAAAGCAATATTGGCACCAAAAATGTTAAGTTAATTCTGTTAACAACATTTACATTTAAATGAAGTACAAAAAGTTTCGAATATTTTTAATCAATTTTACCTTTAAATATTTGCGGATCGAGGATTACCGCGAAAAATTAGTTATCCACTAACAAAATATTTACTTTCTCGAGCAAAGCCGTCTGGGTAACTGCTATAAAAATAATTAGTATAAAGGTTAAATAAAAAATTTTAAATAATATAAAAAATAAAACAATCCCATAAAAAGGCCAAATTTTAATCAAAACTGGAAAGGTAGATGCAATACGTGTAAAGTTTGCACGAACCAAACTGCACGTGCACGTGAAACAGATAATCAAGAATATTGACATTTAATCACGAAAACTAGTAAAAGGGATAAAAGCAGAATTTTTTAGCCATTTGAACAATTTGTTTATAAATATAGATCTAATTTTGTTTGTTACGCGCCTGGACAGAATTCTACATAAATTTAAAATTCTGATTAAGCCGGATATCTTGCAAGGATTACAAAAAAACTAATATTCAATAAAAGAATTAAAAATAAAAATATATACTAAATATGATTTTAATATTTCCTCGATCCAAAAGTAATGCCCGGTTTCATAAACACTTAAACTGCGATTATATTATTTAATCCTATGCTATTTAAGTCTAAATTTAAGCCGAAAACGCAGTTTAAATGTTTGTGAAACCGGGCATAAAGTGTTATTTAAAAATAAAATTGCCCTACTTATTAAAGTAGAAAAACAAAAAAACGGATCAAGTCTTTTTGATTTTTGTTTGAAGTCAACTAAATGTCAAATTTTGCACAATTCAATTAGTCTTTAAAATATGAAATAAAAATTAATATTAAATAAAAAATTTTAAAAATTGTTTCCATGAACCAATTTAAACCAAAATCTAATCCGCTCTAAGTCCCAATACAAAACACCAAATTTGGTACCAAAATCTAATCAGCTCTAAGCTCTAATATAGAAATACGAAACACCAAATTTGGTTTTGAAATTCTCATTAATTTTGAAATATGAAATAAAAATTAATAATAAATAAAAATTTTTAAAATTGTTTCCATGAACCAATTTAAACCAAAATCTAATCCGCTCTAAGTCCCAATACAAAACACCAAATTTGGTTTTGAGATTCACCTTAATTTTAGAAATATGAAGTAAAAACTAAGTAATATTGAATAAAAGATTTAAAAAAATAGTTTCTAAGAACCAATTTGAACCAAAATCTAATCAGCTCTAAGCCTCAATATAGAGATACGAAACACCAAATTTGGTTTGGAAATTCCTATTAGTTTTGAAATATGAAATAAAAATTAATAATAAATAAAAATTTAAAAACATTGTTTCCATGAACCAATTTAAACCAAAATCTAATCCGCTCTAAGTCCCAATACAAAACACCAAATTTGGTTTTGAGATTCACCTTAATTTTAGAAATATGAAGTAAAAACTAAGTAATATTAAATAAAAGATTTAAAAAAATAAGTTTCTAAGAACCAATTTGAACCAAAATCTAATTAGCCTAAATACCAAAATATAAAGATACGAATCACCAAACTTGATTTTGAATTTCAATTATTATTTGAAATAAAATATAAACTAATTTTAAATAAAAAATCGAAAACAATAATTACACGAACCAATTTGAACCAAAATCTAATCAGCCTTTGGGTCTAATAAGTCTCAAAATATAAAGATACAAAACACAAAATTTGGTTTGAAATTTCTATTAGTTTTAAAATATAATTAAAAATTAAAGTTAAAATTTCAAATCTTTAACATTTCATCGACTGTGATTATACAAATCAAAAAGTTTGACTGCGATAAGTTCAATCAAAAATCAAAAACTGTCTACATTTCATTTGACTGAAAACCATCTTTCAAACTTTTGATTTATAAAATATAAGCTAATATTAAATTAAAAGATTATAAAAATAGTTTCCAAGAACCAATTTAAATCAAAATTTAATTACCTCTAAGTCCCAAAACATAAAAATACGAAACACCAAATTTGGTTTAGAATCCCAATTATTTTTTGAAATGAAATATAAACTAATATGAAAGAAAAAAATTTTAAATAATTTCCATGAACCAATTTAAACCAAAATCTAATCAGCTCTAAGTCCCAAAATATAAAGATACGAAACACCAAATTTGGTTTTAAATTCCAATTATTTTTGAAATGAAATATAAACTAATATTTAAGAAAAAATTTGAAACAAAATTTCCATGAACCAATTTGAACCAAAATCTAATTAGCACTAAGTCTCAAAATATAAAGATACGAAAACCAAATTCGGTTTTGAATTCAATTATTTTTAAAATGAAATTTAAACTAATATTTAAGAAAAAATTTTAAAAAATAGTTTCTATGAACCAATTTAAACCAAAATCTAATTAGCTCTAAGTTCCAAAATATAAAAATACGAAACACCAAATTTGGTTTTGAATTCCAATTATTTTTAAAATAAAATTTAAACTAATATTTAAGAAAAAATTAAATAAAATAGTTTCCATAAATCAATTTGAACAAAATCTACTCAGCTCTAAGTCCTAAAATATAAAGATACAAAACACCAAATTTGGTTTTGAATTCCACTTATTTTTGAAATGAAATATAAACTAATATTTAAGAAAAAATTTTAAACAAAATTTCCATGAACCAATTTGAACCAAAATCTAATAATTAGCTCTAAGTCTCAAAATATAAAGATACGAAAACCAAATTTGGTTTTGAATTCAATTATTTTTAAAATAAAATTTAAACTAATATTTAAGAAAAATTAAATAAAATAGTTTCCATAAATCAATTTGAACAAAATCTAATCAGCTCTAAGCCTCAAAATATAGAGATACGAAACACCAAATTTGGTTTTGAATTCCAATTATTTTTAAAATGAAATTTAAACCAATATTTAAGAAAAAATTTTAAACAAAATTTCCATGAACCAATTTGAACCAAAATCTAATTAGCTCTAAGTCCCAAAATATAAAGATACGAAACACCAAATTTGGTTTTAAATTCAACTATTTTTAAAATGAAACATACACTAATATTAAATTAAAGATTTAAAAAGATAGTTTCCATGAACCAATTTGAACCAAAATCTAATCAGCTCTAAGTGCCAAAATATAAATATACGAAACACCAAATTTGATTTTTAAATTTCTATTACTTTTGGAAATATGAAATGTAAATAAAATTAATGTTAAAACTTGTAAACTTTAACATTTATCCACTGTTATTACACAAATCAAAAAGTTTTACTGTGATTAGATAAATCAAAAATCAAAAACTGTCTACATTTCATTTGACTGAAAACCATCTTTCAAACTGTTTGATTTATGAAATATAAGCTAATAATAATTTAAAAGATTATAAAATAATAAAATAATTTCCATTAACCAAATTGAACCAAAATCTAATCAAAATTAATCAAAACTCACAAAATGTCTAAAACTTTTCATTCGATGAAAATCCATCTTGCAAACTTTTTATTTATAAAATATAAGCTAATATTAAATTAAAAGATTAAAAAATAGTTTCCAAGAACCAATTTGAACCAAAATCTAATCAGCTCTAAGTCCCAAAATATAAACATACGAAACACCAAATTTGGTTTTAAATTTCTATTAGTTTTGAATATGAGTATAATTAAAAATTAATGGTAAAATTTGTAAACTTTAACATTTTATCGACTGTGATTACACAAATCAAAAGTTTGTCAGTAATTTGATAAATCAGAAATCAGAAAGCGTCTACAACTTTTCATACCACTAAAATCTATCTTGCAAACTTTTGATTTATGAACTATAAGCTAATATTAAATTAAAGATTTAAAAAAATAGTTTCCATGAACCAATTTGAACCGAAATCTAATCAGCTATAAGTTCCTAAATATAAAGATACGAAACACTAATGCCCGGTTTCACAAATATTTAAACTGCGATTTCGGCTTAAATTTAGACTTAAATATTATAGGCTTAAATAATTTAATCGCAGTTTAAACGTTTGTAAAACCGGGCATAATTTGGTTTTGAAATTTCTATTAGTTTTAGAAATATGAAATATAAATAAAAATTAATGTTAAAATTTGTAAACTTTAACATTTCATCGACTGTGATTATACAAATCAAAAAGTTTGACTGTATTTAGATAAACAGAAACCAGAAATTGTCTATCACATTTCATTCGATGAAAATCCATCTTGCAAACTTTTTAGTTTATGAAATATAAACCAATATTAAATTAAAAAATTAAAAAATAATTTCCATGAACCAATTTAAACCAAAATCTAATCAGCTTAAGTCCTAAAATATAAAGATACAAAACACCAAATTTGGTTTTGAATTCCAATTATTTTTGAAATGAAATATAAACTAATATTAAATAAAAGAATAAAAAAATAGTTTCCATGAACCAATTTGAACCAAAATCTAATCAGCTCTAAGTTCCAAAATATAAAGATACGAAACACCAAATTTGTTTGAAATTTCCATTAGTTTTTGAACTACGAAATAAAAATTAATATTAAACAAAAAATTTTTTATAAAATTGTTACCATAAACCAATTTGAACCAAAATCTAATCAGCTCTAAGCCTCAATATAGAGATACGAAACACCAAATTTGGTTACGAAATTCACTTTAATTTTAGAAATATGAAGTAAAAACGAATATTAAATTAAAAGATTTAACAAAATAGTTTCTAAGAACCAATTTGAACCAAAATCTAATCAGCTTTAAGACTCAATATAGAGATACGAAACACCAAATTTGGTTTTAAAATTTCTATTAGGTTTTGTAATATAAAATAAGAACTAACATTAAATAAAAGATAAAAATATTGTTTTCATGATACAATTTGAACCAAAATCTAATCAGCTCAAAAGTTCCAAAATATAAAAGATAGGAAACACCAAATTTGGTTTTGAAATTTCCATTAGTTTTCGAACTACGAAATAAAATTAATATTAAACAAAAAGATTTAAAAGCAATAGTTTCTATAAACCAATTTGAACCAAAATCTAATCAGCTGTAAGTCTCAATATAAGGATTCGAATTCTAAAACTCACACACAGCCTTTTTTTGGAAATGGTTTTTTACCTCATGGGACCTCAAGAAGTGTAAATTCATCAAAATCTCATTTTCCTCTGTACGAAAACAATACTTTTCATATTACATAATGACAAAGTGAAAGGTGCGGGGGCGGGGGTATCATACCTATCTACCCTTCTTTTAACTGTCAATACACTTTCGCTAAAATGTTGTCGTCTTTCAGACATTTCATATATTATTACATAAATGCATAGAATTTAATACACCTGAGAATTATAATATTATTACATACATAGCATTTGCAGACTACGAGAATGCAGACTTGATGTTAATTAGCCTTACCTATGTACATAAGTAACCTACACACATTGCGTATGTTATTATTCGAAAAAATTTTAAAATAAGAACTGGTTTAGTAAAGATTGCTATGAGTACAGAAAGGTTAAGACAAAAGAACACGATTTCCTCGAAACTTATCTTCAATAAGGACATCTCGAAGGCTTTATACCAAAACTATATCGCTGCCCTCCCTCGCCAATAAAATCTGTCAAATATTTGGCCATCATTTAAATGTAAATAACCTTCTATTCCCATCAAATTTTTTGCGTAGATAGAAATCATGGCATTCTAATAAAAATATAATTATTCTTTCAGGTTCTCTAAATGCAACAATAAATTAACTACTTCAGGTTTCAACTATCTTAGAGCTGGAAGCTATGCGTTGCAGAAGAAAGGATAATGTACTACGTTGACTTTCCTGATTTTTGTCATTTCTATGTTACATAATTTTCAATCACGTTTTAACCCAATACCTCAATTTTAATATTGCTCAAGTTAACAATAAATTTTAAATATCAACGAAAAAGTTATTAGTCAATACAATAAAACAATTTGCAAATATATAAACTGAAAAGGTTTTGCTCCTTAAGATAAAATTTGCTCTTCTTTGCGTGTATGGCACTGATGTGTGTCAATGTCACATCAACGTCAAATTATAAGATCAACTGTTAATTTACTTTTATTTTGTATATGTAGATATGCAAATTTATTAATTTGATTACATAATTTGTATTATAAAGAATTATTTAGTTAATTAACCACTTATTTCTTAAATACCCAGTCGTTAATTCCTTTTGTTTACTCTTTTAATTATGAAATTAATTAAAAGTATGTACAACCTAATTAGAAAGGTGTGACTCACTTAAAATTAAATTTGGGGTATGGCATTCCTCTTCTTCGGCGCGGCTAGTTCAAAAACAGCACAAGAATGTTAAATATTAATAAAATCTTGGCGTTGTGCAAACCTCTGCATTCGTATAACAAAATTATAATTAATGCTGTGTTCAATGTATCTACCTAGATACCTATACGAAGTATTATAAAATAAATTGGCTCTTTGCAAGAATCTGACGAAATGAATTAATTTATAGGACTTTTAAATGTTGCTGCAACGAAGTAAACTGGTTAAAATCAATTATTATTATTAATAATATGCAAATGCATTTTTTTTAAATTTGTCCAATATTAAACATTAAGGCTTACATCGAAAGTTTCGACATTTAACCGGTACGTTAATTTTGGAAATGTTAGCCAATCATTTGAAAAAAATTTGTAAGTTCCTTTTGAAAAATGCAAATTGAAATTGGTTAAACAATGACGGTAAATCGGGATGTACAATTTATTGTGCGTAGCAAAAAAAATTAATTTGTTGGTTCATTTTGTGACCTTCTAGGGTTAACTCTTGTTAGCATTGGACAGCGGTGTCAAGGTACACTGAAATCGCATAAGATACTTATTTATATTCTAACCGGCATTATAATATTAGTTAGTTCTTCCTTATTAATAATGAATGTTCGATACGCGTATATCTTTTTATTTGTATTTGTCGCCCGAACAAACTCGGAGTTTAACAATGTGTGCCCTACTTTTCAAGATTATTACACAATTCGAACCAACCCTAACTGTTGGTACGATTTTACGAGTGATGCAAATGTGGTATGTAAAAATTGGCGATGGTGGAGTTTAATATTTATTTTGTGTTTTTGGTAGACCGACATTATTACCAAGTTCGGTTATCCTTTGGAAACTACAAATTAACCACCCCCGATGGATATATTTTGCAATTATTTCGAATTCCCAACCCGAACAGTGCAAAAATGGGGTTGTGTTTTTCCAACATGGATTGGGAGCAAGTTCTGCAGATTTTTTCGGAAAAGGAATAAATCGATAGGTAACAAGGATTCATTTTTGCAACTTTTTCTGCATTAATAGTGACTTATAATCAGATAATCTTTATTTTGAAATAAGACGCAATCGTAAAATATATGTACATTTTTAGGATTTCACTTATTTGATGCCGGTTATGACGTGTGGTTTGGCAATTACCGGGGTAATGAATATTCTGATGAGCATCTAAGGTTAAACGTTTTAGATGCAGAATATTGGAATTTTAGGTAGGCAATCAAGTAATAATAATATAAAAATTATTCAATATTTACTTTTTCAATTGTTTACTTTACTAAAAGGCACATACTAATTATGATGTTTTTTATGTGTTTCCTTTATCGAGAGAGTTAATATCTCAGCAGGTAATTTATTATATTCATTACAAAACATCCAATTACAATTTGCTATTAGATAACCTAAAATTACTGTATTTAATCGGTGATTTACTAGTAAATCGTAAATTAGCGATATTACTCTTATAATTATTGCTCTCAACTTCGTCTCGGGCAATAAACTTGAGATTAAAAGTTGCACTTTAGATTTTCCATAATTTTAATTGCAATTTTAAAATTTTACTTGTACTTTAATTTGTGTCCACTTCAATTTTGAGATAAAATTAACTTGTTGATTTTGATTAATCCATTGTTTATATTATAGAAAATCAAATAAATGCAGTAATCTAAAATCTGGAAGACGCTGTATAATAATAATAATGATACAAATTTTGTTTTATTATTCAGAAAATTGTGATTTTAATAAATTATATTTACTTTGGTATTAAAGTAAAATGCACATTTTTGACTGCTGGGGTACCAGGTTCAATTCCTATTAAAACTTTTATCTCATGAAAGATCCTCGTCTTCTAAAATAATTTTTGTGGTGGCCTTCAGAATTATTAACAACCTCCCTCCTTGTTTATTGACATTTCAAATATCCCCTATGTCCTTAGCCTTTAGTTCAGAATCGAGCGTACATATTAAATTGATGAATGACACATTCAGGAAGGAAGCTCAGCATGTCTTCTTGCAATAAAGATTTAATATTTCAAATTAAGTTTTAAAGTAAAATTAAAATGAAATAATATTAGAATAAAAGTTGTTTGCTTATTTTGTGGTTTTTTGCTTTTGTCATAAGTATTCGGGCATTTTCTAACAAATAATGTTTCAGAAAACCGAGAATTGGTGTTCACGAAACCTATTTTCAAAGACAATGTAATTTTTACACAAATTTGTAATAAATTGAAAACAGTTTGACCTTGAAAATTTAAAATTTCTTGTCTTCAGCATATTTTATATTAAGTGATCTGACGCCTATGTTACGTTGTTACTTAAAATATTTCCAAATCATTCATGTACTAGAAGGTCAGGTCAACCTTTCGACCACCCCGACCCAGTTTTTAATTAATTATGTACACACTGCAAAAAATATTTACAACTACACAGTAATTATAAAAAATTGAAACTGTTCTAGTCTTATTTGTTTTTAATTTGCGAGAAAATTATCTCTTGCTAGCTATCAGGAAAAATTCGTACTTTTTAGTCTTCTTCCGAAATTTGTTTGTTATTATTTTTTTTTATAATTCCTGTACAGGATAAGAAATTGAGGACTTCTCAAGGGTCAGTTATATAACAGAATTACGAATCAGCGTTATGTGAGGATTAACTTTTATTATACAACTCACCTTATGCGTCTGAGCCTTTTCTGCTGTACGAGAATTCCATGTGAGGAATTTAAAAGTATTCCTCTTTTTCTCGGCTTTCTTTAGTCCATTTTTGGACATTGGCCTCTTTCTCTAAGAAAAATGCGAAAATTATTATTGTAACGAAATTATGAGCATCTTAACACCCAAATAACCCTTCAATAGGCGCAACTATCTACTCAGCTACGCCAGATTGTGGTTAAAGTCACGTGACAAATTTTAAAATGGCCTATTTTGAACTTATCTTTGATAAGACATGAAGTGGTGCAAATTTTATAGTATTAAATCAAATTTATGGAATTTACTGTAAAAATACACTTACTTGCATATCATTTGCTAGTATTGTATTTGACAATCTACATAGTACATAATAGAGGGCTAATTATTGTCACGACATTCAATTCCAAAGTACTTTTTTCCTTTCGTGTTAATTATTTCATTGGGAGCTCATGATTTTATTGAAATGTCTCTCTAGGATCCAATTGTAACTAGAAAATATTAATTGCTTAATTACCTTTGGTTGAATATGGATTTTCGATACCTACTTGACATAGAAACCAAGGCACCTTGACTAGAAAATACACTTTTTCCTGTAAAAATTGTTTCACCAAACAAAAGAGCAGAAAATACAAGATTATTAAGGTGTGGATGAATATGATAGGACTATATGATTTAAAACTTAGGATATTTTCATAAAAAACACATGCAAGTGTATTATTGTGTAATATTGAGTCATAATTATGAACTTAAAGGTCTTTCTAAATCCATGGTCATAATTAAACACATTCTATCATCAGTCCGGTGCGTTGTAGGTGGGTCGACACTCACAACCGGGGAGGGGCTACTAATCGGATCAGCATCTGCACTTTGCCGAATAGGACCGATTTAGGTAGATATTTTTAGTTAATAAAGCGTTTGTAAAAACGGCCCGGGGCGGAGGGTCAGTTTTGACTAATCCAACTATGGCAAATCACGGATTCGCCCTAAAAGTGTACTTTTTTCAAAATTTTATTTTTTTTTCTGTTGATTAGATTCTAGAATTCTTAGATTCGAATATCTTAACTGTCACTAAAACGTATTTTAATTTCAATAGGCGGGGTTACAGTTCAAAAAGACAATTTCAATTCCCGGACAGAATTTTCAGTGAGAAAATTGCATTTAAAATTCATTTTTAAAGCCGTTTTTTCCAAAATTTGTAAACGATTCGTAAATTTAAATTTTGCATTATTGTCTTTCATAATTCAAAAAAAAATGGTCAAAATCATAATCAGGACTATTTTGATTAACTCTCGCCCAAAAATTTAGTGTCCTTGATTTTCTGTCTAATAGGCAGGTTTACATGGAGTTCTTTTTAATTTTTTTCTCCAGCCATATTCCATATCTGGTATAAATAAATAATAATCTGGCTCGTTTTAAACGACCTATATATGCGTTTAATTAAAAATTAACAAGCTAAGTAATCACAATTAAACTCAATTAATTTTATTTAATTAAATCAACTCGATAGTTGCTTGGGAAAATTAGCTAAAAATAAGCTACAGAACAAAATCTATTTCTATTCAATGTAAAGTTACATAATTTATTGTTCTATTACAGGATAGGCGCATTGATTTGTCACATTTATTGTATTGTACTACGACGACATATTATACAAATTTGAATCTTATGAATATTTCCTTTGTTATATTGTTCCTTAATATAACAAATATTTTGTATGTTGCCGGTTTATAACTTTTCCGTTATGGATGCTTTTAGTAGGTACTTTTCGTGTTAAAACGCAATTCGCTTATTCTCTAGTCACTTGTAAACATAACGCGGTTGTTAACATTTAATGTGAGTTTCAAACTTCCATGTTCATGAAAGATTTTTATTTCAATTTTCTTAAATATAAATTTAAACTAATATTCCTGTTGTTAATAATACAAAGGGCCTTAGCCTAACGTTTGTTTTTCCTAAAGAAAAATTTTACTTCAAAAAGTTGAAACATAGCTATGTAATAGTAAAGTTTCCAAGAAAATGTGCTCACAATAATTTGTGTTCACCTCGAAAAATATAAATGCAGTATATTTCAAAGACAAGCTGAAGAAGAGTTGACGTAAGTCTGCTTGTCAACATTTTATGATCGGTTACAGTTTTGAAAAAGATCGGGAAAATATACTCTTTACATTTCATTGCCACAAAATGTTGAATAAAGTAAAACAATAAACTTCTGGGCTTCATCTTTAACTCGGGCCATTTTAAAGACGCCATTTTGTATTTTTAATTTTATAATGTTAAAATTGTAATGAAGCGACAATGGAAAGTAGTTTTAAAAGCACGAAAAATGATGTTTTTAGAAGTTTAGAGGTTCCTACATGACCAACTTTATAATATGGTAAGATTATTTTGATATCTTACACCCTCGTATGTAATAAACCTACTAATTTTATTATTTCTTAATTACCAAAATTATTTCTCTTTCGAATCACTGGCAGTTTTAATTTTTACGAAATCGTAGCGTATACGTTTCGCTTTAATCGATATCTTTGAATAGCACTATTTGAGCTTAGGAATTATGGAAACGCCACATTAATCCCAGCAGTCGATTAAGCCTGCCGGCATATTATCGATCTCGCATAAAGAACACATTACGAGCTCATTTGAAACTTTTGTTTCTTAATTAAACCAATTAACTCTACAGTATGGACGAACTAAGTATTCAAGATACGCCACTGGTAATAGATTTTATAGCTGAAAAAACTGGTCGAAGAGGAAATATCACCTTCATTGGCCACTCATTGGGTACCACCACAGGAGTTCAGTACAGCTCCAGTATGCCAGATCACGCTAAAAAAAACTTAAACTTCATGATCTTATTGGCACCCACAATTACAGTTCCTAACATGATTTCGCCTTTAAAATACACAGCACCCCTTGGTGGTGCAATTTTGGTAAAAATGAATTCTTCGCAATAACCTAAATACACAAATAATATTTTTTTCAGGACTTTATTACTACAAACGAATTGGTGTCGTATACTTCTCGCGTTGGCTCCCAACGTGGATTAATCAAAGAATTATGTCGCAGTTCACCTACTATTTTAAAATTATGTATGGACACAATGAATTTGGGTTATGGACCACAAACACAAATGCCACCAGTAAGATTACTTTTTACTTTGAAAAATCTGAAGACGGCCCTGAACCAAATTAAAAATTAGATTAATTAACACCTGGTGGTGTTAGAAATATCAAATAAAACATAAATTTTGCTGTTACTTACGTAATTTTTTTGCGTCATAAGAGTTTAAATCCTAATTTTAAATTTGGTTTATTTCGTTCCATCGATTTTAGTGTGATTCACCTCATAAAATAGTAAACTACTTTCCACACGCAACATTTGCTGATAAATTGACAAATTTGTAATTGCAGCCGTTAAAATTATGTTACTTAATAGGATCGAGTCCCTTATTTCTTCGGCCATTGGCCAGCTGGAACAGCAATAAAAATTTTTAGGCAAGCAGGGGATTTGATAATGGACAAATTTACAAAGTTCGATTATGGAAATAAAAATTATAAAATTTATGGTACCAAAAAGCCTCCTGCGTACGATGTGTCTAAAATGAAAGTTCCTATTTTTATGTTAAGTACCAAAAATGATTGGTTGTGCACTGCCAAGGTAAAGCGCTATTTTTAACTATTTTGATTTTATTTAAAATTTTATTTATTTATTAGGATGCAATTAATTGGTATAACAGATTGCCGACAGAAGTACAGTACGGAATGGAAGTTTTGAAATTACCAAATTTTAATCATATCGATTTCTTGTTTGGAAAAGATGCTACGTCGTTAGTTTATGATAAAGTATTGCTTATAATTGATAAAATTAATAATAATGTTAAATAAATTTTTAAAAAGTATTCGTATAATTTTTTAAATAATACAAAGTTGAAAGGGTGGATTTGTTTAGTCACGAAACAATTTTGTATATTATTATAAATATACAATCTTTCAGGATATTTATACGATGTACAAATTGTAGTTTACAACCGTAAATTATATTATAATTTTTTTTAGAAATTATAATTTAAAAAATTGATTTTATTAGAATTGATTTTTATCTGAACGGAATTACAATGTTTTCTGCTCTTGTAGCGTATTTAAATTAGAGACCCGTGGAACGTATGAATGTACTTTATGAAATTTAGGTTTTTCAAATTTTGTTTTTAATAAGTTTAATTAAAAGTACAGTAATAAATTATTTAGGTACATCGCTTGAAAGGAAGTACATTCGGGGATTCCCAAATCCTATATTTGCTTTTACGCAAGTTCCTATGAATAAATTGTAATTATTTCTATAAAATACATTCTAGTAGGTATAAACATTAATTTGTTGATCCATTAAACATTTTTTTATCGAATCGTACATAGGTTGGTTATCCAATTCTAACAGAATTAATTTGATTGCGGTGAATCATTGCAATAATAAAAAAAAATTTTAATATAAAGAATTTTCCACATTGCATATCAAAAATGTATTAGAAAAATTTGAAACAGCTCCACATAGTACATCTTTTGTGTGCTTAATGCATATGTAATACATTATCCTGCTCTAAAAATAAAATGTGGCATTTGATTTTCAAGCAAACAATATTTAAATTCAAATCGTTGACAAACAAACAAAACAAGTAAACAAACTTTATGCCTAGATAAACATTTTAGAATGCGTAGTTTGCACAAATTGAAATAAAAACATATACAGTAAATTATTTAACTTATGCAATTAAACCAAAATAAACTTCATTCATTATGTACATATCCGGTAGTAGTATAACAGGAAGACCTCTAGCGCACTTTTTAATAATTCAAATTTGATTCGCGTTTTTGGGATTAGATTTAAAAAAATCCTCGTTTTAGTGGGTTAAAATGCAATAATAATTGTATTTGTGTATTGTGAAATTATTTAAAAAATTTGACGCTTTTGATATGTAAATTACAACAACTTTACGCTTTTGATATTATTTTACGCTTAATATCAAAAATTCCAAAAACACGAATAAAACCGCCAAGCAAATTTGATTTAAAAAGTCAATCGTGCTGTTATACTACTTTTGATCTATTTTAATCGAGATTCTTGTTAATAAAATTTTAGCATAAAATTAATCGATGCAAAAAATTTCAAATAGATTTATTTATTAAAGAATATTAAAATTATTACGATAAAAACTTATTATATTCGTAACAAACTAATTTTATGTTTAAAATTGTGAAAATCGTTCATAGAAATTTAAAATTTTCAACTTGAAAACAGGAAGAGTGATAGAAAAGCGATTTTCCACATAAAACATTGCGTACAAGAAAAATCGGTTTGTTAATTTTTAAGAAAATTCCTAGAGCACATCGTTTTTAATATGCCAACTTAAAGATTTCACTATTTGCAGGTATTCGCGGACTGTTTACAACCCATCTTGATGACCTCCAAGAACAGAAATAGTTTCAATTAATCACGTCTCGAATTCCTTCCCTGAGTGCAGGGTTGTTTTGCTAGCTCATTACTGCATCAAAAATTTGCAATTATTGTCGATAAAATAAATTTATTTTCCGTAATTATTTTCTTTCAATTGTAATTCACAAAAAAACATTAAAACCTCGTATATTATAAAAAATTTATAATTCTTGAGGATTTACCACCCTTGGTAAAGGAAAAATTTTCTACAACTTTTGTCTGTAATTTTTTTGTATTCTGAAAAGTCATAGCTGCAACAGAGTAAATTTAACCTATCGACCGAGGTATTTTATTAAAAAGTTGAGAAGCACTGATTTACTACAAACTTTTACTTAAAAAGTGATGAACGAAAATTATTATAAACTTATCATTACAATACAGTATAATTATTTATAAATTGCTTTATGACAATTAAAGATAATAGGCACCCATGTACTTACCAAGTATTTGAAAAAAAAATAATATGTCGTTAATGTAATAATTTAAGTTCCATTAACATAGAAAATAAATTATTATTTGAATAAAGTAATAATTAATTCATGCATTTTTATATTATGTAAATAGCATTCGGCTTCTTCAAAGTTCAAAGTTATCTTTCTCCATGTGTTACATCATCACGAGATTTGCTCAATACCGCTCTGAATTTAAAAAAATTATTATTTCTACAAACCAGCGGTTTTTGGTTAATTAACTCCCAAGATTTATTAAAAAATTATTTATGTTTTTTAAATTCACCTTGTAAGAATAATTAATTTGTGATAGATTTCGACATTTTTTAAAAATTTTTAGTGAATAATAATTTATAATTTATGTATTTCGGTTGAGTAGATACATACTAAAGAAACAAACAATTTAATAAAAAATGCAGATTCTGTAATGTGTTAGCCAACTTTTTAATAACATTATTATTACTTTAAAAATGTGTTAATCATTTTATTGTCATAAAATTGCAATTATTCTACAATATTTTAATAAAAATAAAATCAAAATTACAAATTGATTTCGCATTATTCACATTATTTATATTAGCAAGCATAGAATCGACAATCCTCCAATGAAACCCAACCGATTAAATGGTTGATTTCGAAAATCGCGTTGTGTTCAATAAACCAAATGATTTAAATTTATTCTACCAATCGAATAAAAAATGTGTTGGAGCAAATGTGCTTTACTCAAGTAAAAAATTTTATATAATCATTACAAGCAGCTGTGGTCGAATGGAGTCTTTCAAACGTTTAAAAGGATCAGAATTGTTACTTTTCACGAAGAAATTGCCACGGTGTACCTATTATACATTTTTACGTGAAAATCCAAAACCCACCATAAAAATTTAATTCAAAATGAGTTTTTAAATTTTTTATTAGAGTTGTAAACATTTTAACTTCGGCAAAAGCATACTAAACTTTATTATTATTTTGCTATAGAACTTGACTATTAATATTAAACTTCAATAAAAAACTTCATTGTTGGATTTACATCATTTCAATTTTATGGAAAAGGCTTTTAATGCTATCCTGTAAAAGCAGGATCGTTAAGTCTGGGATTTCAAATATGAAAAGCATAATATTTTATTTTACAAATAAAAGTTGCTTCGTATTATTTAGTTATTTTATTTTCAGTGGATTTGAAATTATTTTGGATTTATATACAATAATAAGAATTATTACATTGTTTTGCATTTTTCCATGCAATCTTAACTTGAAGAGCTTTATTTTAAGCAGATATTGAACGTGGTATTAAATTGACCTTAAATATATTGACATTTATCGGTTGAACGATTTCTTGTTATTGAGTCATTGTAAACAATTTGTATCGACGCAATTTTGTAATGATGGAATTTTCACGGACGTCGACAAAATAAGATATTGTATAAATTTGTAATTTAATACATAAAAAAGAGAATTTAAAGTAAAACATAATTAAATGCAATTTAAGAGATCGCGAAAGTTGCGTATTTGTACAAAATTTTTCCAAATTTAAAATATTCAATTAATTGAATTGAATTATTGCTGTTAATTCAAAAATGTACGATTTCTGAACATCAATTGACAAATCTGAATTATAATTTACGATTTCTAAATATAAACTGACAAATCTGAATTACAATTGACGATTTCTGAATTACTGATAACCCTATAGCTACGCCACCTCTGTTGAACTATTGTAATCTAAAGTAAAAAATTGTAGACAAACAAAGATTAGTCGAGCAGTTTTTTTCAAATAAAATGTAAATAACTAATTTTATATAAATTTTACTGAAATATTACAAGACATAAAAATTGTTCTAAATTAATGTGTCTTTCATTTGAAGTAAAATTTGTACAATTTTGTCAGATTGATTGACAAATTGACCAAAATGTAATTCTTTAAGTGTTCAACTCTTTTAAAATAATTTTAATTAACGTTTTGAAGGGCTAAGGAAAAAGTTTGTGTGTAATTTATTTCACTTTAGGGTTTTCAATATTCTTCTATGACAAAAATTAGATTTAAAAATGAAAATTGTTAGAAATAATAATTTAATTGCCACCTGACAAAAACATTCATAAACAATTTTTGGTAGCTTTTAAGAAAATTATAAATTGATGGCAGACAAGTGTTTCAGATCGTTAATTATTTAGCTGTCAAAAATAAAAATTCAAATTTACAAATTTTTTCAAATTCCCTTCCCCCCTCCTCTTTTGTCACAGTCGATCACATTATTTTATCCCCATTCCCCTCAGAACGTCCAAATCTAGAACACCCCAATCTTATCAAGAAAAAAGAAAATTTGTCTTCAGTTACTTTTTTTTATAAAATTGGATCCTCTTCCTCACAATCGATTAAGAAAAACCATCATCGGTGGGATTTGATATCATTTGATTTCATTCTATATTCATATCTGTTTGAAGCTTATCAGGCCGCATAGGGTAGGCTCGCTTAAAGGCCTCCCAAAAATTACAATGTAGGTGACAACGTGGAAGCATTAAAAAAAAAATTTACAAAGCCCCAAAATGGAATTTTAAGCTGCGGACGTCACATTTCGCTACCTCCCCCCCCCCCCCAATTATTACATTTAGTCATATTTTGTGAGCTCCTCCCAGGTATGGACTTCTTTTATGGACAACCTCTATTGCAAATTTTGAGTCACCAACAGAAAAGTTGCTTTAAATCAAAATCATCATAAAGATGAATATTGCTGGAGATGCTAATATTTTTTGACATTTCTTTTTGACTGGAACATCTACACTGGAAAACATAAATATTTTCAATTATTACAATTTTGATGCAAAAGTTTTCATTGCAAAATCCGTAATTTTTTAAATATTTTCAAATGAGATGTCAAAAAAATCTCTTCGTGATCATATTTTTTCATAATATTGAAAAAAATGTATTAACTATTTTGATATTGAAAGTGATTTGCTGAATATATTTCTGAAAACATTAGATTTCTAAGTGATATTTACAAAACCTGTTTTTCTCGGGAAAAGTTATTCCGAATTATGTAATATTGAAAGAGACCTACGTATTTATTGAGTCACAATTTTTTTGTGATTTAAATCTGCATGCAATGTGAAAAAATGGGACAAAATGTTTTTTCAATTTAAAAAAATATTTTGTTTAAGAAAGAGGTGGATCACTTTTAATATTAATTTAATCCCAATTTTAATTAGCGTTTTCGCGGTTAACTAAAATAATTTCTATAGTATTATGAGATTCATCATCATCTTCACGCTTTAAACATTTGTTTGTTGCGTCACTCTTGGTCTTCCCATCTTTTTCTGGATCGACCCACATTTTTCTTGCCTTTGGGTCTGTGATGTGATTTGGTTATGAGATTAATTTTAATAATTTCGGTTTTGGGTATGAATTAGAAATAAATGCACTGCTTCTTCAGTTTGTTCGGTTTATTTTAATCCAAATATTTTTTTGCCTAATTTCATGTATCAATTTAATTATTAAAAAATTAGAAAATCTCAATTATTTGGATTAAAATAAACCTCGAGATTAACCCGCTAATTCATATAAAACAGAGGATTTATTTCTAATTCATACACACAAATTATTTTAATTTAACGCAAATTCCGCGGATTAAAACACTAATCAAAATTTGGATTAAATTAATATCAAAATTAATATCAAAACTTAAGCCACTTAAGCGTCAAGCCGTGACCGTCTTCAAAAATTATTCCATAGTGGGTAATCATCTTGCAATAATTGAAAATTAAATTTGTTTAAACAAACTTTTTTATTTGTCTTAGCCGGTGAATAATAGTTATTTGTGCGCTAAGTTTTATAATCTGGTTTCGTACCAAGTTTCGTAAAAAATTATTAACATACATAATTATATTACACTCACATTTGTTTTATGGAGGGAACAGGGGCCGCATAAAAAAAATTCTTAGAAATATTTCAGTTTTTATTGACGTAATTTTTTGATATACCGCACAAAAAAAATCGCACCTAAACAATTCCACATAATATAAAAAAGCACAAAAACAGGTTTGACTGTATGTACTTAAAAAAATACAGTAAAAATAAAAATAATTTTGAAAAAATAGTAAAAAGTTGAAAGAACTGTTTTTAGTTCCAACTGTATGCTTCCCCCCTCGCCCCGCTAGGTCAACTGTTTTGCAATGGTTTTAAGTGATTTTGTTGTAATAATAATTATGGATAATAAAGGTTATAGTTTAATTTATTTATACAGTCTAGTTTTGTTTAAAGACGGAATTTTCGCTTTCTTCTTTTGTCACTTTTTTCGCCGTTGAAAATTTTAATCTGTGACATAATTGCAAAATTTATTAAATGCCAACCTTTATTTTTTGTGACGAATTTGGAAAAAGTATGAAAATGGAAAATTCTATGCCGAATTACTTACAAAGTTATCGTGCAAATATTAATATTTAGTGAGCGATCACACGAATATCTCTTTTTGCAAAACAAATTCGTGCAATTGTTTAGTTCTTTAAACAATTTCAAGTATTTATGACACAAACTCTTAGCAACAGTTGTTGAGCTTCAACAACCCTTCACGAAAGCTTTCGTGTTTTAAGTTTTGGTTTCTCTGTTATAGAATTTTTAATTTTATTTGTCATGAAAGACAGAAGTGTCATCCAACATCATTCAACTTATTGAATTTACAAAAACTCGGCTTTGTTTATGGAAAATCTACATTAAACGAATAAAGAGAATTAAAAAAACGGTGGATTGCATTTTGACATTTCAATACCTTGCTTTACACTAAAAGCCGAACTCCGTGTTTCATGTTATAGTAACAAAAGGTTTTCCTTTTTGTTTTCCCCTAAGTGATAAGTAATGTAAAACTGATATTTGCACGAAGGCAAAAACGAGAAGAAAAATGAATGTTTTAGTATCATGATAATATTATGCAGGATTAATAAATTTAACAAAAAATAGACATGGACGTCAAATTTCCATTAATTTGGGAGTGTAGCTCGATTAATAATAATTTTTATTCGTAGTGCATATTAACAGTTTCAATCGCTCGTTTAAAAAAATTTCAATTCCTCAAGTTTTGCCATTTGGTAGTTTTGAATCACATGAACGTAACGCTCTAATTTATAGTGACACAAATAGCCTGCGTTACGGTCTCAAAAATTCCAATAAATTGTGATTTGCTGTATAAGCTGATTAGTGAAATATATTGTTCTCGAGTTATGCAATGTATCGATATTAACGATACAAAGTGCAATATTTTTTGGCAGGCACTTCATAAGGTTTCCTATTCACTTATATTCAGCACTATCGAGAAATTCTAGAAATTTTAGAAAAATATAATATTTTTGATTTTTGTATAATATTGAAATTGGTCAATTTGGATGATGTAATGCTTCACATTATTTGTCCATTTTAGGAACAAATAATTTACCAGTGCGTAGAAAGCCCTTAAAAAAGAATGGGAAACAATCTTATTTGAAATACTTGATTGCAACACAAGAATCTACTTTCCTAACTAAAAGTAGCAATTTCCCGACTTTGAAATGTCATCAGATTAAGCTTTTTTTCGTTAAAAGAATTTGTGTTAACAATTTTTGTAATAGAGCAGAAATATGCGAGTTGATTGTTTTATTGTAGTGATTTCTTTGAAAAATGAATATGAAATTTAATACACTCAAAAGATTTACATATTCTTAATATTATAAGGTATTGGATGGCTTGGAATCATAAAATCGTTACAGTTTATTTCATGTAACCATAAATTTTATTTGGTTTAATATGAAATTTTTCAAAGCATTACCTTCATACATTTTGGACTTGATAGGTATCCACTCCTTCGTATCACCGTGTATCCATTACATTTTGGTATTTATTTTCATAGTGTTAAAGCTATCTACCACGAGGTATTAAAATTTACCCCCAAAAACTTTACTTTTATGTCATTTATTATCGCTAACGACTCGGTTAACACACTTCGTATCCAGCAACAAAAATCAATCCACCATGCATTCGCTAAGATGTATTCAGTAAAATGCACAATATTTTAAAAAAATCTTCGTTACTTTGTAAGAAATAATTTAAGAAGAAATTTAATTTTCAATGTGGATAATCTGTAATTTTTATCATTTCATTTTATTTTAAAGAACTTGATTAAAATAAAAACGTACAATGCTTTAATTATATAAAAATTCTGGTAAAATAATCCAGGCAAATAATAGTATATTATACACCAAGGTAGTGAAGCATAGTGTTATAACCCTAGCGCCAGATTAAATCCCAAGGTGCGTAGCACCGCGGGATTTAAGGCGCGCGGTTATAACACGCTTCACTACCGTGGTTTATATACAATTTTTTCCACTACTAGGATTGTTTACTCTTATAATAATAATTGTTAATGAATAAAGTAAATCGTTTTAATTATTTATTTCAAATTATAAAACAAATGATAGTTTTTTGTTTTGATGTTGACACTTGCTTGAAAATGTTTAATTAATTTTGACATAAAGGTTACATTAAATATTTTGATATTTATAAGTTTTTGTGAGTGTTTTTAAAAATGAGTGAAAGTTGTACACCACCCGAAATGAGAGAGATTGCTGAATCAGTGGCAGACAAGCTACTGCCGGAAAAACCCAAGACTCTTTATATGAAAGCTTATGTAACATTTAAAAATTGGTGCACTGCGCGAAGTGTGGTTATAATATCTGAAAATGTACTGTTAGCATATTTCCAAAGTTATGCCAATGATAAAAAAGCTTCCACTTTATGGGCACATTATTCTATGTTAAAATCAACTCTTTCTTTAAAGGACAACATAGACATTTCAAAGTTTTTCAAATTAGTTGCGTTCTTAAAACGCCAAAATGTGAATTACCGTGCTAAGAAGTCTTCCGTTTTCAGTCAAGAAGAAATTACAAAATTTCTGATTAATGCACCCGATGAATGTCATATTGTAAATAAGGCAATTCTTATAATTGGTTTATCTGGGGCTTGCAGATGCGATGAACTTTGCAATTTGCTTCTTTCTGATGTTATCATAAAAGATGATATGATTATTATAAACATTCGTAATAGTAAAAATGGTTCATCTAGAAAATTTGTTGTTATGGAACCCCTTTGGATGAAAATTGTAAAAACATATTTAAAAATTAGATCAACTTCCGACATGCAAAAATTATTTATTAGTATACGCAATGGAAAAGCTACAAAGCAAAATATTGGTCATAATACAATAGGGCAAGTACCAAACAAAATTGCAATGTATTTAAATTTGCAAAACCCTGCGTCTTACACGGGTCATAGCTTCCGAAGAAATTCCATCCACAATATTAGCTGCTAGCGGTGGAAATATCCTGCAGTTGAAACAACATGGGGGTTGGAAGTCATCTACGGTAGCCGAGGGCTATATAGCTGACTCACTCTCGGTTAAAACGAGCATAGCTCGTATGGTCCAAAGCCAATCAACATCAATTAATCAACATGTCGATGCTTCCTCGACGCCACCAATTCCTGTACAATCTGGTTCTACAATTGAAGATTCCTCGACACCACTAATTCCTGTACAATCCGGTTCTACAATTGAAGATTCCTCGACACCACCAGTTCCTGTACAATCCAGTTCTACAATTGAAGAGGGGCACATTATCAATAATTCTGTTATTAATGTACCTACCTCTTCTAGTTCCTTAAATGTTGGAGGAATAAATATATCAATGGAATGCCATAATTGTAACATCAATTACAATTTTTATAAATAAATTTTCTTAATATCTTGTGTTTATTATAATCATTTATGTAATACTAATCAATCAAGTTGTTAGTTATCGTAATAGAGATTGTAAATTTTCTAATGGAGTAAAGGTTACACAAGTTTGCGAACGACTACTTCTAACGATAAATTTAAAAATAAATTTGCACATCGAAGAGCATAAATTTTTCATGATTCTGTTTCGACCACTAATTTCTTTAATATCTTCACAATCCAGTTATCCTACAATTGAAAATATACAGATTTTTAATAATATTAATGTAACAAAACACTTACCAAACAAAAAATTCTATATCGAATAAAAACTAGTGAACGTGGAATGCAAGTAAATAGATGTTGACGAAAACTATTTTGTCGAAAAATGTACTATTTGTAACGATAATTGATTGTAATAATTATTAATAATCGATTTATAAAGTTTCTAGTTTCAGCTGTCATATATTTAATTCGTAATCTGTGTTCATAATTCTCATTTCGCCTAATTGCTAAACGTCACAAAATTCCAATTTAATCAACATTTTAAATATCAAATTAATCTTATTTATAGACCGATTTTAATTATTTAAACACTATTGATAGAATTTCTTGGTTATGCTAATTCGTTTTACACATAAATTTTCTTTCAAAATGGCCCGAAGTTTCCGGACTACGCATTTATGTTCATTATTAACTACTAGTAAATAATGAATATTATTCACCTCAGGTGATAGAAGGCGTGGTTCACAGTTCGATTACTTACGTTGAAATGATAGTGTTTATGGCTAGTAGTGGAAAATAGTATATTATACACCAAGGTAGTGAAGCATAGTGTTATAACCCTAGCGCCAGATTAAATCCCAAGGTGCGTAGCACCGCGGGATTTAAGCGCGCGGTTATAACACGCTTCACTACCGTGGTTTATATACAATTTTTCCACTACTAGGATTGTTTACTCTTATAATAATAATTGTTAATGAATAAAGTAAATCGTTTTAATTATTTATTTCAAATTATAAAACAAATGATAGTTTTTTGTTTTGATGTTGACACTTGCTTGAAAATGTTTAATTAATTTTGACATAAAGGTTACATTAAATATTTTGATATTTATAAGTTTTTGCGAGTGTTTTTAAAAATGAGTGAAAGTTGTACACCACCCGAAATGAGAGAGATTGCTGAATCAGTGGCAGACAAGCTACTGCCGGAAAAATCCAAGACTCTTTATATGAAAGCTTATGTAACATTTAAAATTGGTGCAGTGCGCGAAGTGTGGTTATAATTATCTGAAAATGTACTGTTAGCATATTTCAAAGTTATGCCAATGATAAAAAGCTTCCACTTTATGGGCACATTATTCTATGTTAAAATCAACTCTTTCTTTAAAGGACAACATAGACATTTCAAAGTTTTTCAAATTAGTTGCGTTCTTAAAACGCCAAAATGTGAATTACCGTGCTAAGAAGTCTTCCGTTTTCAGTCAGATGCGATGAGCTTTGCAATTTGCTTCTTTCTGATGTTATCATAAAAGATGATATGATTATTATAAACATTCGTAATAGTAAAATGGTTCATCTAGAAAATTTGTTGTTATGGAACCCCTTTGGATGAAAATTGTAAAACATATTTAAAAATTAGACCAACTTCCGACATGCAAAAATTATTTATTAGTATAGAGTCCGAGAGAATATGATAAAACCGCAACCCTATGCGGACACCTTGAACATCACTCGTGGTCCTTTCACTTTCGACATAATATTTACGTTAATGTTGTGTTGCAATAATTGACCCTGTATGAATGATAAAACACTATTATTATGTCACTATTTACATTCAACGTTCATCGTAACGTAGCTGACAGCTGATCGGTGTCGATAATATAGATAATTTAAATAAGCCCACCGCTGATTTAAATTATCACCAATTGGCGCTGGGTGGAAATTCACTCTCACTCTATACGCAATGGAAAAGCTACAAAGCTATCTTCATAATCCAGTTATCCTACAATTGAAAATATACAGATTTTTAATAATATTAATGTAACAAAAACACTTACCAAACAAAAAAATTCTATATCGAATAAAAACTAGTGAACGTGGAATGCAAGTAAATAGATGTTGATGAAAACTATTTTGTCGAAAAATGTACTATTTGTAACGATAATTGATTGTAATAATTATTAATAATCGATTTATAAAGTTTCTAGTTTCAGCTGTCATATCTCTGTGTTCTCTGTGTTCATAATTCTCATTTCGCCTAATTGCTAAACGTCACAAAATTCCAATTTAATCAACATTTTAAATATCAAATTAATCTTATTTATAGACCGATTTTAATTATTTAAACACTATTGATAGAATTTCTTGGTTATGCTAATTCGTTTTACACATAAATTTTCTTTCAAAATGGCCCGAAGTTTCCGGACTACGCATTTATGTTCATTATTAACTACTAGTAAATAATGAATATTATTCACCTCAGGTGATAGAAGGCGTGGTTCACAGTTCGATTACTTACGTTGAAATGATAGTGTTTATGGCTAGTAGTGGAAAAATTCATTGTATAAATTTACGCAGTTAAATAATAAAAAAAATATTAATGTTAATATTTGAAATAATATAATGTGATAAGTCGGCACTCCATTCCTCACCGAATATCGCTACGTCTTTGAACGTTCTTCAAACTGGTTTTGCAGGGTGGATTAGTACATATTTCTGTCTTTCAACCTCTTTATTATTTTATTTACAGTTTTCTGTGCGCTTTCGTCTTCTCTCATCATCTCTTCCTATCCAGTGTAGTTTCCTTTAGTTTCTTATCTTTATGTTGATCTGCCTAGTCTAAATTCTTGTTGGTAGTCTCTTATCTCATTGCTTACGTGTTCTTGCAGTTTTGAATGTATTATTTTCAATAAATCTTTATAGGCGTTATTCAGCAAAGATATTTTTCTGTAATTAGAGCATTTTCTCGTGTCTCTTTTTATATGGAGATTTTTATTCCTTTGACATTCTCAGAACACTAACTAAAGACAGACAGAAATCTAACAAAATCAGTTCATACATTCTTCTCTTCGCCGTTTCATCTCCCATTTTTATAAGATCGGACTTTGTGGTATTGTTCATACTCCGGTTCCTTCATTGTTTCTTCTTTATTTGCAATTGACGTTCTATCATCTAATGTGTCTTCATCTGTCTTTTCATTGAACAGTTCTTTAAAATACTCTCTTGATACGTTGCTGATCTCCGCTTCTTCATATTTGGTATTATCTCTTTTGTCATTAATTTTTCTTGCCTCTGTTTTGTTGTTAATTGTCTGTTGTTTTATTTTTTGTTTTGTAAAATTTACTGAGGTTTCTATGGGTTTCCTCTATGTCAGTCATCATTCTCTCTATCCACTTTTGTTTCTTATCTTTACACATTTTAACAGTCTGTCTTCTCTTTTCTTTGTATTTTTCCTGGTTTTCTGTTTTCTGGGAGCTCATCCATTTTAATCTTGCTTCTCTTTTGGATTCTATCATAGCTTCACATTCTTCGTCAAACCATTCGTTTCTTAGGTTTTTTCTACTTGACCCACCGTCTGTTCTGCAGCGCTCAGTATACTACCCTTAATAATTATCCATTCTTTATGCACGTTCTTAGTTTGTTGCTTATTATTTATCTTTTCTTGTAACGGTTAAGCATATTTCTTTTATTTTTCTTTATCATTTAATTTTTACGTTGCAAATCTTCGGGTTTTTCGTTCTTTCGTCCCATGTCTTTTTTTTAATCTCTCCCATTTCGACTTTCATTATTACCATATTATGATCCGTGTCTACCGTGGTTCCTCTATATAATCTTGCTTTATTTACCCTAAAAGTTATTCTCTTTGCAACCAATATTATTATCAATTTGGTTTCCCCTGTCACTTCCAGGTCTTAACAAAGTTTCTTTATATTTGTTCTTATGCCTGTAATTCGTAGTTACTATCTGCAAGTTACATTCCGTGGCCATATTTTACAGTATTTCTCTATTCTCGTTTGTTTTCATGGATTGTGTGCTTTCCTGTCACGTTTCTGACATAGATCTCTTTTCCAATTTGGGCATTAAAATCTCCTAGCAGTATCAAATTGTCTCTCTGTTGGTATCTTTTCGTATAGTTTTTCTATTTCTTCAGAAATTTCCGTCTTCTCCTCATCTTTTGCTTCTTTAGTTGGGGTGTAAGCGTTTATTACAGGTAGACTGTGTGTTTACCCTCTAATTCTGACATAAGCGTGTCGGTCGTATATTAGATCAAACTTCATTATGTCACCCGCAATGCTTCTCTCTACTCCGTTTCTACCTTGTTTTTCTGCCAGAGTACAGTATTATATTATATTTCTTCATTCTTATTTTCCCACTCTTTTTTTATCTAATTTCTTGTACTGCTGCCAGATCTACCTTGTATCTTTCAATTTCTTTAACTACTTCATTCATTTTTCCAGGTTGCCATTCTCTTACTTGTTTTATTCTTTTTTTTTCTATTTTTTTCTCTTTGTTCATATTCCAAATCCCAGGTTCAAAATCAATGAGCGTTGTAGAGGGTCAATATATTTTGAGCATCTTGTTTTTTGTTTGCTAGTTTTTTGGATCCAGGCCATCCTCAGATCCTTGTTGGATTCTCATAGTCATCTGTATGTCTTTCCATTCAAGTACCCCGGTACTGATGGTTATCAACTGGTATCCAATTCTAGTTTTATTTTCCTATTTGTTTTCGGTTTTTTTTCTTGCAATTTATCTTATTTTATTTTGCACTTCCAGTTCCATAATATACAGTAACATAATATACAGGGTGCCAAAAATTACTTTTAAAACTTGTACTGGCCACCATTGTAGTTTTGTGGCAAAACAGAAAATATTTTAAAATAATGCTTCATTTGATGGCGGTCACTGACCTAGTAGTTAGAGCGATCGACTACTAATGCTAAGGCACCCGGTTCGAACCCGGGAGGAGTCTACAAAGAAAAATTTTCTTTCTGACTCTCTTTCTATCTACGACCGTCCCCGTGCTTCGGAAGGCACGCAAAGCCGGTGGTTCTCCTATGTTAATGAATTGCCATCATTAACAATAATATAGGGTAACAGGCACATCTGAAGCCAGCCTGGCAAGCTACTTCAGATGTAAAACAAATAATATGCTCAGAGTACTAGCAGTGACTTCGGAACTTATCCGAGGATGCCACTGGAAACACAGGTCGTAAACCTAACGTAAGAAGAAGAAGAAGAAGCTTTATTTGATCCTTGAAATTATTTATGGAATATAATGTCGGCCAAATGCCCCCCTGCCACATAAATGCGAACTCTTTTAAGACCATTTCTTCACAAACTTCAGGCGATATTGCTTGAATATTTTTTTTAGTTGTTCTATCGTTGTTATTTTGTTAGCATAGGTACGTTCTTTCAGTCGATGTGTTCGTTCTTGGAGATCAATTGGTTTGGAAACATTCTCTTTAAAATCTCGATTGTGGTTCGTGATGTATGACAATAGCACCATGTTGCTAAAACCACATATTTTCCAAACTCAGTTCATTTAATTAATGCGACAGAAAGTTTTCGATTACTGCACGGTAGTGGTTGCCATTCAGACGAGAGGTCAACCGCTAGAGGAAATCGTGTACAATTAACTTCACACTTCACGTAATTCATGATAATTCTGCATACTTCGTACTTCATATAATTCAGGAATTATAATTAATTGTCAAATTACGAATTAAACACATTTACTTGACCATAGCTAATTTTAATAAACTTGAGATATCCTTAAATATTCACTTTTAATAAAAATAAATTATTTAAACCGGGGAGTCTGGGGGGTGTGGAACACCCTCCAGTGCCTCTGCAACGGAGATCTTCAGTTTACTTCTAATAAAAAGTAAACTACTTGGTCTGGGGGTTCTGCGTGTTCTGCATTGTTTTTCATTCCAAAATTTGTGCACTGGAGGTGTTCCACCCCCAGACCCCCCGGATTGAATAGTTTATTTTTTATCAGAAGTAAATTGAAGATCTTCCGTAGCAGAGGCACTTGAGGATGTTCCACGTGAAGTACTTTATGTACTTCACATGAGATGTCATGTACTTCATGAGATGTGTACAAAAAACTTCACCAGCGGTTAACCCCTCGGGGTCAACTGCTAGACGAAATCGTGTACAATTAATCGATATAATTCATCGATACTTCATTGTATTTCACGTACTTCATCGGTATTTTAGAGACTTACCAAGATTCCAAAATTTGAGCACTGGAGAGTGTTCCACACCCCCACACCCCCCGGATCGAGTAGTTTATTTTTTATCAGAAGTAAACTGAAGATTTCCCGTTGCAGAGACACTGAAAGGTTTCCACACCCCCAGACCTCCCGGACTAAGTAGTTTATTTTTTATTTTGTTGCAAAGATCTGCCTTCTAACGGGTACGGAATTTATAATTACGCAGTTTATAATTAATTGTCAGATTATGAATTAAACACATTTACTTGGCCATAGCTAATTTTAATAAATTTGAGATATGCTTAAATATTTAATTCACTTTTAATAAAAATAAATTATTCAAACCGGGGTCTGGGGGGTGTGGAACACCCTCCAGTGCCACTACAACGGGAGATCTTCAGTTTACTTCTGATAAAAAGTAAATTACTCGGTCTGGGGATTCTGCATGTTCTGCAATGTTCTTCATTCCAAAATTTGTGCACTGGAGGGTGTTCCACACCCCAGACCCCTGGATTGAGTAGTTTATTTTTATCAGAAGTAAACTGAAGATTTCTCATAAAGGAAATTTCCTTCTTAGTAAAAATCAGTTTTGAATGTATTATTTTCAATAAATCTTTATAGGCGTTATTCAGCAAAGATATTTTCTGTAATTAGAGCATTTTCTCGTGTCTCTTTTTTATGGAGATTTTTATTCCTTTGACATTCTCAGAACACTAACTAAAGACAGACAGAAATCTAACAAAATCAGTTCATACATTCTTCTCTTCGCCGTTTCATCTCTCATTTTATAAGATCGGACTTTGTGGTATTGTTCATACTCCGGTTCCTTCATTGTTTCTTCTTTATTTGCAATTGACGTTCTATCATCTAATGTGTCTTCATCTGTCTTTTCATTGAACAGTTTTTAAAATACCCTCTTGATACGTTGCTGATCTCCGCTTCTTCATATTTGGTATTATCTCTTTTGTCATTAATTTTCTTGCCTCTGTTTTGTTGTTAATTGTCTGTTGTTTTATTTTTGTTTTGTAAAATTTACTGAGGTTTCTATGGGTTTCCTCTATGTCAGTCATCATTCTCTCTATCCACTTTTGTTTCTTATCTTTACACATTTTAACAGTCTGTCTTCTCTTTTCTTTGTATTTTTCCTGGTTTTCTGTTTTCTGGGAGCTCATCCATTTTAATCTTGCTTCTCTTTTGGATTCTATCATAGCTTCACATTCTTCGTCAAACCATTCGTTTCTTAGGTTTTTTCTACTTGACCCACCGTCTGTTCTGCAGCGCTCAATATACTACCCTTAATAATTATCCATTCTTTATGCACGTTCTTAGTTTGTTGCTTATTATTTATCTTTTCTTGTAACGGTTAAGCATATTTCTCTTATTTTTCTTTATCATTTAATTTTTACGTTGCAAATCTTCTGGTTTTCGTTCTTTCGTCCCATGTCTTTTTTTTAATCTCTCCCATTTCGACTTTCATTATTACCATATTATGATCCGTGTCTACCGTGGTTCCTCTATATAATCTTGCTTTATTTACCCTAAAAGTTATTCTCTTTGCAACCAATATTATTATCAATTTGGTTTCCCCTGTCACTTCCAGGTCTTAACAAAGTTTCTTTATATTTGTTCTTATGCCTGTAATTCGTTGTTACTATCTGCAAGTTACATTCCGTGGCCATATTTTACAGTATTTCTCTATTCTCGTTTGTTTTTTCATGGATTGTGTGCTTTCCTGTCACGTTTCTGACATAGATCTCTTTTCCAATTTGGGCATTAAAATCTCCTAGCAGTATCAAATTGTCTCTCTGTTGGTATCTTTTCGTATAGTTTTTCTATTTCTTCAGAAATTTCCGTCTTCTCCTCATCTTTTGCTTCTTTAGTTGGGGTGTAAACGTTTATTATAGGTAATTTGTGTGTTTACCCCCTAATTCTGACATAAGCGTGTCGGTCGTAAATTGGATCAAACTTCATTATGTTATCCGCAAAGCTTCCCTCTACTCCGTTTCTACCTTGTTATTTCTGCCAGAGTACAGTATTATATTATATTTCTTCATTCTTATTTTCCCACTATTTTTTTATCTAATTTCTTGTACTGCTGCCATATCTGCCTTGTATCTTTCAATTTCTTTAACTACTTCATTCATTTTTCCAGGTTGCCATTCTCTTACTTGTTTTATTCTTTTTTTTTCTATTTTTTTTCTCTTTGTCCATATTCCAAATCCCAGGTTCAAAATCAATGAGCGTTGTAGAGGGTCAATATATTTTGAGCATCTTGTTTTTTGTTTGCTAGTTTTTTGGATCGAGGCCATCCTCAGATCTTTGTTGGATTCTCATGGTCATCTGTATGTCTTTCCATTCGAGTACCCTGTTACTGATGATTATCTTCTGGTATCCAATTCAAGTTTTATTTCCTTTTGGTTTCTTTTCTTGCTATTTCTATTATCTTATTTTGCACTTCCAGTTCCATAATATACAGTAACATAATATACAGGGTGCCAAAAATTACTTTTAAAACTTGTACTGGCCACCATTGTAGTTTTGTGGCAAAACAGAAAATATTTTAAAATAATGCTTCATTTGATGGCGGTCACTGACCTAGTAGTTAGAGCGATCGACTACTAATGCTAAGGCACCCGGTTCGAACCCGGAAGGGAAGAACGTGCTTCAGAAGGCACGCAAAGCCGGTGGTTCTCCTATGTTAATGAATTGCCATCATTAACAATAATATAGGGTAACAGGCACATCTGAAGCCAGCCTGGCAAGCTACTTCAGATGTAAAACAAATAATATGCTCAGAGTACTAGCAGTGACTTCGGAACTTATCCGAGAATGCCACTGGAAACACAGGTCGTAAACCTAACGTAAGAAGAAGAAGAAGAAGCTTTATTTGATCCTTGAAATTATTTATGAAATATAATGTCGGCAAAATGCCCGCCCCCCCGCTGCCACATAAATGCGAACTTTTTAAGACCATTTCTTCACAAACTTCAGGCGATATTGCTTGAATATTTTTACTTTATCATATGTAATATGAGAAAGTATTGTTTTCGTGCAGAAAAAAATTTGAGATTTTGATGGATTTACACTTTTGAGGTCCCTGAGTAAAATAAGACCATTTCAAAAAATGTCTGTGTGTGTGTGTGTGTGTGTGTGTGTGTGTGTGTGTGTGTGTGTGTGTGGTCAAATTTTGTGTGCGACCTACAGCAAAAACTAATAGAATTTTCAAACAAAATTTTGGATTTTGTATTCTTATGTTGAAACTTAGAGCTGATTAGATTTTGGCTAAAATTGATTCACGGGAACTATTTTTTTATTTTTAAATTTTATTATTTATTATTAGTTTTATTACATATTTCAAAACTAATGAGAATTTCAAAACTAAAGTTGGTATTTTGTATTTTTATATTTAGACTTAGAGCTGATTAGACTTTGGGTCACATTGGTTAATGGAAAATATTATTTTCTTTTATTATTAAAATTATTTTTTAATATTTAAAAAAAATATGATAAAGTCATGGGCATGGCCACATCCGATTTTTTAGTTGTTCTATCGTTGTTATTTTGTTAGCATAGGTACGTCCTTTCAGTCGATGTGTTCGCTCTTGGAGATCAATTGGTTTGAAACATTCTCTTTAAAATCTCGATTGTGGTTCGTGATGTATGACAATAGCACCATGCTGCTAAAACCACATATTTTCCAAACTCAGTTCATTTAATTAATGTGACAGAAAGTTCTCGATTACTGCACGGTAGTGGTTGCCATTCAGACGAGGGGTCAACCGCTAGAGGAAATCGTGTACAATTAACTTCACATTTCACGTAATTCATGATAATTCTGCATACTTCGTACTTATAATTAATTGTCAGATTATGAATTAAACACATTTACTTGGCCATAGCTAATTTTAATAAATTTGAGATATGCTTAAATATTTAATTCACTTTTAATAAAAATAAATTATTCAAACCGGGGTCTGGGGTGTGGAACACCCTCCAGTGCCACTACAACGGAGATCTTCAGTTTACTTCTGATAAAAAGTAAACTACTCGGTCTGCGGATTCTGCAATGTTCTTCATTCCAAAATTTGTGCACTGGAGGGTGTTCCACACCCCAGACCCCCGGATTGAGTAGTTTATTTTATCAGAAGTAAACTGAAGATTTCCGTAAAGGAAATTTCCTTCTTAGTAAAAATTTACTAACTTCATGATATTTCACTTGTAATTCAATATACTTAACACGTATTTTACCTACACTACACGTACTTCATATATTTTACCAGTACTTCATGTACTTCACAAGAACTTTATGTATTTCACAAGTACTTCATGTACTTCACATGAGATGTCGTGTACTTCATGAGATGTGTACAAAAACTTCACATATTTATCTGAAGAATGCATTGATTTTAACAATAATTCGTTTTCTTCAATCCTTGCATAAAATCTATTCACTTAATTGTCCTGGTTAAAAGCCACAAATAACCAGAACTAAGAATATAAAAAATTTAAGTGGGCTAGAAAATTTATACGAAATAAATCTCCTTATCGAGAGTTGGAACTGCAGAATTTGAGAGAGGGATTAAAAAGGTGGCACAAAATAAAAAACAACAAAATGCAACATCAAAATAAAGTTTTGCAGATAAAAATATTTTGTTAAAATAGATTTGACCTGGAGGTTAGCGCGACCAACTGCTGACACTAAGGCGCTCAGTTCGAATCCGGGCAGTAGTTCACTTTGACATGGCCATCAAATTTAGTTAAAAATTAGGTTGTTTAAGCCTTCAATAGCGAATTTCTGACAAAAACTAATTAACAGATTTTAACAAAACTATATCATTCGATGATTTATTAAATGCAAAACTTAATTCTAGAATTTCAGGATTATAACATCTAAAAACTTTGGTGTCTATAGATTTTTGTATTTTATTGTTGCGTCATCTGTTGACAAGATTTTTCCTCTTTCAGAAAATGCCCTCTTAAAGATTTCTATAAATAATAAAATTTATGTGAATGAAACAGTAATCCTAAAATATTTCCAAAATAATAACTTTTGTAGATTTTCCAACATTTTAAGGATTAATATAAAACAAATGTCAAATGTTTTTCATTGGTAACATAAATTTTCTATGTCTAAAATTTCGGACTAAGGTGATTTGAAAGTGAACTCCTATTATATGATTGGCCTTCAATTGAAAAATGCGAACAGATGGACACTGAGACAATATTCCCTAATTCTATCAGTAGAGCAAGGATTTTATATTACGAACTTGATTGGACACGAAACCATTGAAAACGATGTCGATGTGGATTTTGAACCACAAGAAGATTAATCTACATAATATTTGTTATATTTTAAAATTAATAGATTTCATCTCTTTTAAATAATTATTATGTTCTTAGTTTTCATAAGCGAAAAAAACTAAATGCTTTTTTGTAGAAAGTTTAAAACAATTTTCGTAACAGATTTTAATGTTTTTAAAACTTAAAACTTTTTAAAGTTTCTATTATTTTACTACAGTAAAACCCCCGATTATCCGTGCGCGGATTATCCGTAAGCAGTGTTCCACACCCCACACCCCGGACTAAGTAGTTTATTTTTATTTTGTTGCAAAGATCTGCCTTCTAACGGTACGGAATTTATAATTACGCAGTTTATAATTAATTGTCAGATTATGAATTAAACACATTTACTTGGCCATAGCTAATTTTAATAAATTTGAGATATGCTTAAATATTTAATTCACTTTTAATAAAATAAATTATTCAAACCGGGGTCTGGGGTGGAACACCTCCAGTGCCACTAACGGAGATCTTCAGTTTACTTCTGATAAAAGTAAACTACTCGGTCTGGGATTCTGCATGTTCTGCAATGTTCTTCATTCCAAAATTTGTGCACTGGAGGTGTTCCACACCCCAGACCCCGGATTGAGTAGTTTATTTTATCAAAGTAAACTGAAGATTTCTCATAAAGGGAAATTTCCTTCTTAGTAAAAAATTTACTAACTTCATGATATTTCACTTGTACTTCAATATATGTACTTAACACGTATTTTACCTACATTACACGTACTTCATATATTTTACAAGTACAGTAGAACCCCGATTATCCGTGCGCGGATTATCCGTGAAGCGGTTTATCCGTGGGCCCATTATACATCGATTACCGTCAGATTATTATGCGTGCGGCTTATCCGTGCGGCGCCAGCGGTTTATTCGTGGACATTCGCAACTTTAGTAGTATACTATGTGAAATCAAATGTACAGAATTTATGCTTACTTCAGAGCTGCACTTGGATTACATACAAAGCTGTTTAGTTTATTTTTTTGTAATAATTTAACAAAAAACGTCAATTATTATTATCCGTGTTTTTCAATTATCCGTGCCGAGCACGGTCCCGGTCGGCCCGGATAATCGAGGTTCTACTGTACTTCATCTTTGCATACAAATCTTTGCATACAAATCTTTGCACTTAATTGTTCTGGTTAAAAGCCACAAATAAGCAGAACTAAGAATATAAAAAAATTTTAAAATTTTAAGTAAAATTTCCAAAATTGTCCTTACGTAATTTCTGAACGCTTCATAATACCTAATTAAATATTTATTTGCGGCTAAGTTAACAAAAAATATTTCGTAGGTTCATATTACCTGAAATATTATGTAGTTTCTTGTAGAAATTGTTACAAGTTAACAAACATTTTTTGCAACTGCTTTAGAATATATTTTGAAAGCGTTCCTGTAAGCACCACCAACTTTTGCTATTGTGCTACCTTTGCTGTTATTGGAAAATAATGATTAATGAACTACTTCAGCAGTAGTTAACAAAATGAGTGAATATTTTATACTCGGTTGCAAACAACAAATTTTATTTGCAGATATCCTCAAACTTGATAAGAGATCTCTCCTGTAATTTGATCTTTGTGCATATTCATTAGTATAATGGAATCTAACCAACTAAATAGAGAGTCGAGCATAGATAATGCACGTTCTCTCATTGGCTGCTTCCCTATTAAAGTTTTCATATTTTAATTAAGGGTTAATGAGTTTGAGATTTTATCATTTTAATTGCTTAACAAAATTAAAAAATACAAAAATTCAGGTAGGTTTCCATTTATGTCTATCAAGTAAAAGGAAACGGCTCACATGAACAAAAATTGATCCTGAACGTAAAAACGAAGTAATAATAAAACAAACTAGGATAAATAAAATTCTGTCGGCAACTACTGCAAAGTTGAATAATTAAAAAATTTAACAAGGTTTTGCAATTTGCCAATATTGAAGGAAAGAAGAAAATCTGCATTTGCAGATATGCGGTCATATTGTTTAATTTTCAAAGCTCATTTCACTAGAACGAGTTCGAGATTGGTTTCTCTCTGACTGGAGTGACGTCGTATTGTGCAAATTGAAATTATAAAAAGGAAGTTTCTCTCTCCTACACGCAAAATTTGAATAATATGCAACGAACGACGTGTTTTATTTTTTCTTTGGTTCGCCAACGTCGTAGTACGTCGGTAGTCCTTTATGAATAGAAAACTGCTTTAAAAAATTAAATTACTTGGTTGAAATGTTTGAATTGCAATGTTTTGAATGAATAAATTTATATAAAGTAAATAGTAAATTCGAACAAATAAATTACAGTTCCTTATTTTTATAATGGGACTTCAATTCAATAATAAATAATAGGTAAGGCAGTGCAATTGACAAACCAGTCATCAACAGAGGATTTATATACAATGTATTGATATTAATTCTATTATCCAATTTATCTTCTACAAATATTGACTTGATAGTTTCTTTATTTTGTGGTTTAGCCGGGTACTTTTACATTATAGTAAATAAATTCGCATTATTATTTAATTATATTGTTGGTACACATAACTGTTTGTATATAAAGCATGCTCACGCTGCTTTACAGTTGGCATTCGTTACGTGTAATGTAAATCTACTATTAGAATTATACAGCATCATCACTATACGTAGGATTATTAATTTTCCCTCCTACAAAAGGAAATGAGTTCCCGGAATTCCCTACTACGTAAATACTACTACAGAGAAACATATTTTCAGATCCGGATCCTCAACGAAACTAAATTAAATATTGCTTGCCATATTAATGACGTTATTTAAATTAAAATTGTGATATTTTATAAAAAAAAAAATAAGTGATCTGTACAAAGCAAGAATTTGTGTACAAACCGAAGCCGAAGCGCTAACCTCCCTGCAGGACTGTTAAGATTACTTAACCAACGTAAAGTTTGGTGGTCGATCATTACCAAAACCCTCGACTCTACGCAGATTTTGATGAATATCAATTTTAATTTACAGTTAATATAGTTAATTCCGATGCAATTATACCATAATATATCAATAAAATGTTGCGTTATTATTTATTGTACCATAAAATGCCAATGTAATACTGCTCCATTGTTATGTTATTCATTACATTAATTGTGTCGGATTAAATGCTGTAATTGTGATTACAGTTTATAAACATGTAGATAACTCAATTATGATAATACTTCTTGTCACTTCATATAATATCATTAAAACCCAAACTTACTCTATCAGATAATAAGTGAAATTGTCTCGAACGAGTAAGTTGCAAAATTATATAGCTATCAGTATAAATTTATCTACAAAATTTCCTTAAATAATTAATATGAAATTGAACACTCAATTTATAATTATGCAAATGTCAGTTTTTAGTGATGTAATGGCAATGATTTATGTACTTACTAAAATAGATAATATTAGTTCCATTTAGCTTACTAGAATTATCGACAAATCTTTAATGTCAAGGTGATTTACCACTATGTAAATACAATGGCAGCCCAAATAAAAATAGCAAAGAGAACAAAACATTTTTATGGTGCTTTCACACAATTTTTTTTATATTGTATCGATTGATTGATTCTCAAGTCCTTCTTACATTCGTATGATTCGTACTACGTAAATAATGATAACATCCGAAGAGATTGGATTTATTTTTTTGGCATGTTTTAGATTTCTTTGCTATCCATCTGGGTTCACTAGCTCCCTTTCCATCTAAAAGTATTTTAACTTTAGTAAACAGAAAACACTCGTAATTCATCGCATTACGTCCGATTTCTTGAAATTATAATTTTTTTGCAAGGCTCAAAATAATAATTATAGGAGTAAACATTTTAAGAGGTGAGCTTTACTGGATTAGAAACTTTATGCTAATTTTTAATTAGAGATTAAACTCCACGTTGGGTGCCAATTCAAAATAAATTTCCAAAGAATATTTAAAAAACTCGAAACAGGAGAATTAGTGTTAGACCTTTGGTCACCCGTTTCAACTTTTATAAATTTTGGTTTCCATAGGTTAACCTTCAACCGTCGTTTTTAGGTCCTGAAGTTCCCCAAGGTTAACGTACAATTTAAGGGCACAAAATAGTAAATACAAAATTATCAGACCAGTTAATTAACTGATTTTTAATTGCGCTATTTGAAAAAAATTTCTAAATTAACTAATAAAAATAAGCACTAAAATGTTTATTGATTCAATGATTAAATTTTATATTAATTTTTTTTTAATTAATATGGCTTTCATTTTAAACCGTCAAGTTGCTTTATAGACATCTTGTTTTTTTCTACTGCGTTAAAATAAAATAAAAATTCGGCATAATAATTGTTATTATGGCTCTATTAGCTACATTTTGTTTAATTTTTTGTATTGCTTATGCATCGTGTGAAGAAACTCAAGAAAACACCAAGGTTTCCAAAACTGATAACAAGGGGTAAGTAATTGTCGTTTTAGCTCAAAGCTAAACTATTTATTTACTTAGCTCTTTCAATTTTATATTAAATAAATAATATTTAATTGTTTTTCTACAATAATTACTTTTTTGTTGCAGAAAGGCTGGTAGGGTATTTGTAACGGTAAACGATAAGAATGTAGATACCAAAGATTGTGGATTTATTAGTTTAACTCAAGGTTGCTTATGTAAATTTGGCGATGCTGAATGTGTTGATCGCCAAACTGTAATCATAACAATTTAGGTTTTCTCATTAAACTAATTTGAAAAATGAAGATCTGCCATAATAAAAAATTATTTTTTCTAATAATAAAACTACAAATAGGCTCATTTTTATTGGTTAATGAAAACTATACATATTTTTTTCAACTTTTATTATTATTAAAAATATATTATAACAAAATACCAATGTAAATTACAATAAATTAACAATAAAAAAAAATATCTATGGCACAATTTGGGAATTTTATTTGCCATATTTTTGGAATTCCCAATTTACATTGTCCAACGGACAAACTTCCCGTGTTTTTAACCATCGGGAAATGCAATGAAAGTGAAAAGCGTGATTACACACGCCCCAGGCTAACGTACATTCTTCATTGACTGCGGAACCCTGGTTCGCCTGGCACTCAATGCACAACTCCATAGTATGGTTTCTGCATATCGCGCAACTATCCACAACGATATCCCATGACCATAAGCAAACCGCGTTCCATTTTTTTACCTCGAACCATTTTTTATTGGGTTGCGACGATTCGGCAGATCCTGAAGGTTCTTGCTCTTGTTTTACAATTTTTTTGGAATCCATTTTCTTTATTGATACAAACACACTTTACGCTTTTAATACAAATATTTCGTACTTATATAATATTTATCAGTAATGCCAACCGTCAAAATATACCAGTCATAATAAAATTTTACGTGGGCCGGCCGGTTTAAAGGTAAACTCCTGGTATATGATTGGTTCTTAATTGAAAAATGCAGAAACGGTGCCAGATCATAAGGCATCCTTGTAATATATTGCGTATAGAAATCTAAAAACCAAAATTAACTAAAATTCAAGTAATTAAACTTCGGAGAGATCCCCATGATTTTCCTATTGCTCTAGAATACTAGCAAAAGTCCATGCCCATTTTTGTAGTTTAATTACATGACCTTTGATGCTATTTTAAAGGGGATTCCAAAGTATTTCTTTTATTCTAGGCTTCTCATGTTTCTAAGCTTTCTTTTCTAGTTTCGCTCAGTCTTGGCTGGATTAACCGAACGAGATGACTCTGTGCATCATTCCTCTTAAGTATCCTACACAAATTACACAAGAGTTAGCAGTGTGGTTTATCTCCACTGCAATTAAAACTTCCTTGCTATCCAGCATGCAGCTGATCGCGGAGAGATACGCTAAAACTTTCCAAATTATTTATGCACTAGATGGTCAGGACGGGAGTGATTTTAATTTTTAATTTTTGATATTATGAATATGTGATATTAGCTAATTGTGAATATCTAATGCCCGGTTTCACAAACATTTAAACTGCGATTTCGGCTTAAATTTAGGCTTAAATATTATAGGCTTAAATAATTTAATCGTAGTTTAAACGTTTGTGAAACCGGGCATAAGTTTTGACAAAGTTTTAATTAAATAAACTGAAGTTCATTTAACATTTATTCAATTAATAATTACACAACTGCATTTCCACAAATTAAATTTGAGTTTATATTTCATACATTACATTAATGAAATTTTAATTAGCATACAGTGAAACAAAACCAAAATACATTTAATTTGAATTTAGTAAACTCATCCAACAGTGTCCACATAATGGACACACAGAACGACGACGTAACCATCGTACGATACAATGGGAATGATATACGTGCTGAAAAATTAAATAAGTTACCTACTTGCTCACGACGTAAATTATTATGACTTACTTTACATACACCTCGTGATAGCGGGCATTCATCAACTGGTTCATTGTATTTGCTCGCAGCCTCTTCCTCTGTAATAAATTGATCAGCCTGACACTCGATACAAGAATCGTTCATTTTGTTACAACATATGGCACAACGGTCCACTTTAACGTCTAAAAACAAAATTTAGAAAATAAAAGGTTAGGAGTTGAGCACTCCGCATGAAAGCGCCCTTAGGAGCTCTCTGTAGCATTATTCTTTAAATCTTTATTTATTTACACAAAAAAAATTCTAATTTAGTCAATGGAACGTCACTTAAAATAAAATGCAACATTTTTAAATACCCAAATACCAGTAAATTAAATAGTATTTTTTTTCACATTTAGATAAACAAAGGTTTTAAAGAATAGCACGCATTGCCCAATAAGAAACTTTGAAAGACTCACCCCATGTCCATTGGCACACTAAAGCAAAGGTTTCTGAAACAAAGCAAATTTTTTGGTTATCAGCTTACTCTACTTTGGATAGCAGCATACTTACCTCTGGAACCTTAACAATTTCGATTCTTGGCCTTTCTATCCGAGGGGGGTTACAGTTGCTGTCTTCAGATTCTTTAGTTTCATATTGTTCATCCACCACTTCCTCAGGTATGTCATCTTCAAGCAAACATGAAGAATATGCAGGATAACTTTTTTACAATGCTCATGACAGATTTGAAAAATCCATCCCAGAGTGTATCAACTGGTTCCGTACTTGATATTTCTTCATCGGAGATGCTGGGATTATCAGGTATAACTTGATCAGATTCATCTTGATAAACCTGAATGTTTTCAAGTGCCACTTGTTCAGATGCCACTTGTTCAGTAATTGCTTCCTCACTTGATATTTCTTCATCGGGGATGTTGAGATTTTCATCAGATTTATCTTGATAAGCTTGAACTTGTTCAGGTCTCGATTCTTCAGATACTGCTTGTTCAGTTGTTGATTGTTCAACAACTGTTTCCGTACTTGGTATTTTTTCATCTGAAGTGCTGAGATTATCAGGTATAACTTGATCGGATTCATCTTGATGAACTCTAACTTGTTCAGGTACCGCTTGTTCAGGTGCCGCTTGTTCAGCTACCGCTTGTTTAGCACTTGATTCTGTACTTGATATTTCTTCATCGGGAATGCTGAGATAATCAGGTATAGCTTGATCAGATTCATCTTGATGAGCTAAAACTTCTTCAGGTGCGGATTGTTTAGTTATCGATTGTTCAACAACTGGTTTCGTACTTGGTATTTCTTCATCAAAGGAGCTAGGATTATCAGGTATAATTTGTTCAGATTCCTCTTGATGAGCTGAAACTTCTTCAGGTGCGGATTGTTTAGTTATCAATTGTTCAACAACTGGTTCCTTACTTAATATTTCTTTATCAGGGATGCTGAGATTATTAGGTATAACTTGATCAGATTCATCTTGATGAGCTTGAACTTGCTCAGGTACCACTTGTTGAGATGCTGCTTGTTGAGCCACCACTTCTTCAGCAACTAGTTCTTTACTTGATATTTCTTCGTCAGGGATGCTGAGATTCTGAGGTATAGCTTGATTAGATTCATCTTGATGAGCTGAAACTTCTTCAGGTGCGGATTGTTTAGTTATCGATTGTTCAACAACTGGTTTTGTACTTGGTATTTCTTCATCGGAGGTGCTGAGATTATCAGATTCATCTTGATGAACTTGAGCTTGTTCAGTAACTAATTCCGTACTTGATATTTCTTCATCAGAGGTGCTGGAATTATCAGGTATAACTTGATGACTTTGAACTTGTTCAGGTGGCTCTTGTTCAGCTGCCGCTTGTTCAGCAACTGGTTTTGTACTTGGTATTTCTTCATCGGAGGTGCTGAGATTATCAGATTCATCTTGATGAACTTGAACTTGTTCAGGTGCCGCTTGTTCAGTAACTAATTCCGTACTTGATATTTCTTCATCAGAGGTGCTGGAATTATCAGGTATAACTTGATCAGATTCTTCTTGATGACTTTGAACTTGTTCAGGTGGCCCTTGTTCAGTTGCCGCTTGTTCAGCAACTGGTTTTGTACTTGGTATTTCTTCATCGGAGGTGCTGAGATTATCAGATTCATCTTGATGAACTTGAACTTGTTCAGGTGCCGCTTGTTCAGTAACTAATTCCGTACTTGATATTTCTTCATCAGAGGTGCTGGAATTATCAGGTATAACTTGATCAGATTCATCTTGATGACTTTGAACTTGTTCAGGTGGCCCTTGTTCAGTTACCGCTTGTTCAGCAACTGGTTTTGTACTTGATATTTCTTCATCGGAGGTGCTGAGATTATTAAATTCATCTTGATGAACTTGAACTTGTTCAGGTGTTGCTTGTTCTGTAACTGATTCAGTACTTGATATTTCGTCATCCGAGGTGATAGGATTATCAGGTATAACTTGATCAGATTCATCTTCATTAGCTTGAACTTGTTCAGTTTCCGCTTGTTGAGCTACCGCTTGTTCAGCAACTGGATCCGTACTTGATGTTTCTTCATCGGAGGTGCTGAGATTATCAGATTCATCTTGATGAAGTTGAATTTGTTCCGGTGCCGCTTGTTCAGTAACTGATTCCGTACTTGATATTTCGTCATTGGAGGTGCTGGTATCATCAGGTATAACTTGATCAGGTGCCGCTTGTTCAAGTGCCGCTTGTTCAAGTGCCGCTTGTTCAGGTGCCGCTTGTTCAGGTGCCGCTTCTTCAGGTTCCGCTTCTTCAGGTTCCGCTTCTTCAGGTGCCGCTTCTTCAGGTGCCGCTTCTTCAGGTGCCGCTTGTTCAGGTGCCGCTTGTTCAGGTGCCGCTTGGTCAGCCACTGCTTGGTTAGCCACTCCTTGTTCAGCTACTACTTGTTCAGCTACTGCTTGTTGAGCTATTGCTTGTTCAGCTACTGCTTGCTCAGGTACAACTTCGTCAGATACACTCACAGACTCGACACGATTACTTGCAATTGTTACTAAAGAATTAAAAATAAAACTCATGATCGAAGTTGTGTAATTTAACCAAAATATACAATTTGCTTTTAGTGCCACCAAATATCACGTTTGAGGTTTGATTAACACGCCTTCAATTTGCATTTGTAAATTTAACAAACATTCGTTGTATACAATTTATTATCAGTTCTAGAAAATTTAATATTTTAAAGTTAAATTAATGTTATTTGCGAAAAGTATAATTTTGCATGCACATGGCCTAATAGTATTTTATGTAAAATTGAATAACTAAAATGATAAATATTTGCATGAATATTTCAAATCAAGCTGATAATTTGGCAAATAAATCATAAACAAGGGTTTTGTTGAAACAGAAAATTTAAAAACAAAAATATATTTGTAATTTTTACAAATGCAGAAAAGGTTCCGTTTTGTAAAGTTTCTCATAATTCTAATATACATACATCAAAACTCACCTTTCGCAAATTCTGTTGGTTGGGGTTGGAAGGAAAATTTTGTTGATTTTCTCAGGGGGTCGCGCTAATGCTAAATTTTTTTTTGAAGTAAAAAAATACGCTTTTATGGAAACAGATAGCTTGAAAGGTTTCTTCTGCAGCTTTAGGGAACGATTTCCAGACTTTCCAGGTAAACTGCTTCGCTTTCATGGCAAATGAGATTATTCATCATTATTCCATATTATTGAACCTAATAATTTATCAAAAGTGAATTTTTATCTCAAGTGATCGTTGATATGCTGTCGTGACATGTTTAGTCACGCTTTTAATTCCTTGGCTGAAGATTTGGATTTATTTAGGTTAGCTTGAACACTGTAGGAAAAGAAGGAAAAATTTCTTCAAAAAACATCTTTTTTAACTTTCATTTCAGTGTTGCCTGTGTACTTATTTATTTTTTATTATTACATTTATCTGCAAAACTCTTGAAGATGGAGTTGAAGAAGGAGATTGTCACATTTTATCCAAATAAAGCTCGCTAAGACTTTTAGAGATGGGGAGGCCCGGCAAACCTTACGAATACTTTAAGAGAGATAAAATATTGACTTTTCTTAATTCACCTAGTTCCCTCGCCCAGTTTGGTGCTTAAGTGCGTCAACTATTAAGCCGAGCGCTATCTTTTGACGATGTTTCTTCGGAAGGCAGCGGCTATCCATCGAGGTAATTTAGTCAGCTTGGCAGTGGGTATAAAATGCATTCACCAAGACGCATGGTCAGCGTAATGTTCCACGGCTGGGCAAGGTCGCTTACGTCCAGCACTGGAGTGATATAGGCAAATAGTGATATTGATAAAAAGACGTATGATAAGGCCCCGTGACCATCCATCTTACCCTCTGTCCGTCCCTCCACATGGTAATCAATATATAATATGATATTACGCAGATTATGCACTGACCACGTGGCGTAATGCGCACCAATGTCCAAAATGAAATTTGCATCTCTCATATATGACGTTCAAGACGAGTTATTGAGCAGAATATCACTAGCCACGTGACGTCATGTGCAAAAATTACCAAAATGGAACTCAGATATATCATACCTTGTATATTATTGTATCATGGTTCGTCCGCATATTTCAATTAAGGACCAATCATATAAGAGAAGTTTGCCCTCGATTCACTTCAATGCAAGATTTAAATTCGGCGATTGATTAATAATTTAATAACCAACCAATCACCGCATCAATCAATGTAATCTTAAAATTGTAAGTAATTAATTGTATGGCTCTTAGTTTAATAATGTGAATGGATTAGCAATATCCAAGAGTATACTCTTTGGTCACATACAACTTTGGCTTATTGGGATATTAGTTATTTGAGTGTGACTTGTTAAAGTTAGGATTAATTAGTATTTCTAGAAATCTTTTCTAGATCGGTTATGCTGATATCTTCAATTTATTACTAATAAAAATAATCTGCACAAACCGGGGGGTCTGGGGGGTGTGGAACACCCTCCAGTGCCTCACTGCTGAAAGGTAAAACATTCAATATTTACAGATTATGAGTAGGGTTTATTATAGCGCTTTGGTTTTCTTAAGAACGATAACATAAATTATACTGGGGGGAATTAATAATTAAATAAATAAAAAAAACAAATTGGCAGAAGCTGGATGCGATTCTAGTACCCTTCGCATATGTTTTAATTTTTTTGCAATCTTACGCAATTACATTAACAACTTACCAAATTTATGTTAATTTTTATGCAGTTCATGAGTAATATATAATTATTCAAATTCAATGTTCTCAAAATTGCCAAAGAAGCGTGCCCTTATACTTGCACATGTTGAAGTTCAATACAAAACCTACACGTACAATAAAAATGAATCAATTCAGTGAGAGGAAGTTTCCGGTCTCTGATTGTAAGTATAATAGCAATAAAACAATTAATAATAAAATTTTAAAACTAATTAAAATAAAAAACGTTTTAATTAAATGTTTATTAATATTTTTTATTTAAGAATATTTGCAACTATTATTATTGCATTTCTTCAATTTTTTAATGGACTTTTACTAATTTTTTAATTTATATTACACTTTTTTATATTAATTCGCAATTACTGTTTATCGCTCGTATTCTGCGTTTTCTTGCGTTGAGCTGTTGGAATTCACTTTTTTTAATTTTGAAAAACTGCTCCTTTTATATTAATTTTTGTCCCCCCCCCCCTCTACAATATCCAGTTAATTTAAATTTAAGCTGTTTGCCTTCTTTAATTAATATTTTCATTTTTCACTCATTCGGAGAAAATGCAGTTTTAAATAATTTTAGGGGCTGGGGTGGATAGGAAATTTCTCTAGCTAAATATTAAAATTATTATAAAATCAAGTTTCAAATTAAGCAGAATTTATAAATTGTGATATAATGAACATATGTATGGCATTGCCATGATTGCATTCATATGCCAAAGCTATCGTTTAAAGCTGCACTGAGAATTTCAAAAATAAAAGGTCAACTTTTCTTATCAAAGCCTAAACGTCTAAACTAGAAATAATTACCGGGGGTTAGCTACTCTCAAATAATAATATAAAAATTTGCAAAACTTTTATATCAAAGAAAAACTTGAATAATTATGAAACAACCGACGGTTTAAATACGACGCAATCAACCGCTCCACAACCGCCCCCTCTCACCCAACCAATTTGTCATCATTTGTAAGAAAATTAAGCGTTATCATAAATGGTTCTGCAAAGATTGTACTTACTTTCAAGAACCAGGAACACTGTGGAATATTCCATATCCTCAGACTGAGATGAGAAATGAATTGAATATTTCAGTAATATCTACTTGATCATTGCTATGGTAACGTAACATTTTTTATCGTTATTGTGGTAAAATTAATAGTTTACAATTCTGAGAAACTTCTTTTACTTATTTTCTTTAGCAATTGATATTAGATGGAAATCGAACCTACGACCTTACGCGTTTTTTTAAAGGAATCCGATTGTGCTGACGTGCGATCCGGGGGTTCTCCCCCCAGTTAGTTATAAACAATGCAGTATTGAAACTGAATGACAACGTCAAACTTAGCCTCAATTAAGCAGCCTTCCAACAAAAACAAGGAATTTTTACGGAACACATGGTCAGAGTTTGTATAAATTACCATAAAAAACACAGCGTTTTCTTAACGATATAATTATTTATTTATTATAAATTACTAACTCAACAATTTGTAACATAATACGTTTAGGTGTAGTAAGCAAGTTTTTTTTAAAAATGACGAATGTAAAACAGAATGAATAAAAATAATATGCAATTAATGCCATAGAATGTTTTCCATTTTCCAATAGAGAAAGCTTTTATGTTATTTGTCTCGGAGAAGGGTTAATAATTAATCGAGATTACCTGTACTCTACTGTATCACAAAAAATAATTACATAGCTAATGAGTTTTCAATCAAAATTAGTTTATTAACAATTTCGTAGTGCAAGGTAATTTTATATTTTCTTCCATTTACGAGAAAATTTAAACTTTTCAATAATACATTGTGGTTAAATATGAAAAGGTGTTATTTATACGTTTTTATATGACATTTTCAGGTATCGCGGAAGGTAAAACATACGTATATGTAGGAGGAAACTAGTGATTATTTATGTCTGAAACATTCTTGAAATAAATAGTACAAAACATGAATTACTCAATAAAGTTCTGGACATTGCTCTTAACGGAATTAATTAATTATTTATACCTACCTGCTAGTTGATATATTATAGTTTTGTTTGCAAACTGAATTTAGTTTTCAAATGAAGAGCTCTAAACATGATAGGTTGGTGGTATCATCGTGTGAAATACAAAGATAACGAGGTAGTAAAATAAGCAACTTTGTTTCAGAAAAGATCGCAACAGGATTACAACTTACAAACATTGCAAAGTGCATTTAGAAATTCTGGGACGCAAAGCGATACAAAGAGGATTTATGTCAGGATGGACACTGGTGCACACTTATCAGTAATCACATCATCGTAGGTTAAAGTGTACGAATGTACACAATTATAATATAATTGAAAAACTGTTATTATTTAAATATAATTATTTAAAAGTATCCAATAAGGGTATTTCATACCCTTCAGCTTGTAATGAGCATATTTGAAATTTTTTTCTCAATTCTGGTAAATTTGCATCAAAACCTAAAGGTTTACTGGTAGAGGTTCTCCGCTATTACTGGAAAATGTAAAGTTAATCAGCTTAGGCAATGTTGGTAATATTGCCACCGGGGTTACGTAGTTTCCTAAAGTTTGGTTGGACCCCATGATCTAAATTTGATTACGGTGATGTTTTCACGTCACGTAATTAAGTAAACCAAGTTCATCCGAGCCTGGTGGTAGCTATAATAAAGTTTTTAAGTTTTTCTCACAGAGGAAGTTGTGGAAAATCAAGTCATTATGATATTATTAATTTTTGTACTTAAAGGCACTCTTGAACTGCCATTACACCTGGAAAGCATATCCATTTAATTTTCTTTTAAACCAAATTTAATTGATTGTTAAGCGTTCATTCCATTGATGGCAATCAATGACATTCTTAAAATATCTGATTATTCATAATGTAAAGCTATATTTTAATCCTGGCTTTCATTCCAACAATTTAAATCAAAAATATTTCGGTTGAAGGTATGACAACAATCCTCGTTTCGAATATTACATTAGTGAATTTTAATTGCCTTCTATTATCATTATTGCAACATGCGTGCTAAAATGTTAAGCTTTTTGCAATTAAACAGTATTCTCTTTTGATCGATCCTCATTATCATTTTTGTAGTTTCTGTTCGTTTTGAATGTTCTCTCAAGTTAAAATAAAAATTGCATTATTTAAATTTTTACAAAATACAGTTTTTGTGCGCAATATTTCAAAGCTTCATAATACAAAATAATTTGAATAATATGTAAATTTGATCAATCACTCACTGGAAGTTTCAAGTTTCTTACGACTGCACCATAATTTTTTCGCAGTGAACCTGAAATAACAGCTAAAACCAAGCAAGTTGCAGCAGAGTGCAATAAAGTGTGAATATTGATTAGTATTTTCAGTATGCACAAAAAATTTAAATTTTCCGAAAACTTTTGAAAATATCGTTATCTGAATGAATTGAATTACAACTGTGTACTCCCAGACAGAGAGGTCGCCACGATTCCCTTAAACGTAATTTTCCCCAATGTTCTGCGCTTGCCGCTCGAACAATATTGAACGGATTTTGAAATATTAAAGTTTGAAAGTTATTGCTGAAAGCATTAATGTTTAACCTCATTTTATTTATCAAATCTTTTTATTTCTTCACTTTTCTGACGAAAAACTTTAATAAATCATTCTGTTATTGTTTTTCTACTGCAAAATAGCAAAATTTTATAGTACTTAATAAATTATATCTTACAATTAATTAAAACTTTCATGAAGTAGTACTACTTGTATAGGTACTTAGTTTAAGAGTTTTCTCATTAACGTTTTTGTGTTGTTTAAATTCATTCCACTGCAAAATTAAATATTATTTATTTCGAGATGCTGACTAATTAAGGGATAATTTTTGTAGTTTTTGGAATATCACAAAGATTTAAATTTTGTAAAATTGTTTACCTACATACATTTGAGAAGAAACTCAAATTTACTGAAAGGAACGTCGGGTAAAATGAAATGTAAGATTTGGGAATCTCCGAAGGGTAATGCGCCAATTTTAAGTTTACGCGATGATTCTATAAGTAAATCAGGTTTTTTCTTCACATTCGGATAAGCAATTGTTTAAAAAATATGACTACAAAACGATAAAATTACTTTTGAAATAATAAATCGCACAACATACGAATTACTCAAAGCAGCACTAAAGAATGCTCTGAAAATTATAATAAAAATCTGTAACCTATTAAAATTTAACAAAATTATTTAAAAATGATTTTATTCAGGATGAAAGCGAAAATCTGATGGATGTGTAATATACTGGAAATTTAGTTTAATAGCTTCCTTTTCGTTTAATCGTGTATCTTGCATTAGGAACTTTATTCATAAAGTTGTTCATTTTCCATACATTTAAAATTATAACCATCAATTATTTTTAATAAAAAATTGCCTTTATGACAAGGATTTCTTTGATATTATATTATACTAGAAAGTACCGGCGGCCTATCGGCCGCCATTAACAACGGTTTAATGTGTTGTAAAAGATGTTACACATTTAAGGACGTGGCCAAGCTGATATTTACATTTTGCCACGTTTAGATCTCAGAAAGATTAAGTTTGGTGATTGCCCTTTGAATTCTATCATAATAAGGCCGGTTCTTATGCATATCAAATTAAATTTCATTTTTTATTTTGTATTTTCAGCTTATGTTTACAACATGATGTGAATGGTTGAATTATCCTTATCAGCTCACAGTTTCAAAAGCGTATTGCTTCCTTGCAAATCCTCAGGGAATCGAACACCGGACACATTTTCAGTTTTCCATTTAAAACAACAACGAAGTTTTTGCTCTGGACCCATCCGGTAATTGGTTGTAAAGTTTAATCGACGTAAAAATTATATTTTATCGACTTGGATGTAATTTAATAAAAGTAAGCGTTCCCTCGTAAGAAACTTTTAATCTAACATTAATGGGAAGTATTTTTTATCACTAAGTAGTAAAAAATAAATTTAGAAAATAAATCAGTCTTCATGGCTAGTTTGCGCAAGGATTTAATTCATTTGAGACTCAATTTACTATAGAAACTTTATCTGCTGGATAAATTAGTCTTTGGAGAGATCACAACTTCAGTGATTGAAATTTTAAGCAACGTTCGTTTAAAAATTTATTATGGTTTACTAACTTAATCGAATTTTGTAATTTAATTTAAATATTCACTCAATTAGTTATAATAGGAAACGGATTCGCAAATTAAATGATTTTGATATTTTCGTCACCTGCCACCAATATTAATTATTGATCAAATTAAATAATTTTTGTCGAAAATGTTCAATAACTAAGTTTAATTAAAGAAAATTCCAAAAATAGAATTTCCTTCGTATGTTAACAAAAATAGAAGTTTTCAATTTTTTTATCATATGAAATTGGAGCGGAATAATTAGGTCACATGAAAATTTTACTCGCATGTACGTATTTAATGTAAATATTCTTTTTTAATCTAAAATACGTCAATATATTACAATAAATAATTTATTACTAATGATTGCATGTATAAGTATAAAGATAGCAATTTTATATCATGAAAATCCATCGACATTATAATAAATTCCAAGTTTCTTCGGAAGGCGTCTTCATTTTGGTGTTGCATAATCAGAATTTTAGAAATTCATGAATTTTTGCTTTAAAATTAAGACGACATCCGAGAGGTCGACTAGAAGATACGGTACACTTATCCGATAATACATACATGTAACTTCAATTCAAATCATAAATACACTTATTTTTCAAGTTTTTCTTTTTGCAGGTGGAAATTTCTTCTAGGAGAATCGAAAGGTCTAGTTTGCCATGCCCCATCTGAAAACTGCACTACCAGAAGTATTAGATATTATGGCATTGGATGAACAACAAACTTTATTAAATTCTACAGGTAAGTGAGCAAACTAAGTACGAATAGTTTGTTAGTTTTACATTACAAACTCAAACAAGCCTCTCATGTATTCCATATGAATTAATTTCCACAACAGCACTCTGCACTCACTTATTCAAGTTTGCATTTATAATTTAAAGAGCTTCTTTGACATGATTATAATTTCTGCTGTTTATCTAAATAAAGCCATTATTTATGATAGCATTCCCCACCACAAAGAATTAATTCAATTTGCAAGTTCTGGTTATCGTTCTTCCAATCCAAATAATTAGAAATTTATTCGTGATGAAAGGAAATTGTAAATGGAAGGAAATAAATGGTGTGATAAAATTGATCTTTGATATGATAAGCAAAATCTAATATTTGAAAACTTTGAACCCCACATAAAATTTTCATAGCCAGCTGAATCTATTCCCACACAGAACTTTACAAGGTCGCCCAATAATTAAAAATCAAAACTTGAAAACGAAACCAATTTGAGAACAAATTAAATGAAAAATAATTTAAAAACATTTTTAAATTTATTAAAATCGTCCAAGTTCGTTAGCGTTGTGCAATCAGAAGCTAGCATTTTGTGGCAGCAAAGAAATTTTGTTACATTTTAGAAAAAGTTAGTTTTCAAAATTCAGTTTGCACCCGGCATCCACTGAGAAGAACAAAAACATTCTTTAAATTGAACGGTTTTATAAACCAGAAATGGTAATAAATGTTTTTTTAACTATCAGCAACACGACGCCAATGACATGTTTGTGATAAAATTCTGTAAGAGAGTTTTCATCTACAAATTTAAAAAGTCTATCAAAATTTATATCCACTTGATGATTCTAACTAAACTAAATTATAACAAAAAATTTCCTGAAAATTTTAAATGAGTGCTAACACATCGGTGAGGTCGAGAAATGAATTACTTATTTCAAGTCAATTTAGGTGTTAACTTAATTTACATAAGATTATGTACGTTGATTAGGAAAATTACAAAAAATAAAATGTTGATTTAATTAAATAATAATTTATGGTAAATTAGGAACCTTTCAATTAATTAGTTACAGTAAGCAACGTCTTTTATAGAGCTTTAAATACAACTATGGCTTAGTTCGATAAGTTCCAGCATATAATTTGGCGCTCAACGTGGGGCACTTCACAGTATATAACAACATAAGCAACAGGTTGTCGTTACTGTCCTTACAAAGTTACTATAGATTGATCTGATCTTTTCTGTTAAAAACAATGGTAAGATAAAATCAAACGATAATTTACAAAAAAAACTATAAAAAGCAAAAAAACACCAGTTATGACTTGAAATTGCTCGATTGAAGATCACGTGCACTGCTAAAGTCACGCGAGCATTTGGTGAAGTATTAAAAATTCAAACTTATGTGTAAAATAAACTATTAAGTAATTTTAACCAATTCGAATTTTGACATCAATTTATTATTAATTTTACCGATTTCTTCCAGTTCATATTACATAATAAATTCACGTTTTGAGCTTACGGTGTCAATGTATTTATTTTGTTAAGACTCTGGAGATTTAAGATTTCTGATCCTCTGTAAATCTGATCTTGACGTCAACTGATTGAGTAGAAAAGTAAGAAGTTACATCGTTACATCATCAATGTTCACAAATTTGAAAAGGCAATGAAAGCTTCCCGTCAAAATTTTATAATAATAATAAATTAATAATTCACTTATAATAAATTTCAACATTTAAAAATAATTGAATTGAATTAGTATTTCCATCTGATAAATTATAAATTTAATTGAATCAGGCTAACATCAAATTTAATTATACTAAAATTGAAACTAGCGTTAAGTATAATTTTAGTCAAATTCTGCTTGTTCAAACTTCCAAAAATTTAATTGCGAAGTTATATCCCAATTTTATACTTTCCAGCAGTGGAAGCTTCCTTTTTTGATTAATGTAGACTTTTTAGATTGTATACAATTTAATCAATTTAAATTCGACTCCATTTGGTTCATATTCTATAAGTTGAGTGCCTTATTACAGGAGGTGGTGCTCTTATATCGATTATCCCGTCTGAAAATTGTCATACTACTTGTGTTTCATTCTGAAGGGAAAATGTGAATCTACATTTCAATTTTTGTTTTTGAAAGCTTTTTATTTGCATAAATACATCGATCTGTTATTTATTTTTCAGGTGGACGTTCTCAGCTGTCTGTTACCATAGTGGAAGCTGGAACCACCCCTCAGCCTAGTCCTTTATCCGAACGCAGCACTCTACATTTGTTAGAAACGCCGTTGGACTCAGGTGCGTTGATTGATCCACCTTATTATAAAAGCTCTATCCTAACGTGATTCTATAAATTATAAAACATAAAGTGTGATCCTACCCATTCAAATTCCATCAGTGCCTTTTCTACTACCCCGAAGAATTTTTGCCGTTCTCTCCAATTTAATTTTTATCATAAACCCAATGCAACAACCAGCAAGTAGAGATTTCCTCCAAATATGGCAAAAACTCAAACCTGAACTTAAAGTAAACAAATTCAAATCATTCTGTGTTTGATTATACCTCACCCATAACATCAAATAATTGAAAGTGATTTGATGACGTAACTTTCCAATATTTCTTATTTTATATAGCCTGTTCGAATCAAATCGATTCTTGTCATTGCATTTCAACCACTTATACCTTTTCCGGATTTTCCCTAAAAGGTGAAGTATAGTTTTGCTCTCTCTGCTGATATACTTCAAGTATTTGTAACTGTAACTGCAAATTGAAGTCAACTTATTCCATACATTAAATCTTATATTTCAAGACCATCGCTAAAAAAATCCATAAATCAATTATTATGGTTACATTAAACAAAGTTCATGTACTTAAATTTCTATATAATCAGTAAATTGAAGTAATTCATGCATGCTTTCCAAACCAGTTCTCATTATGTACTATATCGATTATTATTAGTTGGAATTGCTATTATCGTTGCCCATTAAATAATGCAGGTCAGGGTGATATAAGATGACATGGAAACTTGAATTATTATCACACCATCAATAATTTATGGTATAAGGGTCGTCTTACGATGAAGCTGTAATAGATAATCTGATAGCATTGATTTTAACACGCAGTGTGGATTGCACAACTTACTGCCAGTTAAGAGTTAATTAAATGTTTATTTTTAACTTGACTGAAAGTATCATTGACAAGTTAATTTAAATTGAGGATTATTTTCATTTTCATATGGGTATCCAAAATTTCCTCTGACTTATATGTTGGTTCGAGCAAAAAGAAGATTATTTTATTGGTCATAAAAATAATTCTCAATTTGATGATTATCAACCTGACATATTATGAAAGTAGAATTTTGGTTCTTATTTTACATTCTTGTTTGTCACACCTGTAAGAACTTGAAATCTGAAAGAAAATCTTTCAAATAATAATTACTGGCAGCATAGCTGAGATAATAATATGTCCAGTTTGCTCATCTGCATAAAACAATGTTGAAATGTAACTTCAAATCGATTTCCACTTGCAGGTTAAGTTTCACAATGCCGATTGAATTGTTATTTAGACAAGCACTTCATGATCGATTTAATTGTATTTATTATTTACAATTTACAATAATTAAAACGTCCGTTTTACTCAACTTTTTGTAAATTTAATTATTTAACAAAAATAATCACTTAGTTCCAGAAAATCAAGCTCTCAATGCAACATCATTATTAATTGAAAGTCCACCGAAATGGGGTGCTGCCGCAAGGTACGCTACGAGGGAGCATCGCAAAATAGCCGGACGTGCCACATTTCAAGGACAAGTTTACAATTTTTTAGAACGACCCGATAGTTGGAAATGTTTCGTTTACCATATGGTTGTGTAAGTACATACGATTTATTTAATGTTTTTGTATACTTTCCAAGTTAATAATAAGTTTTCATTTTTGAAAATTAAATTTATAGGTTTATGATCATTAAAATGATCAAAAATAGAATTAGTGTTTTCAAAATAACTAATTTTGCACCGCAATATTTAGATAAGGAATCGCAGAAGCTTTGTTTGATCACAAACACTAATAACAATTAATTTACTGTTATTTCGATTTAATTGACATTAAAATTTGTGTTTATATAATTTTGCAGTATAAAATAAGCTGTGCCATGCGATCAAATGCAAAACTATGGAATTAGATAAATTAATTTTACTTTTCACGTTGTAACATAAGAATTAATTAAATGATACGAGCTTAAAATAACAACACACAAATATTTGAAATAAAAGGAATACGCAATAAAAAGCTTTTAAAAAATTAAGGTTTAGTATCCACTGCAATGCAATAATTTTTACACCAAATATATCCAAACAATTAGTGCTTTATGTTTCACCATAATAGAAAGAGTCTCATTGTTCCAGTTGAAAGGAACTTTATTTGATACTTCGTCTAATTGGAAAAAGTTATTAAGTTGCATTCATCGCTTGATAAATTAACAAATTAAATTTACTAAACACAACATGACAACATCAAAAAATTAGTTCGGCAAAAGTCATTTAGTCATTTTGAAATGAACAATTAATTTTTTTTACTCCACAATTGGCCATTGTATAGCCAAGTATTAATCAACAAGTTGAAATTATTTTTCAATAGACTAAAAAGACTATTGACATAATCCGCAGATAAAACCGCGAATTAAGCGGTAGACTTTATCAAATATGCGCCACAAAATGCGATTTTTAAATTATTTTATCAAAGTGACTGTAAATAAATTCCAGTAATAAAACCCAAACAGACATCCCCTACATTAGAGTACATTATTAGCTCAGTCACAGTTTTATCTTACAAAACTCAAAAAGAGTAAAATTTTTGGCAGAGTTACGTTGGACCCGACCCTGTCTTAAAAATATAGCAACCAAAACTGTATCTTACTTTTAGGATAATTTTTTCAATACATGATTTTTTTGATTATATGAGCAGCAATGTAACATAAAGCGTACACAGGCAGGCTAGAGAGCGGGTAACCGCGGTTCAGTTCCTGGTCATGCCAAACGCACTGTTGTGATCCAATTGTAATTGGATACTTGTTACGGTTAGTTATTGAGTTTATAGGAAACATTTTCAACTCTTTTAACACTGAATAATAACAACAAATCGGATGTGACCATGCCCATGGCTTTATCATACTTTTTTACTAAATATTTAAAAAAATTTGATAATAAAAAGAAAAAATAAATATTAAAATTTCTATTAATCAATTTGAATAAAAATCTTACTGGCTCTAAGTCTCATCACAAAGATACGAAATACCAAATTTGGTTTTGAAATTCCCATTAGTTTTCGAAATATTAAATAAAAAGATTTAAAAAAATTTTTTAAATAGTTTCTATGAACTAATTTCAATCAAAATCTAAGCTCTAAGTCTCAATATAGTAATATGAAATTCTAAATTTGGTTTTAAAATTCCCATTAGCTTCTGAGGTAGAACGCACACAAAATTTGAACACACACACAGATATTTTTTGGAAGTGGTAGAATTTAGCTCATGGGACATCAAAAAGTATAAATTCATCAAAATCTCAATTTTTTTTGCACTAAAATAATACTTTTTCATATTACATAATCATAAAGTAAAAATTTATTTTTAATTACATACAAAATAGAGCTGTGTACTTTCTCAAAATAACCCGCTTCTCCCGGTTTTACAGAGATGGCTCCAAAATGTAATGATGATTGTAATGAAAATGAATTTAAACTATCTTCTTATGCCCGACTTCTTCAACTATAGTTATCTATCAGTTAAAATACATTATAGTTAAATTAACAAAATTACCAATAAGGTGTTTAATTTGTTTTTGTTTTGTTGTGTGTTTGGTTATTTCGTTGCGGTCTGATTGGATGGAATTGGATAAGGTGCATATCATCAGCCCCCTTCCATTGCAAATTTTTAATTCAAAAATGTCTAAATCTATTGTACATTCTTCATTTTCGGTTGGATCTTTTTGTTTTTGAATTATTTAAAAAATTAGTTTGGGGGCTGGAGACGTGCTAGTTCCACCCTCTCGATTTTGAAAATAATCTTAATAATCGTTTGTGCATGATTGTACATAATTTATTTTCGCTTTACCCTTTTATTGTTATCCCCCTAAGAATATATCATAATTTTTTTAGAAAAACGGTAGCGGAGAGTTTATACTAAATTTTTAAACCTTTAATATGTTTGCCTGCATTGTAATATTTGGGTACTGAAGAGTGTTTCACACCCCCACCCTGGATTAATTAGTTTATTTTTTATCAGAGGTAAACTGCAGATCTCCCATTGCAGATGCACTGGAGGGTGTTCCACACCCCCCAGACCCCCCGGTTTAAATAATTTATTTTTATTAAAAGTGAATTAAATATTTAAGCATATTTCAAGTTTATTAAAATTAGCTATGGCCAAGTAAATGTGTTTAATTCATAATCTGACAATTAATCATAAACTGCATAATTATAAATTCCGTACCCCTTGGGAGGTAGATCTCTGCAACGGGAGATTTTCAGTTTACTTCTGATAAAAATAAACTACTCAATCCGAGGGATTTGGGGTGTGGAGCACTCCAGTACCTCTACAACGGGAAATCTTCAGTTCACTTCTGATAAAAATAAACTGCTCAGCTCGAGATCTGGGAGGTGTAGAACACCGTCCAGTGCCTCTGCAACGAAAGATCTTCAGTTTACTTCTGATAAAAAATAAACTACTTGATCCGGGAGATCCGGGGAGGGCGTAGAACACCCTCCAGTGCCTATGCAACGGGAAATTTTCAGTTTACTTCTGATAAAAATAAACTAGTCAATCCGGGGTCTGGGTGCACCTCCAGTGCACAAATTTTGGAATGAAAACATTGCAGAACATGTAGAACCCCAGACCAAGTAGTTTACTTTTTATCAGAAGCAAACTGAAGATTTTCCGTTACAGAGGCATTTGAGAGTGTTCCACACCTCTCAGACCCTCCGATTTAAATAATTTATTTTTATTAAAAGTGAATTAAATATTTAAGCATATCTCAAATTTATTAAAATTAGCTATGGCCAAGTAAATGTGTTTAATTTGTAATCTGACAATTAATTATAAACTGCGTAATAAAATAACAACAAAAATAAAATAAAAATAAATTAAAAATTAAAATAAAATAAAAATAAAATACTTAATCCGGGAGGTCGGGGGGTGTGGAACACCTTTCAGTGCTTCTGCAACGGGAGTTTCAGTTTACTTCTGATAAAAAATAAACTACTCGATCCGGGGGGTGTGGAACACCCTCCAGTGCTCAAATTTTTGGGCACTCGGGGACTCACCGAGATTTTGGAATCTCGGTAAGTCTCTAAAATACCGATGAAGTACGTGAAATACAACGAAATATCGATGAATTAGGTGAATTACCGTAAATTATTGATGAAGTACGGTGAATTACTGATGAAGTAAGTGAAGTCCCGTGAATTACTGCTGAATTATATGAAGTACCAAGAAGTATGGAGAATTATGGTACGTGATGTGTGAAGTTAATTGTACACGATTTCCTCTAGCGGTTGACCCCTCGAATTTCAGTTTTTCTGCGTTACTTTTAGCTCATTTACCCTCTCCTTTCCAACTTGGTAGATTACTTTGTTGTGCTTGTTTAATTTTCTTTTTGCTTTCCGTAGTGAATAATCTGCGGATTCTGTTGCAGTCTGATTCTGCAGCTAATTTTGTATGTCAGCATTACTCTTGTTTTCTATCATTTGCTTAAGCTTTTTTATTGCGTCATTTTAATTCTTTTATTTCTACAAACAAAAGTACAAACAAGAATAAAGTTTTCACAAACAGGTATAAGCGAAGGACAAACGATGTGAATTATTTGGAATCCAAAATTCAAAGTTCAATACCATGTCTCCAGCAAAAGATGCACAATCATGCACAAATGATTAAAACTATTTTATATAGTTTAAAATGGGGGAGAGGACTAACTAAATTTTTAAATAATTACAAAACAAAAAAAGAGGTACAAACGAAAATAAAGAGTGCACAATCATGGACAAACATTGAATCGATTTATACTTTTTTGAAATAAAAAACTGGGGTCTACTGTAACTCCACACACAAAATTTTAAAATATTCGAACTTTTTCATTTACTTTAATAATAGAGAGATAGAGAGGTTCTGGACGGTATAGATTATCCCCCAGTATATTCTCAAGATAATAAGTATGGAATATCCTCAAGTGCCCCTGTACCAAGAGATTTGAAATTTTCGATCTTCGAAAGATTGCTGCTGTTTTTCGAAGTACTTGATATTAAAATTAAATAAAAGCGACAGGAGGTGTCGAAACGACTTTTGACAGCGCCTGTTCAATGCAAAGCACTACACCAAAAGAAAAGTGTAGAGATAATAAAATTTTATTTTGAAAACGAGTGGGTAGAATGAATTCTAAAATAGTGATTACGATCATGGTCTGCAGATTTAACACTACCTGACTCTTTTTTGTGGGAATATTTAAAAATTAAAATTTTACAAAAAAACTTTTCAAAAAGTGGTGGAAAACGGCGAAAAGGGCAAATCTTTGTTTGGCCTCCGGCGCTGACCATCTACCAGTTATGATATTCAAAAAGTGACCAAACCAATTCTAAAGAACCAAATAAACACCTGATAACAGAAAATATATAATTCGTTGAGTTTTATTCAAGTTAAAAAAAAAACTATTTGGTACCACGATAAAAAGCGACCTGTCAAACAATAACTATCGCACCTGAAAGTCAATTGATATTTTTAATGTTATTATGCGTAGACAAATTCTGTAAATTGTAAGGTAGTTATACAGTTGTTATGTCTAAACAATGCATTCAGTATTTCAACAAAAGATTTTTATAACTATGAGCGTACAACTTGTTTGTTTTGTTGGTTGATGTTTGATAGCCAGTTAAAACGCCAAAAAACAAAAATGCCGAAGAACAAAACCCGAAAGCAAAACCGCCAAAAACAAAACCCCAAAGACAAAACATCAAAAACAAAATCACTAAAAACAAAAACGCAGAAAACAAAAACTCCGAAAACAAAACCCCAAAAACAAAAACCCAAAGCCAAAACATCAAAAACAAAATCACTAAAAAAAAACGCAGAAAACAAAACCGCCAAAAACGAAAACTTCAAAGTCAAACATCGAAAACAAAAACATCAAAAACAAAAACGTCGAAAACAAAAACTCCGAAAACAATAACACCGAATTTTAAAAATAATATTATTTTACGCCTCCTGAAAAATTTTCTGGTGACACCCATGAATACGGTTGGTTCAATTTGGTGATTTTCTAGCTCACTTCTGGTGATTTTATTTTTTTATAAGTCCAGGCACTGGTACTACTTACAAAAAAGTTTTATCGCCCTTCAATTTGAAAGTTTATAGATATTTTGAAGAAAAAATAGGGTATTAACTAACTCAGAATATAATAATATATCAGTGGCCAACAACCAACCACAGAACGGAAAAAGTATCGCAATGTTGCGGCCAGGATCAAATTCTTAGTAGGTAAAGCGTTTTCAGCGTTTTTGTTTTCGGTGTTTTTGTTTATGATATTTTTGTTTATTTTTGGCGTTTTGACGTGGAATTTGTTATTTCATATGCAATTCGGCAAGACAAATATCGATTAATGTAAGCAAAATTGCCGTAAGGCTAGTAATTAACATTTTGTGGCCTGTTAGAGATCTTTGAACAGTCGAAGTGCTATGCTTTGGTTACTACCTACCTATAAAGATGCAGTGATGCAAATGAATCACTTTGAGGGTTGTTCTATATGCACTTCGGTGAGACAAATCGATTGGCGCAAGCAAAATTACCGTAAGTCTACTGTTAAAACTTTCTATCCATCAGGGCACAACATAAGGAATATTAAGAAAAATTTAGTTAATTTTTTTTTAATATCGTAAGAAAATGAAGTACTTGCTACTAAAATTCTCATCAGATTCAAATAAGATCCAGAAATCATGACGCGCAAGAGTAGATTGATCGATCACGGAAAAATTAGTCGTATTGAAACTTAATAATCCCGTTATCGGAAGGGCACCTATAAAACAGAAGTGACCATTTCAGATGACTTCAAATCAATTTTTGTGCATAAATCCCCTTTCAAGTTTACAAATATCTTAGTTAAAATACAAGCATCCGATGTAATGAGCGAAGCAATTGTATTACCTAATATTACTTGCCATGTTCCCGCTTACTAAAGCTTTTGCTAAGGTGTGTTCAAAATTAATTAAGCAAACAGTCAGAAAATACATCAAAAGGAAATTATGCTAGCATAATCATAAAATCGTTATTGAACAATTTAACTAAATAATTCTCTAATTATAAATAATCGCAGATGGAATTAATTTATCACTGAAACTAAACGGATTTTTTTTTGTTACGAAAAACCCGCGGTAAATTCAAATTTTATTATGCCATGCTAGATTTGTATGCAACACAATTTTAAGAGAAATTGTATCTACGATATAATAATCCCCGTTTAAGTAACATTTCGAACACAAAGCGAATACATAAATCACGCAGGATCTTAAATTAAGACTTCTATTATTATTGTTTCGTAACGGGTAGCGTTTTGAGGCAAATAAATTTCAATAATATAAATATCTGAAATTGTTGTCTGTTGAGACAATAAGAACTTTTCGTAACATCAATGTGCGTACATTTACCTCACGAAATCGATTCGTTTGCGTATTATGCTGGATTACTCCACTGTGAATTTAATTAGATTAATACTGTAAGTAATTGCTGTAAATTTACATGCACAGCGTAATGCTTCCTCAGCGTAACGGCTAACCTATGCTGACATCAGAAGTGATTTGTAAATCTTGCCACTAAACATTAATTATTAGGCTTTACTGTTAAATATTCAGTTTTTCGTGGAAAGTCGATATCATGAAATTTAGTAATTTACTCGCCCGGGGTCGATTAATAAAAAACAGATAAACACGAAAATAACTGTAATAATAAAAATCTCTTTGATGTATTAAATGTTCTCTCTTTGAATTAGTGATGGATTTAACGCTGAAGCTCGCCGAGTTTTACTGATCCTTCAATTATTTTTTTATGGGTTAGTATTATGTTTTTTATTAATGTGGTGGTCTTTCACTTGAAATTGAATTTTATGGATCTAACGCATAATATTGAAAAATATAATAGTATAATGTTGTCGTTTTCGTTTCGAAACATCAAAATTCGTTCTAACTTAAAGCCAAAACGGAAGTATAAGGAGAGATAATTATATTATGAACAATTGTTTGTAATTATTTCAAACAATAATATGAAAACACCTGAGTATAAACACTGTCTTACTGTGGTTTTAAATTAAAACAAATATTTTGATTTAATTTTAATTAACTGCACAAAATAACACAACATTAACACAATGAAAATATAAAATAAACTTAAAAACCGCATTTTGCTGAGTTGCAACATGCACACTCGAGAAATGTAGTTTATTGGAATCTGTAGCTCATCGAGTAAATGTAACAAAGTGCTGGACAACAACCCTTATAGATAATAATTTTTAAAATAATTTATATAAATTGGGATTTTGGTGTTTCCGAAATTTATAAAGCTATTTTTGATTGTCGAAATGATAATTCCAAGTTTAATAAAGAGAAGTTGCATTTATTTGCACATTCTTTCCGACGTTGCAATATGTTTTAATATTTAATATGAGTACAGTTTATTCACTTATACATAAGATCTAAACAATATTACATCATGTAACAGGTAATGACTTCAGTTGGATACAATAAATATTCAATAATTATGGAACTTGAGTATTATTAAAATAATTATTAGAATACTGCAAAAGATGTTTTCTGGGTAGTTGTCACATTCATGATTATTTAGATAAGCTGGATATTCCAGTCACAGCATAATAAAGCACTGCAACGCCAAAGCTACCACTGTAATACGTGATGATATTATGTTACCTCTACTTATGATTTAGGTATCTATAGACCCGAGAATCTGTCTGAAATTATTAATACTCATAACAGAATTGTACAATGGTGGAGCCAACATCTTTTTATGTTCCAACTCATTCCACATCAAACATTTAGATTTAGGAATTAAAATTGTAAAAATTTAACATTTAAAATTTTTTAATTTAAGTTTTCCTCAACCTAGGGTAAATAGCGGGCGGTTTTCACCAACAGGTAAGGTTATTGTGGTCACTGAATACTTCTGTAGGGTTGGTTTCATAATGATTAATCAAATAATTAATAACAACAAAAACAAACGGGTGAACTACATGGTTCATTAAACTATCGTAGTTTTAGCATAAAAATGTTGAAATAAAAATGTTCGAAAATTTACAGTATGCAATATTTAGGAATTTCCACACAGGCACTAAAAAAGTCTGTAAAGAATAATTTTAATTGAAAATGTATAAAATAATAAGCGCTTCTTCTGTAAAAAAATATCAATAAATAACAAAGCATTTAATTAAAAATTCAAAGCACGAAAGAACGCACTTTTTTGTATGGAGATATCGGAAACATTTCAATGGCGCTGGCGTGAAATAAATAATACTAATGCGAAATAAAAGTATATAAATCAAGCATCATTGTTCATTAAATGCTGGCTGTAAATATGTTGAAAAAGCACACTTAATAAAATAGTTGGTACTACCTCGTGAAGTACTACCTGTTATTAATCATAAAGTGACATAAAACATGACATTCAAATTTCATGTCGATTTCTATCTACGGGAAAATTAAGTATGGAAAATTGTTGCTTTTGGTGAAATAAATAATAATTGTTGTAGAACATACTGAAGGAGGTTTTATAAAATAAATTGTGACAATCCCACTTTTGAAAGGGTTTGTTCGTGTGTCACAAGTAAAGCATCAACGTCACATTGCAACACATTAACTTAGATAGCTTCCATGCTCGACATGGTAGTGCTAGCATACATTTCTAATTATTAACAAAGATATAAATACAGAATGATCTTGCCCTTGTACACAGAGCAGGGGTTGTTCAACTGTGATTAGTTTAGTCATTAATCAAACAGATTAGATCATGACGCTCGGTTGCATAGTTAAAAATTCAATATTGAGATCATTAGTAATCGTTAAATTTCAAAAAGAATTGACACTTTCAATCTTAAATATTTATTCAAATTCTATTACTTTTAAATTTAAATATCGATTTAATTTTTGTGTTTTTTTCGGTGCATTTTTCAGCGGAAAAAGTCTAATTTCAGACAGATGAGAAGCTTGAGGAAATTAACTCTAACTTAATTAGGCTAAGTGCTCATTTCTGCTTTGGGTGACATGTAGACGAGAGTTCTCTTTAACGTGCCCTCTACAGTTTAGAACACGACTCTCGTTTAGAGTGAAGAGTTTCGCTCTGTTAACTCAGCATGCCACGGTTACCCGTGCCTACCCAATTACTGAAGAGGATTTGCAGTTTCCATGGGTGGGGGATTAGTTCTTTCCTAGTGAGACCACAACGACTACTCTCCCACTGACAATAGAGCAAGGACCAAATCTGATCCTTGGGCGCCCCGTGTCTCTCAATACCTATTTTTGCTTGAGAAGCTGGGATGGAACTTCTGCACAAGTTATCCATCATTTAAAAATAAGCTTGTTAACCTGGAGTTCCTGTACGACAATTTTTGGTTATGTTTCGTTGACCTATGAACAAGACGCCACCCGAGTTATGTTGAATTTGGAGTTTGATAAGTATACGGAGTGTTTGAAAATTGTGAGAGTGATAAAATAACCTTAGAAAGGAGTAGAAAATGTCAGAGTTAGCCTTTCATTCAGACCTCGCCAGAAATTCCTTTGATTAATTAATTTTTTAAAAAAATTTGAATTTAGACTGATTGAAAGTGAATCAGACAGAGTGCCTTGGTACAATTGCGTTGTAATCTATAATAGGAAAATATGTTGTTTGCGAATTTCGTGCAAAACATGGTAAGAAAGCGACGCCGTGGACCTGTTTTATGTGTGATTTCCTTTGTGCCACATGACATCGCATTTCCATTTGATTGTACACTGGCAGTATCCTCACGTCCAAAGATAAAAAATTAAAATTTAATTGGAAAATAAAAATCCTGAGCACCTAAATTTAGGTTATGGGTGGCAATGCAGGGTGCAATTTAAAGTTGTACCCAGGACGAGCCAAAAACAATGCAAAGTGTTAGTGATTAAAGCGAGCCAAAGCCAAGATGACTTTCTAAGAGAAGGGGTCGGACTGCTATAAATTAATTTTTAAGTCAGGATGATTAATAGAGCAGCATTCAATTGGACAGGTCAAGAAACATATTAAAAAATAGTGATTCGAAGAAGAATGCAATATGTTAAATTTCTTAAAGGAGATATCTAAATTCACAATGCAAAAATAAATAATAAAAAGGAGTTAGCGTAGGGGTTTGTTGTACTTATTTCAATCAAGTATCATAAAGAGGTAGGAAAAATGTTTGAACAATGAAAATTATCTAGAAGATCATAAAGCAGCAAAAAGTCAAACAGTTATGTGTGAAGTGCTTGAAATAAAAAAAAAATTGGATGAATACAGTAAAATACTTTTATGACATTTTACTGTGCTATTTTCAAATGATAAATGACAATACGAGATCTAACGGAAAGGAAATAGAATTTTCCTGTAAGTTTAGAAAGAGAAATAAAAGAAACAAGTAAACTAACCAAAATAAGACTTTTAGAAAGTCAAGTCGGCTGCAAACACTGTAGTTTGTTTTAGTGTAAACTAATATGACAATACAGAATTTTCACCTGTGGGATACAAGTCGGTTATTTTTCAATTAAAGATTCAATCAAAAAAAATCGTCTAAACCCTAAAGTGAAAAACGAAAACACAGGTTAATATAATTTGATATTTGTCTGATCTGACCACATAGGAAATCTGTGAACATATTCTTCTTCAGAGCAGTGCATATGCATAGGGGACTTACTGTTTAACGTAAGATCCAAACCAGAGAGGTACACATCATTTTGACAAGGCCCACTAGTCAGACAACACCTCGGATATGTTTCAATATTTTGGCTTAAAAATTCAATTTTTTTTTACTTTTATTTACTTTTTTTTAAATAGATTAATAAAAATTTAAAAATATGTATTAAGCTGGAAGGGTTCAAAATTGTATTTTATACAAATCTTGCTTTTTGGAAGGCTTTCCAAAAACCTATTCGAATAGGTTCTTTGAATCGCTAATTTTTAGAAATTTCACTCTATATTTAAATTTAAAAGATAAGATCTTTGGTACTCAACGTGAGGCAAATCTGTACACGTTGTTATTATTTTAAAAGTCAACTCAGTTAGGCAGCGCCTATTACTATGTGGGAGTTTCGGGGAGGTCAAATTTATGAGTGCAAATAAAATTGGTACACCGGTTTAACATGATGCTTAAATGATTCCATTATGGTAATCACTGTTCTATAAGAGAAAGTATTCGTTTTCGCTCTTAGGTAAAGCCTCGTAGGCAGTTGGACAACTGACGTAACATACAATGACAACTTCTTCTTCGGCCTTCTTTGTTTTCATACTCATCTGAATTCCTTCTTCTTCATCGTTTACTTCTTGTCGAAGTAAGAAAATGATGTACTTGCTACTAAAATTCTCATTAAATTCAAATAAGATCCAAAAATCATGACGCGCAAGAGTAGATTGATCGATCACAGAAAAATTAGTCGTATTGAAACTTAATAATCCCGTTATCGGAAGGATTGCAACTATAAAACAGAAGTGACCATTTCAGATGACTTCAAATCAATTTTTGTGCATAAATCTTCTTTCAAGTTTACAAATATCTTAGTTAAAATACAAGCATCCGATGTAATGAGCGAAGCAATTGTATTACCTAATATTACTTGCCATGTTCCCGCTTACTAAAGCTTTTGCTAAGGTGTGTTCAAAATTAATTAAGCAAACAGTCAGAAAATACATCAAAAGGAAATTATGCTAGCATAATCATAAAATCGTTATTGAACAATTTAACTAAATAATTCTCTAATTATAAATAATCGCAGATGGAATTAATTTATCACTGAAACTAAACGGATTTTTTGTTACGAAAACCCGCGGTAAATTCAAATTTTATTATAGCGTGCTGGATTTGTATGCAACACAATTTTAAGAGAAATTGTATCTACGATATAATAATCCCCGTTTAAGTAACATTTCGAACACAAAGCGAATACATAAATCACGCAGGATCTTAAATTAAGACTTCTATTATTATTGTTTCGTAACGGGTAGCGTTTTGAGGCAAATAAATTTCAATAATATAAATATCTGAAATTGTTGTTTGTTGAGACAATAAGAACTTTTCGTAACATCAATGTGCGTACATTTACCTCACGAAATCGATTCGTTTGCGTATTATGCTGGATTACTCCACTGTGAATTTAATTAGATTAATACTGTAAGTAATTGCTGTAAATTTACATGCACAGCGTAATGCTTCCTCAGCGTAACGGCTAACCTATGCTGACATCAGAAGTGATTTGTAAATCTTGCCACTAAACATTAATTATTAGGCTTTACTGTTAAATATTCAGTTTTTCGTGGAAAGTCGATATCATGAAATTTAGTAATTTACTCGCCCGGGGTCGATTAATAAAAAACAGATAAACACGAAAATAACTGTAATAATAAAAATCTCTTTGATGTATTAAATGTTCTCTCTTTGAATTAGTGATGGATTTAACGCTGAAGCTCGCCGAGTTTTACTGATCCTTCAATTATTTTTTTATGGGTTAGTATTATGTTTTTTATTAATGTGGTGGTCTTTCACTTGAAATTGAATTTTATGGATCTAACGCATAATATTGAAAAATATAATAGTATAATGTTGGTGTTTTAGTTTCGAAACATCAAAATTCGTTTTAACTTAAAGCCAAAACGGAAATATAAGGAGAGATAATTATATTATGAACAATTGTTTATAATTATTTCAAACAATAATATGAAAACACCTGAATATAAACACTGTCTTACTGTGGTTTTAAATTAAAACAAATATTTTGATTTAATTTTAATTAACTGCACAAAATAACACAACATTAACACAATGAAAATATAAAATAAACTTAAAAACCGCATTTTGCTGAGTTGCAACATGCACACTCGAGAAATGTAATTTATTGGAATCTGTAGCTCATCGAGTAAATGTAACAAAGTGCTGGACAACAACCCTTATAGATAATAATTTTAAAATAATTTATATAAATTGGGATTTTGGTGTTTCGAAATTTATAAAGCTATTTTTGATTGTCGAAATGATAATTCCAAGTTTAATAAAGAGAAGTTGCATTTATTTGCACATTCTTTACGACGTTGCAATATGTTTTAATATTTAATATGAGTACAGTTTATTCACTTATACATAAGATCTAAACAATATTACATCATGTAACAGGTAATGACTTCAGTTGGATACAATAAATATTCAATAATTATGGAACTTGAGTATTATTAAAATAATTATTAGAATACTGCAAAAGATGTTTTCTGGGTAGTTGTCACATTCATGATTATTTAGATAAGCTGGATATTCCAGTCACAGCATAATAAAGCACTGCAACGCCAAAGCTACCACTGTAATACGTGATGATATTATGTTACCTCTACTTATGATTTAGGTATCTATAGACCCGAGAATCTGTCTGAAATTATTAATACTCATAACAGAATTGTACAATGGTGGAGCCAACATCTTTTTATGTTCCAACTCATTCCACATCAAACATTTAGATTTAGGAATTAAAATTGTAAAAATTTAACATTTAAAATTTTTTAATTTAAGTTTTCCTCAACCTAGGGTAAATAGCGGGCGGTTTTCACCAACAGGTAAGGTTATTGTGGTCACTGAATACTTCTGTAGGGTTGGTTTCATAATGATTAATCAAATAATTAATAACAACAAAAACAAACGGGTGAACTACATGGTTCATTAAACTATCGTAGTTTTAGCATAAAAAAATGTTGAAATAAAAAATGTTCGAAAATTTACAGTATGCAATATTTAGGAATTTCCACACAGGCACTAAAAAAGTCTGTAAAGAATAATTTTAATTGAAAATGTATAAAATAATAAGCGCTTCTTCTGTAAAAAAATATCAATAAATAACAAAGCATTTAATTAAAAATTCAAAGCACGAAAGAACGCACTTTTTTGTATGGAGATATCGGAAACATTTCAATGGCGCTGGCGTGGAAATAAATAATACTAATGCGAAATAAAAGTATATAAATCAAGCATCATTGTTCATTAAATGCTGGCTGTAAATATGTTGAAAAAGCACACTTAATAAAATAGTTGGTACTACCTCGTGAAGTACTACCTGTTATTAATCATAAAGTGACATAAAACATGACATTCAAATTTCATGTCGATTTCTATCTACGGGAAAATTAAGTATGGAAAATTGTTGCTTTTGGTGAAATAAATAATAATTGTTGTAGAACATACTGAAGGAGGTTTTATAAAATAATTTGTGGCAATCCCACTTCTGAAAGGGTTTGTTTGTGTGTCACAAGTAAAGCATCAACGTCACATTGCAACACATTAACTTAGATAGCTTCCATGCTCGACATGGTAGTGCTAGCATACATTTCTAATTATTAACAAAGATATAAATACAGAATGATCTTGCCCTTGTACACAGAGCAGGGGTTGTTCAACTGTGATTAGTTTAGTCATTAATCAAACAGATTAGATCATGACGCTCGGTTGCATAGTTAAAAATTCAATATTGAGATCATTAGTAATCGTTAAATTTCAAAAAGAATTGACACTTCCAATCTTAAATATTTATTCAAATTCTATTACTTTTAAATTTAAATATCGATTTAATTTTTGTGTTTTTTCGGTGCATTTTCAGCGAAAAGTCTAATTTCAAACAGATGAGAAGCTTGAGGAAATTAGCTCTAACTTAATTAGGCTAAGTGCTCATTTCTTCTTTGGGTGCCATGCAGACAAGAGTTCTCTTTAACGTGCCCTCTACAGTTTAGAACACGACTCCGTTTAGAGTGAAGAGTTTCGCTCTGTTAACTCAGCATGCCACGGTTACCCGCGCCTACCCAATTACTGAAGAGGATTTGCAGTTTCCATGGGTGGGGGATTAGTTCTTTCTCTAGTGAGACCACAACGACTACTCTCCCACTGACAATAGAGCAAGGACCAAATCTGATCCTTGACCGCCCCGTGTCTCTCAGTACCTATTTTTGCTTGAGAAGCTAGGATGGAACTTCTGCACAAGTTGTCCATCATTTAAAAATAAGTTTGTTAGCCTGGAGTTCTTCTAGTTCCTGTACGACAATTTTTGGCTATGTTTCGTTGACCTATGAATAAGACACCACCCGAGTTATGTTGAATTTGGAGTTTGATAAGTTTACGGAGTGTTTGAAAATTGTGAGAGTGATAAAATAACCTTGGAAAGGAGTAGAAATTTCAGAGTTAGCCTTTCATCCAGAAATTCCTTTGATTAATTAATTATTTAAAAAAATTTGAATTTAGACTGATTGAAAGTGAATCAGACAGAGTGCCTTGGTACAATTGCGTTGTAACCTATAATAGGAAAATATGTTGTTTGCGAATTTCGTGCAAAACATGGTAAGAAAGCGACGCCGTGGACCTGTTTTATGTGTGATTTCCTTTGTGCCACATGAACCTACATCGCATTTCCATTTGATTGTACACTGGCAGTATCCTCACGTCCAAAGATAAAAAATTAAAATTTAATTGGAAAATAAAAATCCTGAGCACCTAAATTTAGGTTATGGGTGGCAATGCAGGGTGCAATTTAAAGTTGTACCCAGGACGAGCCAAAAACAATGCAAAGTGTTAGTGATTAAAGCGAGCCAAAGCCAAGATGACTTTCTAAGAGAAGGGGTCGGACTGCTATAAATTAATTTTTTTAAGTCAGGATGATTAATAGAGCAGCATTCAATTGGACAGGTCAAGAAACATATTAAAAAATAGTGATTCGAAGAAGAATGCAATATGTTAAATTTCTTAAAGGAGATATCTAAATTCACAATGCAAAAATATATAATAAAAAGGAGTCAGCGTAGGGGGTTTGTTGTACTTATTTCAATCAAGTATTATAAAGAGGTAGGAAAAATGTTTGAACAATGAAAATTGTGGGTGCACGTCTAGAAGATCATAAAGCAGCAAAAAGTCAAACAGTTATGTGTGAAGTGCTTGAAATAAAAAAAAAATTGGATGAATACAGTAAAATACTTTTATAACATTTTACTGTGCTATTTTCAAATGATAAATGACAATACGGGATCTAACGGAAAGGAAATAGAATTTTCCTGTAAGTTTAGAAAGAAAAATAAAAGAAACAAGTAAACTAACCAAAATAAGACTTTTAGAAAGTCAAGTCGGCTGCAAACACTGTAGTTTGTTTTAGTGTAAACTAATATGACAATACAATACAGAATTTTCACCTGTGGGATACAAGTCGGTTATTTTTCAATTAAAGATTCAATCAAAAAAAATCGTCTAAACCCTAAAGTGAAAAACGAAAACACAGGTTAATATAATTTGATATTTGTCTGATCTGACCACATAGGAAATCTGTGAACATATTCTTCTTCAGAGCAGTGCATATGCATAGGGGACTTACTGTTTAACGTAAGATCCAAACCAGAGAGGTACACATCATTTTGACAAGGCCCACTAGTCAGACAACACCTCGGATATGTTTCAATATTTTGGCTTAAAAATTCAATTTTTTTTACTTTTATTTACTTTTTTTTAAATAGATTAATAAAAATTTAAAAATATGTATTAAGCTGGAAGGGTTCAAAATTGTATTTTATACAAATCTTGCTTTTTGGAAGGCTTTCCAAAAACCTATTCGAATAGGTTCTTTGAATCGCTAATTTTTAGAAATTTCACTCTATAAGAACTCCTTGCTATTTAAATTTAAAAAATAAGATTTCTGGTACCCAACGTGGGGCAAATCAGTACACGTTGTTATTATTTTAAAAGTAAACTCAGTTAGACAGCGTCTATTACTATGTGGGAGTTTCGGGGAGGGGGTCAAATTTATGAGTGCAAATAAAATTGGTACACCGGTTTAACATGGTGCTTAAATGATTCCATTATGGTAATCACTGTTCTATAAGAGAAAGTATTCGTTTTCGCTCTTAGGTAAAGCCTCGTAGGCAGTTGGACAACTGACGTAACATACAATGACAACTTCTTCTTCGGCCTTCTTTGTTTTTCATACTCATCTGAATTCCTTCTTCTTCATCGTTTACTTCTTGTCGAAGGCGTCGTGACACAACTTGGCTAAAACTAAGGTGAAATTTCATGGGAGTATAATTCATGGGGTGGTTTCGTTACCTTCCCTATAGTCCGCATTTGGACTTTTTGTTCACAGCAGTATATCTAACGCGAGCAGGGTTCGAACCGCTAACTTACGCTTCTTAATCGACCCGTATATGCTTCACATTATACTGCTATATTTACGCTATTATACTGCTTCTGAATTTAAAACTTTAATTTTTCCTCTTCGTTTGTCTATTCTGTACCATTATTCTGCCAGTAACCTGCTTCCTCCTTCTCACAGTTAAGTAAAATGCTCTGAAAGTTGGAAACAAATCAAGTAATGAAAATAAATTTTATTTTTCGATAAACTCATGTTTAAATTCAGAATTAAATTAATAACTTAAAGTTATAATTTCCAAATTAACAACTTCAGATCTTAAATTGTTAACTTTAAATTCAAAATTAAATTAATAACTTGAAGTTATGATTCCAAATTAACAAGTTTAGATCTTAAAATTGTCAACTTCAAATTTAGGATTAAATTAATAACTTGAAGTTATGCTTTTAAAATAAAAACTTAAGATGTGACAATTGTAATTGCCAGCTTTAAATTCAGAATTAAATTGATAAGTTGAAGTTATAATTTCCAAATTAACAACTTCAATTTTGAAATTCTCAATTTCAAATTAAGAATTAAATTAATAAATAACTTAAAGTTATGATTTTCAAATTAACAACTTCAGATCTTAAAATTGTCAAATTTAAAGTCAGAATTAAATTGATACTTGAAGTTTTGATTTTAAAATTAACAACTTCAAATCTTGCAATTTTATTGTCAGCATCAAATTTAGAATTAAATTGCTCACTTGAAGTTATGATTTCCAAATTGACAACTTCAAATCTTACAATTTTATTGTCTGCATCAAATTTAGATTCAGAAGTTATGTTTCCCAAATTAACAACTTTAAATCTTAAAATTGTCAAATTTAAAGTCAGAATTAAATTGATACTTGAAGTTTTGATTTTAAAATTAACAACTTCAAATCTTGCAATTTTATTGTCAGCATCAAATTCAGAATTAAATTGATAACTTAAAGTTATGATTTCCAAATTGACAACTTATTTTACTGTCTGCATCAAATTCAGATTCAGAAGTTATGTTTCCCAAATTAAAACTTCAAATCTTAAAATTAGTCAAATTTAAAGTCAGAATTAAATTGATACTTAAAGTTTTGATTTCAAAATTAACAACTTCAAATCTTGCAATTTTATTGTCAGCATCAAATTCGGAATTAAATTTATAACTTAAAGTTATGATTTCCAAATTGACAACTTCAAATCTTACAATTTTATTGTCTGCATCAAATTTAGATTCAAAAGTTATGTTTCCCAAATTAACAACTTTAAATCTTAAAATTAGCAAATTTAAAATCAGAATTAAATTGATACTTGAAGTTATGATTACCAAATTGACAACTTCAAATCTTACAATTTTATTGTCTGAATCAAATTTAGATTCAGAAGTTATGCCAGATTAATAACTTTAAATCTTAAAATTGTCAAATTTGAAGACATAATTAAATTGATACTTGAAATTTTGATTTTTAAATTAACAACTTCAAATCTTGAAGTTTTATTGTCAGCATTAAATTCAGAATTAAATTGATAAGTTGAAGTTATCATTTCCAAATTAACACCTTTAATTCTTAAAATTGTCAACTTTAAATTAATAACTTGCAGTTATGATTTCCAAATTAACAAATTCAAATCTTACAATTTTATTGCTTGCATAAAATTTAGATTCAGATATTATAATTCCCAAATTATCATGTTTAGATCTTAAAATTGGCAACTACAAATTAAGAATAAAATTAATAACTTGAAGTTATATTTTCCAAATTAACAACTTCAGATCTTAAAACTGGCAAGATCAAATTGAGAATTAAACTACAAAGTTGAAGTTATGATTTCCAAATTAATACCTTCAGATCTAAAAATTGTCAAGATCAAATTCAGATTTTTATTAATAACTTGATGGATCTCATTAAATAGTCATTCAAAAGGCTAAATTAAAACTTAGAAACGAATGTTAAAATTAGAATCAGATCCATATTTAAAAAAAATTTTATTGTCTATTTACATCACAGGGCGCATTCAAAATTTTATACCCGAAAGTAATCTTTTAATTTCTAAAATAAACAGATTTTGGCTATTTAAGAGTGCAACTTCATATTTACAAAAATAATGAGGAAAATTGTTTATTTTATAAAATTCTTCTCTGATAACTCTAAATTTGTTTTTAATTTTTTACCAGTTTTTTTTGTGCATTCTGCATTGACTGGTTGATGATCTCTTCTGTGGTCTTCCAATACTTCTTTTAGTTTCTCTTATTATTCGTCTATCTTTTTCTTGTGGTACCACTTGTGCAATCCAACGCCACTTTAGGTCCGCCACTCATCAGTTTTCCGCCGAGAAACAGCTCCCACCTTCGCTTATTCATATTACCGCAACTGACATATTCATCCTAAATGACCTGACAAAGCACTTGTAAAACGTGAGTGATTAAAATTGGATTTATCCCAGTCATTGAAAACTATTATCCCGACTGATGGGAGTATGATTAAAACTGAACATTTCATTTCAGTTTGTTTTCATTTGCACGTTGCACCACGATCAGCGAGAGTGACATTTCAGTAGGGTAGGTTATATTATCATTTCACCACTCACACTTCGGAGGGGGGTCTAAAAGTGCACATGTTCCAGATACTAATTTATTTACGCTCGAAATTTACTTCCGTGTAAACAATAACAAGTAAAGCGTCGAGGACAAATTTGTAAAAATATTGAATCTGCACATTCTGAAAGTTTTGTTTCCAGCATCTTAACTTGAAAGCTATCAAACAGTAGTGGCAAGGTATACTCAATATTTAAGCTTTCTAACAGCTTCTTGTGTTTAACTACCGGCTTAAGAAAATAATCCTAAAATTGTGTTTGTCAGTGTTACATAAAAGAAGCCTCCAAAGATTTGTTTATTGGATAAACCTAAACTGAAAGTATTAAAAAATACAAAAAAGCGCTCTTTATTGATTAAACCAATCAAAAACTTAAATTATACTGGGAAAGACGTTAATTCTGCTGCCACTCTATGGAAATGCCTCCTCAAGAGAATCTTAGTGCATATAAATAATCGATTGACAAATTGTTTATTCACCCTTGATTAACAAAATACCACGATTGTTATTGCAGAATTACAAACGGTGGGGTTAGATCGATGGCGACGTCGCCGTCGAAATACTTCGAATCTGCGCGCCGCGACCAACAGTTGGTTCCCGGTTGTAATTCGAACGTTACGCGTCCCCGTTCATTTAAAACATTTGTTCTTGACATTAGTGTTAACTGGCGAAGTATTTTACTTTAAATTTTCCGGCGTGACTTTATAGAACTTTTACGGATCCAATTTTCAAAATGAGTGCAAGTGATAAGTGTTCAAAAATTTTTTTGTTTATCGTGCAACGTGTTGTTGAATGTGTACATGCGTTACGTTTGTTTTAATCAACTTCCGAAAATGACCACAACAATCACGTTAATTTTTATTTAGTTTAATTTTCTGTGTAATAATTTTCTTTCTGTGCGTCAAGTTTTCAAATCTGAGGAAAGCTAATCGACAGTTAGGTTTACTTTAAAAGTATGAGAGTAACTGGGATTTAATATCCCATCTACGCAATATGAAACGGTTTTCTTCTTAATCAGTGTAAAAAGGTAATCAATCACCGCAACACAGTTGAGCTCTCGACGAAAATTACGCTAAAGCCAGACAAATATCAAATTTTTTCAGCGGAAGAATTTATTCTTTGTTCCCCATCACGAAAAATGAGTGACAAAAGAGAGGAAAAATTCTTGTCAAATTCTATTTCACGTAATTTCCACTTTTGTTGTTATCGCGTTTCATGTGGTTTATTGATTTAAGCTGTCCATTCAGGATACTGTTTTATTTACGATATTTAAGGACAATTATAACTTACTTTATATATCGATTAGCCCATTAAATGATATTTACAAAATTCGGAAAATTGGAATGCTAACCTTTCTGTGATAATAGTAGATGAAATTCCTTTTATAACTAACAAATTTTGAACTCGAAATGTTTCAAAACTCTTGAAACAGTTGGATAATTTCAAGTTTCAATTGCATTATCATAATTACAATGAGTGCAACTAAATTTTCACGTCAATCATCTGCAATTACATAAATAACTTCAGTAAAATTTAATAATGAACTATGCAAGCTATTGTAAGGTCTAAGAACCAATCAAACATCCTTCTTTTTGATTTAAAATTATTTACCATTCCTTGTTTTGTTGATTTACCATCACCATGGTCACTTTATGTGTAATCGGTGTGTTTTTTCAATATCGAATATTTGGGCAACAAACTCTAAATACCTGTTTAGTCAGATGATGTGCGGAAAAAATGTTTCTCAATTTGGATTCTGTTGAGGCTACCAAACTTTCTCCTGCAAAGTTTTAATCGTATGCGGTTTTCTAGATTTTAGGTTGACCTAACCACAACAGATAATTTTTAGAAACTTCCGGATTATGACGAAATTATTTCAATCTTGAAATTTACTTCTCTGAACGACATTTTGATTTTGAAAAGAATGCAATTATTACTTACTCGAGAACTTGTTCAAAATAAAATTCATTACGGAGATTGAAAGTTAATTTTCACCTGGTTTCTACCTCTTTTTTGAAACAGGCGTATTTCAAGCGTGAAGTGACTTGTACTAGCTTCGCACTTGGATGATCAAAGTTACTTCAAGAGTTATACACTAATAAACTAACTGTTTTCAAAAATTCGACTAACTTGCATTAGGGAAAAATCATTTCATAAGCAGGAGAAATGTTTTGTCTTAAGCAGATTCCGCATTGCCCAATTTCCCTAAACTAAACATGCGAGTCTCTGCGCAATACGATTTATTGTTTTGGCACAACATAAAATCGGTTTGGATGTGGATAAATATTACGTGCCCAGCAATCTGATAGTTTTAATTTAGAATTTTATTAATTTATTCATTTATAGTTTTTTAATTTTCTTTTAATTATTTATGCCTCTCCATATTGTCGGAGGGTGCCATAAATCTTTATTTTGCTAAGAATAAAAAAAAAGATCTTTGTGAAACGCGAAAACCAGACAAAAGTACAGAATTCAGATTCATTAAAAAATACAATTTAATTTGTTTGTGATCTCCCTCCCCCCTTCTTGCCCGATATTTTATTAAATAATTGAATACCTTCTAGTACCTACTTATATCATCAGAAATTTCTGCAAAATTTTTAAACATTTAACGTTCTTCCTCCCGATATTGGTGCACTGGAGGGTGTTCCACACCCCCCAGACCCCCCGGTCTATGCAGATTTCAGTAAATCTGCTTGGCCGATGATGTAGTAACGTGACGATTTCACTGAATATTATAGTAGAAACGACGAATAATAGAGAATCTTTTGGAATTTTCAAAAACTTACCCTCAACCTACTTTGCAGCAAACAGCAAAAAGTGGAAATTGGATTTACGATTCTACATATTTTTTCAGTATTTATCAAATGAGACAAAAATATATTATCATGTTATTTACGTACATTTAACGTTCTTCCCAATATTGGTGCACTGGAGGGTGTTCCACACCCCCCAGACCCCCCGGTCTATGCAAATTTCTGTAGATCTGCTTGGCTGATAATATAGTAACGTGTTTCACTGAATATTACAGTAGAAACGACGAATAATAGAGAATCTTTTGGAATTTTTAAAAACTTTACCCTCAACCTACTTTGCAGCAAACAGCAGAAAGTAGAAATTGGATTTACGATTCTACATATTTTTAGTATTTATCAAATGAGACAAAAATATATTATCATGTTATTTACGTACATTTAACGTTCTTCCCAATATTGGTGCACTGGAGGGTGTTCCACACCCCCCAGACCCCCCGGTCTATGCAAATTTCTGTAGATCTGTTTGGCTGATAATATAGTAACGTGTTTCACTGAATATTACAGTAGAAACGACGAATAATAGAGAATCTTTTGGAATTTTCAAAAACTTTACCCTTAACCTACTTTGCAGCAAACAGCAAAAAGTGGAAATTGGATTTACGATTTTACATATTTTTTCAGTATTTATCAAATGCGACAAAAATAAATAATATGTTGCTATTTTTAAGAAAAATTTTTAACATTTAATATTTTGCATTCCTATACTTAGGCACTGGAGGGTGTTCCACACCCCCCAGACCCCCCGGTTTATGTAGTTTATTTTTATCAAAAGTGTATTAAATATTTCAGTAGCTTTGCTTGGTCGATGCTGTAGTAACGACGAATAATAAAAAATCTTTTGGAATTTTTAAAAACTTCACCCTCCTGCTTTTCATCAAGCAGCAGCAAGTGGAAATTGAGGTTACAATTCTACATAATATTTTTCTCATAAAATCAAAAAATGCGCAGAGCTCAAACTTGTACGGACCGAGAGGTCTATGGGATACTCCAGGTCTATGTAATTTATTTTTATTAAAAGTGAATTGAAGATTTCAGCATTTTTGGTTTTTTCTTGTTATTGTTTTAACTAAAAATTCTAAATCAACATCGCCCCAACGTCTGGAAAGACAGGAAGTATTCGCCTCTTCATATTTCTTCACGCAGCCTGGCTCTTCTTTGTGCTGTTAGCTGTGCTACAGAACCTTGATAATCAGGTCTATTGTTGTCTCCTAATTCTTCTTGGTTAGCATGCTTGGTTTGGGAGTCGTTGTTTTATAAGGCGTTAACTCGCTCATATTCCTGGTTCTTCGGGGTAGCATCATGTCGTTTCAGTGCCAAACCGGCGGAGGTGCGGAGTAAAACTCCCATCTTTTGATGTCATTTTCGGATGGCTACCATCTATGTTGTCACTTCGAAATGCTTTTTGCACCATCTTTGCTCTGTTAGTCACATCATTCTCAGTAGTCACTCTCAATGCCATTGGATTCAGTGGCATACATAATATCTACTTAGCCGTTGCTATGGTAACTTCTGATAAAATCTCTGATAGTTTTGAAAAACTATATTTTGCAGATTTTCAACAAACTGTAACAAGTGGGGATTGGATTTACAATTTGACGCATTTCATTCGAATAAGTTTAGAGTAGGAATAATAACACAAAGTATCCAAATCAAACTTATACAAACCGGGGGGTCTGGGGGGTATGGAATACATAATCAATGCAAAATTGAAATTAAACGATAACGTCAAAGGTGCATGGTGCAGCAAGTACGAAGTACTTGTGACCTTGACGTTCTGACGATAAATTTTAATAATAATCAAGTTAAATTAATTAAAATTAAACAAATTTTTTTCAAGAATATTAAAAATTATCTTTAAAGCATTTTGCAAGATGACCACAATAACGAAACAGCCATCGACCTTGTGCGAAGAGATACTTTTACACCTCAAAGAGTCCCTCGGAACCTGTTTTTGGCAAAAACTGTCTCATCAGCTCTGTCTCTACTGACTGTTTCTCCAAAAAACAAAGAAAACTTATTGAAAATGGTGAACTGACACCAAAGTGCTGATGCGGAGAACTACAAATTGGCCTTTACTTTATTTTGAAAATTGACCTGGCGAGAAAAGTAGTTTAGGAAAAATTTAAAATTAATAACGCCGCATGCGGTTTTCACATTAAAAGTTGTGATTGGTTCTTGAACGATTCGATGCAGTTTTGTTAGCTCTTGCATATAATAAAGTATAATATATACGGTGACATTCGGAAAACAGTGATCTTAACAAACTTTTCGATTAATACTCCATTAGCTGGGGATCATAATTAATTATTAACTTGGGCTTTCCTTAGCCCATTAAGTAACACACATACATAATGCGTGCATACTTAATCATGTCGTTCCCTTATTGGGGTAAGCGAGAAACAATACAATTAACTTAAGGAGTACCTAAACTAATTTATTCTCAACTAACGCTTGTCACACTTTGCACATTTCATTCGCTTCAAAACTGTGAAGAAATATAGTTTTGATTATGGGCGCCAGATAATGTTAGTAAAACAAAAGCAACTGCTTATTTGCTGCAGATTTTGTCAAAATGTCTTGACGTGCAATGAGTTGTCTAAGTAAACCTGACCTTCCCTTGTTAGTCCAGCAACGTGAAAACTCAATTACTCATTAAACCTCAAAAGTAATCTACAACGTGCGGTCTTTAGACCGCACAACCTTGGTAATCTGGTTACTCATATAAAAATTTTAAACAGAATGAAAATCGATATGATAGCTCTTGTGGTTATTAACAAAAAATATTATTTATTAAACAACATAACATTTGAACTAAATTTTCCAAATCACTAAATAATTCGTTGTTTTCACTGAAGTGCAATTCTATGTTTCGCTGTTGATTATTATTTATAAAATGAATTTGCAAACTGTTGGTTATAAGTGATAATCATTTAGTCATTACTAACAAATGAACTATCGGAAATTAAATTATCTATTTTATATTATTTTAATATTTATACCTAACAAAGCAACGCACCATTATTTTTAGAAAAATTATGTAATATTTCGTTTAAACATTATGAACCGCAAACAATTAATTTAAGCTTCATTAAAACAGTAAATTTTCTCACGCCAATTTTCAAACAAACTTTTCCTGTCCACGAAGCGTCTTTCCGGAATATAAATAGTAAACCGTAGTTTTCCGTAACAAGAAACAACATAATATTATAACTGAAGGTTTCCTGATAGCTTTTGACGTTCGCAAAGTAAAGTTTTATTTAATTTTCGTTTTTCCAGCAGTAACTTCTTCTTGACTGGATCGCTTTATTGGTGCTCCTCAAAATAAAAATAAAAATTACCTCGATCCAACAGGATAAATTCTCTTATTTTCAATTTTAAGGCAGACAAACTCATCCGATAAGAATAAAACAACCGTTTTTTCATCAGCTTCTTCTCAACTGGAAATTTCGCTCTAAATCGACACCGATGGCTTTGTCGTTTCAAAATTTTAAAACAATACGACAGGTGGTGTGAAGTGACCATTGTAAGAAAATCGTTCGAATTTTATTGAAGGAAAGACGTTTTGATTAAAACTATCTGTCTCGGTAATTTGCAACGGAATTGAACTGGAAGCACCTCGGATGCATTAAAATTCTGAGTGTAACCTCGATTGGAATCATAAATCCAGAACATTGTATTTTGCCGACATGATTCGAATTAAAGTTTCAGTGCAAATTAAACAAATTTATTTTGATCGTGGTTAAACCGCACAATTTTTCTTTCTCTTGCAATTTTGTAACTGAAAACTTTGCTTCTCTTTAATTACACTTGATCGACAAGGATTTCGGAGTTGTTTGAATTCTACAAAATCAGAGAACTTTTGAAATACTTTTTCGAGTATCACATTTCTTTATGGAAAACACCTTTTTAAAAGGAAAGTGTTCACTAAAACTTGGTCGAATAATAATAAAATTGACAAGAAGGAGTGTTCGTGGCAAAGCTCTATTGATTTTCATAACGAGTTAGAAATGTTTTCGGGTTTATTTTTAATTTTCCATAACGTAAAGCAAGTCTCAGGAGAATGATTTTTTCTAATGATAACAATACAGAAAATTAATGTTATTTTCAAATATCACGTTCGTTAATTATTTTGTATTCATTAACTTAAAGTACTTAAATACTAAATTTATAATCTCAAACTGAATATCAACATTCTGCTTACTTCATCTTGATTGAAAATTAGAAAATTCGTTACCTCGTTAAAATATTGAATCGGTGTAGGTAGATTGCATTAATTTTTCGACTTTTATAATTAAAAATGTGATTAATCGAATTAGTTTTTTTTAAACTAACCGGCTGGATGGTTACAATAATGAGGTTATATTATGAAATCGATTAACGAAGAAGAATTTTTACAAATAATCTTCCCGAGTGTTTGTTTTTCATTTTTAAACTGATGGAAAAAGTGTACTTATTATTCTCGAATTTCCTAATTTTATTAGTCGGCAACAACAACTTTTCAGAGTGTAACTTTTAAATGACAGCGGGATATAATTATTATATTTTTAATATTTGATATTTTCCCTGCAGAGTTTGAATTTTTCTATGCGGATACGTTATTTTATTGTAGTAATATTAAATTTCGTCTAAAAATTAATTATAAACTTTTTGTACCGCTAGAGGGCACCAACGTAATTTGAAAATTTCGAAGAATTTCTTCCAACTTTTATAAAAGTACAAAACATTTCTGATTTAAATTTTTTACATTCGGGCTTCTTTTTGGAAGCAACCGCAAGAACCTTTCATGTCGAATAAAAAGATTTCAGAAACAGGGCGAAGTTTTCCCTAAATTTAATGTTAACAAACTTTTAACATTTTCCATCATTATTCGCTCAGTTAATGCAAGAAAATTAATTTTTCATCTTTTTATCGATGAACGCGCAACGAAAAATCAACTTTAAACGAACAATGGCACTTGTTGCAATTATCACATTGTTTTATATTTACGGTATCTATAATTTATTGTAATACGAATAATATGATTTATCGTGAAGTTATGATGTATATTTTGTTTTCATACAAGTATATATTACATACACCATTCGAAATTAACATGATAATAATTTATATCACGACAACGTAATAACTCTGCGTGTCATTAAATTCTCGACTGATTAAGCGATTAGTCATAAAAATACTCAATTGGAAAATGTGGGAAAAACCTCTTGATATTCTAAAAATTGCGATAGTATTGCAACGAAACCTTAAATTTTCCCCCATTTTCGTATGATAAATCTAATAAGCTAATACAAGTTTTTAATGTTTTCTGGCTCTACTTAGTATGCATTTGAAGAAAATACTTAAAAACAAATGTTAGTTTTCCACTTGATGTCGCTTATTGATAAGCTGGTGGATAAAGCTTAATAAAATTATTCAAAAAAAAATTTATTCTCAGTCTCAGGTCAGTGACTAAAAATGTAGCAACAGCCCAAATACTGAAATCTTTAATTTGTTACTGATCAAAATAAACTGTTAACCTACTGCCCTAATATGAAAAGAATAAACATTAAATATTTAAAAATTATGCACAACACAGGTACTGTCATAGTTTTCTTGACAATGAATGATGACATGCACTGATGTGTACTCCTCGGTTCCTATCTTTAATTTTGTGTTATTAACAAATTTCTCAAATTATTTTGGAATACTCCGCAGTTTGCCAAAATTTTCAATTTATTAGTGAAAAATTTAATGTGCATCTACCGGGAAATCAGGGAATATCTATGTCACCATAGAGTGTGACATATCTCCCAGTGCCCCAGTATTAGGAGATATTACTAAATGTTCACAAATTATGCTGAATACAGATACTTTCTTAGTTTTCTTGGGAATTAATGATGACATACACTGCATAATAACAAAATGCAGACCCCTCCCCAGATTCCTATTTTTTAATTTATAGAGAACAAATCCCCAGATTATTTGAATTATGTTTGTAAATCTCCTCGGTGTGCTGAAATTTTCAATTTCAGAAGTTCTAGAGGTCTTGGGTTGTGTATGTCATCATTCATTTCCATGAATCGAAATATTGAATAACTCCCCCCCCCGCCTAACGCCTTGAATCATAACATCGAACAAAGCGCCGTAACTAAGCTGTAGTATAATAGCCGCATAGGGACCAACATCCGACAACAAATATTTTTTTTAAATTGTGGCATTTTAGGTTGAAATTATATTTTGAATTAATTTCTAAAATAATATACACGCAGACTAAGTTTAACGAAATATTTTAGTGTCTGTTTAAAAAAAAGGTACCACGTCAAATCGCCGAAAATAAAAGCGGCTGAAGTTAAAACGCCGAAAACAAAAATTCCGAAAAACAAAAACACCGAAAACAAAGGAAAAACAAAAAAAACACCAACACAAAAACGTTGAAGTCAAAACAAAAACACCAAAAGAACAACAAATCCAAACAAAATGCCTCTTATTCCATTTCCTCATTTTAAGAAGCATTTGTTTGGATTACTGTTTTTGTTTTCGAAATTTTTGTATTCGGCATTTTGACTTCGGTATTTTAGTTTTCGGAGTTTTTGTTTTTAGTGTTTTTGTTTTTCGGTGTTTTGTTTTCGGAGTTTTGACATGGAATCGACTGTGCATTTGTGCTCTTATATTATTATTTTTTAGATTACATGTCAAAACGCTAAAAAATATATAAAATCAATAGCACAAATGCACAGTTATCTAATTTATCAGTCTAAAAATGACAGTAAACTTGCAAAATTCAAAAAATATGCGATCAACCTCCCAATTTTAGTTGTAAGTGCAGTCTTTTAAAAAAAACCATTTCCATCGGTCATCGAACAATTTCAACCGATTAGCTTAATTAACATTGCGCTTAATTTAAATTATTTCTTTTGTTTTTATAATTTAAATTATCGGTACTAAAATAGTGACCAAAAATATTGAGTTTCCACAGCAACGGCCAAGCGGATATTCTGAAATCTTCAATACACTTTTGATAAACTACATGGACCGGGGGGTCTGGGGGGTGTGGAACACCCTCCAGTGCCTAAGTATTGGGATGCAGAATATAAAATGATTAAAAATTATTTTTTTAAACGCACAGCATACAGTAAAACCAGTTTTTATGCGGTGTTCTTTTATGTGATTTTTATATGGGGAATTGTTTATGTGCAATTTTATTGCAATATATTAAAAATTCCGTTAAATAGATAATGCAAATAAAAAATTAAATATTTTTTAAGCGATTTCTTTTATGCGGTCCTATCCCCGCACAAAAACAGGTTTGACAGTAATTATATATTTTATCGAATTTGATAAAATTATTTGTTTATCACAAAACAAAAAATTATTTCTAAACAATTATTATTTCCTAAAGAAAACTTGGAAGAGGAAGGGGAAAAAATGAAATCGGGTCACATGAAAAGATAGTTACGGCACTGGTCGAAAATTAAATGTTTAAAAATTAGGAAACAGCCGTATTATACCAATCTAGCTTTCTCGAAAACTATGACATACCGGAGGTGGGGGAGGGGATATTGTATACCCGTTTCGTACCCCATACATCCCAGACTCACAGTCTTTAAAGCTTTATGATTTCTATTTTGGATTTTTAAATTTTGTTACGTTAATTTGACTTCTTAAATTTAAATCTTTAATGCAGATAGCATGGCTTTGGAAAGATAATGTACACGGCAATGTTCTTTGTTCATTGCATCGCAATTCATCTTCTGGTTCGTTTAAAATATAATTTAAAGATTTAGTGTCTAAAACTATTTAAAGCTGTCTTTAAAAATGTATTTTCTTCGAATGAGTATAAAATGAAAATATGTTGAATAAAATATTTTAAAAATTACAAGCTGGATAAAATTTGAAAATTTTCTAACTTACATTTTAGTATAGGACCCCGTTGCGCATAAGTGGTTTTGTATTTGCAACGGGGTCTTAGACTAAAATGTAAGTTGAAAAATTTTCAAATTTGTTTCAACTTTTTAAAATATAATATTTATAAAAATATAATATTTATTAAATATAAAATTTAATTTTTAAAATATTTTATTCAACATATAATTTCACAAGTTCAACATTTACAATTAAAATGGAAATATTAATTACAGAACTCACGCAGTTCAAAGTTATAGAGGTTTTTTGACTTCCAGAATAATTAAATTTTAAAAATTACTACTTTTACAAACTTTCCTAATAAGATCAAAAGTAGTTTCTGATACTATTCATAATAGTATGGTTGGAGGGTATTTTATTTCCCCCAGATCCCCGGTCTTGAACTTCATAAATCTTGAGGTGAACCTGATTGCCACTTGCTGCTGATTGCTGAAAATTTGAAAAATGCAGTTTTTCAAAATGATGAAAAATTATCTGATCTTCATTCGTTGATTTTAATGTAATATTGAATAAAAAAAGTCACGTAACCATGGCAACGGCGAAGTAGACTTCATTTTGTATCAAAGTAAATTGCATATGCCAGGGGGTCTGGGGGATATGGAATACCCCACAGTGCCTTACCCCAGAGTACCGGACGTGTTAAATTATCGTTTTACTCTTCTTGGGAATCATGATACGATGAAGAGGGATAAATCTGGAAGGAAAGAGGAGGTAGTCAATTGTCGGTAGTTTTATAATTCCTTTTCTTGTTAATTTAAAAGTTTGAAACTTTTTCCTGTACAAATTAAGAGTAACTGATAGGTATACTCCCCCTAGGTTTTTAAAACTACGATTTGCTTAATGCGCCCTTTTATGCATTCCGTGCAATTTTCTTTCTACCGAGAAATTTAAAAATTCAAATATATTATTTTCAAATATATTATACAACGTTTGATTATAATGAGATTTGAAGGTTTACAACCACTAACCAACAGTCCGAATTGTAAGAAAGCCCCTTACAATCTAACTGAGACCCATAAATTATATATTTATGTGATCTTTATCGTCTGGACAATGGATTATTTTCAATTTATCCAGGTACAACGTTATAATTATAGCACAAGAAATCAACAAAAAAGTTATGTATTATAAATGCAAGCATAACAGAATGACAGTTGGAATTACATTGTAATGTGTATTTTCGAACTTCACTCTTCAATTATTATTATAAGAATAATACTCGTAGAAGCATCGCATAGAATTAAATTATACGTTTTACTGAAGGATCAATAATTGTATTTAAGTGTAGTATAGGGGATATAGTAATAGAGTTCAAAATTGCTAATTTTTTTTAAAAAATATTTGAAGTATTGGGTGGGTACAACTCTAATGCATAGTGGTATAGTTGAACGGCCTTCGGCCTCACGGAATAAGAATTATTACTATACACGAAAGCTATAGTAACCAACTACTAGAAAAATAATAATAATTATAAATTAATATATTATTATAAAAATTAGCATTTTTCAAAGTAACAGGACAGGCCGCGTGTTAGCCCAACACTGATTTTACCGCCCACTTCCACCTGAGTCTCAACAATTTCATTTTTATAAATATTAAATATTCCGGAGTAGGTTAATTTCTATTAAAGTGAATTTTAATTAAAGAAAGAATTTAAATGAATAAAATATTAAGTTTCAATCTCAAATGTATTTACGTAAATAAAAAATGTGCTTAATATTAAAATTCCTGATATTTACTTTCGTACAAACTAAATAAAAACATCATTTGCCTTAATATCTGTCCCCCAAAATAACTAAAATAAATAATATTTTATTTAAATGAATAGGTATCAATTAATTCTTAATGTGTACCTATACATAATTTACGAAAGGCGTTGCCTATTAACCCTTCAAACAATAAATTCATTGAGATATTAGTTTCATTTTTTTAACAACATTAAGGAAATTATTTGCTGTAAAAAAAACAATTTTTAATTTAATATAAATAACATTGTAAAACGCGAATGTTGATCAGCAAACTGCAGTGTCTGTGTATTCAATGTTATAGGTTGACTATTCCGTTTTTTTCTACAAGGAATTTTTGCGGCCGTTGCTGCAAAGAAACTTTAAATTGGTACCCCAAGTAAAAACAAAAGATTTAAACTGATAATAGGTTTTTTATTAAACAAAACACCTCATGATATAGTTTAAAATAAACTAAAACTGCTAATTTTATTATTTTCACCTAGCAAAGCACACTCGTAACGGTAGAACGGCACTTCTGATTATAAGTTAAAACAAAATAAGTATTCGCAACTTACAAAAGTATAAATTTTTCATTCAAATTTAACAACTGGCTGACTTAGAAGACAGCAGTAATTTTTTAAAATTTTTATTAAGAAGAAAATCTATTTCAATGGAAATCATTTTCATAATAATTATTTGTTGTAATTGGAAGCAGAAACATTAAAATAACTGATTTATCATGTTATTTACCTAAGTTCAGGTTAAAAACTTAAATTTCCACATAATTATTATTAATAATAATTCATATTATATAAATTAAAATTGAAAAGTCTTTATAATTATAATAATATAAATTAAATTTCCTTTATTCCAATAAAATTGAAATATTTTGGCGTTCAATTAAGTTTTTGTTGAAGTTAAAATTTTGCAATATTTGCTATAGATATTTTGTAAGTGAATTTCAATAACAAATTTATTAACAAACAAGTTAGTTCTAAGTTGAAAGTTGCCACCGAACACTTAAAATTTAGTTTGAAAAATCTTACAAATATTTTCAATTAAATTGAAAATGTAATTTTTTTCATTGTTAATAAGCATATAATTCACAAAGCAGTGCCGTAGCCAAGCACTTTCGCAAAGAAAGATATTAATACCCAATATTCTACGGGTCTACCCCCTAAAGTCAGATATAATCAACCAATGCAGAATATGACTTCGAGACCAAGGGTAGTTTTACCAGCATTTTGGTGTATTGAACAGAAAATTGAACTTCGATACTGCATCCAATGTCCCCCAATCCTTTTTCTGTCATTATGTGTTGTTGCTCAAAGAACATTTTAGAATGCTCTCTCCCCATTAGAATGCTTTTTCAACACGTTAATTCCATAGCAATTTAGAAAGATACTAACCTGAGCATTAAAGAGAAAATGCGAGGCCAAACGCAGTCAAAATTGTTGAGATTTCCGCATTGAAAGTTTAAGACTAAGATAAAAACTTCAAAAAAAATTGTAAAATAACATTTAATCCATTAAATTGTTTTACATTAATTGCTGAAAATCAAATCAGCTAAAAATGAAATTTGGGGCTGAAATGTAGGTTAAGGTTTTCAAGCTATTCATCTGTGGCAATTTTTTTAAATCAAATTAAACAGCATAGTCATATTGGCTTATATTTTTGACTTCCGTAGATTTCATTCTATATCCAATATTTTTTCATTTCCATACAACACGGCGAATCCCACCATATCTATTTTTGAGCGCTTATTCATTATTCATATTTCCCATAAGGGCGGTTTGAACCTTTTTATAACATTAAATGTTGCATGATCAAACTTTTATATTTCGCTCATTGCACATTTCATGTGGTTCAATGAGGAATCAAAATAATTTCTTGGTGATTATCAGTATAATTTTTGTAAAATACATAATTTTCTTACATCGAGAATTTGGAAGAAAATTATATTTATTATACCAAAACGCCATTAAAGGCGTCGGTAAACAGCAATTTCCGCACTCACGTTAAATTTTTGAAAATTAACCAATAAAATAACATTATTAAAAAAGCATGTCATGAAAATTTAATTTTCTGGTACAATTACGTTACCCTAACTTGTTACACTAATTTTTCGATCATTTTATCGACAAGCGCGTGTATTTGGTTTACTTTGCTTCAATCGAAGATACTTTCTTATTAGGTCGTTTAAATTTTCATTCATTTTCCATCGATATTCCGTTAAAGCTGACCTAGCCGAACGGATAATATGGTCACTTAGTGCATTAACCACTTTAATTTGAAAAATGTCACAATTAGTAAACATACAGAGCCGTTATAAAGTGCTATTTTAATATTTCACGTTATTGATTCTCAAATAAATTTTTATCACCCCTTCACGGCTTACATTTATGAGGAATACAATGAGGTGGTTTATATATACTTTCAAGGTTTATCAGAATTATTATTTCAAGTTTTTTCAATTACTTTTCTTCACACCGGCTAAAGGGTACAAAAGTGAAAATATGTGGATAAAATCGATTCGTGAAATGTTAATCAAGAGATACGAGCTACCCTACAATTTTTAGCAATATGTTCATTCACCTCCCTAATTATAATTTAAGAACGAATGCAGCCCGCCCATTGCGATTTGCATATTCATATAAAAATTTGCAATTTTTCACATACACTCAGAAAAATAATTTTCTATCTTGACTAAATAGTAGTAGGCTGACGGGCCACCCCGACCTTCTTGTAAAGAAAATGTCCAGGGTAGAACCTACTCAAAATCTGTTGATTGACCCGATTTAATGTTATAATCATTCGTCATCTTATTTAGATTAGCAAACATTATATAGTTGGAGGTGTCGTTACAGAAATCAGAGTTTTGTACGTTTACCAAAAAGAAAATACAAAATAAAAAAACAATAATTATTTATGTATGCTTAACGAACAATAATTGATATTTCCATAATTTTACACACAATACTACTAAAATACATATTATTTATAACTTTCCTTGCAAAATATTTTGAACAGAACGGAACATCCGCATCAGTAACTGATTCGACAAAATTTTCACCTTAATAGTTATTGTAGTTTCAAATTAAATAAAAGTCTTGTAATTTTGGTCACGTGACTCGAAGTGTGACATGATATAACTGATTATGTATTTGTCATTCTGAAAATAGTATCTGACAGCTAATTTAGTCCGAATGTATCATGCTTGAATTAATAACCATAGGTAGGTAAATGGGTAACAATAAGTATTATTGTAAAAACAAATACCTTTTACAGTGTTACCTATTGCATGACGTCAAACGATATTTTTGTGCTGCTATTTTTCATACTGATGCAACTATTTAATAATGTAAACTAAAAGGCCAGATTGTGCGGCCTGAAGGCCGCACTGATGGAAGTAATTTTTAATTCACTCTAAATGGGCGTTACAGAGAGTTCAATAAATTTAGGTTATCTGATGTACATATGACACTTTTCTATATTGGAAATATATTTACTACATTGCCCCAATACTGCAAAATATTTACATTGCTATATTGTAAATCAATATTGCAAACTAGTTACATCATTTTATTGGCGATATATTGTATATCAATATTGAAGCAATATTTTATGCTATATTGCACCACTATATTGAAAATCAATATTACGCTATTTTCTACATTGCCACAACATTGCCAAATATTCGCATTACTATATTATATTGAGGTTACATTGTAAATCAATATTGAACCAATATTTTGTGTTATTTTGTGACAATATTGCACCACTATAATAAAAATCAATATTGCCTAAATATTACAATGTTTCTTTTATTCCAAAATAGAAATGATTGATTACAATATAGCCCCCACGTATAGTGATGTGAACAATTGACAATAATGTGGCAATATAGTAAACAAATAAGAAAATTTTGATTTACAATCTAGCGTTGTGAATAATCTGTAATATTGATTTACAATAATATAGCAATGTAAACACTTCGCAATATTGCGGTAATGTAGTACAAAATTACTAAGGTAATATTAATTTCCAATATAGAAAAGCGTCTTACTTTATCATCTCAAAAAGTGTACATACATCGGATACCCTAAATTCATTTCACTCTCCGTAATGCTCATTTAGAGTAATTTAAAATTACCTATCAGTGCGGCCTTTAGGCCGCACTACCTTGGCCTTCTAGTAATTTAATAATAATATTTAATTTTATAAATTATAGGTTTTTAATCAGGTAAAAGAAATTGACAAATAAGAAATGCGGTACGGATGTACACTGCTCTTTATTATATTTAATGAGTTGCGCCAAAAAAATCTGCCATATCACACAGTATAATATGTCAATTTTATTCAAAGATTCGATGTTTCGGAAATTTTACACAAAATTGCCAGAGTAAATCAGTTTATTCCAATTTATTTGTCCCATTGACTATAAAACAGCTCTATAAGTTCGGAGAGCTGCTTCAATCCAGTCATCCGACTAAAGACTTCGATAATGATGATTGGCTATAAAGTTATACAAATTTTAAAGGCGACTTTCCATTGTTTATAAATTTTACCCCGAAATAGTGACAAAATGTTATACTCGGAAATAGTAACTACAAAATGTACGCAGCTCAAACTTGTACAAACCGGAGGGCCTGTAATCTATGCAGTAGAAAATAAATACCTATCAAAAATAACTTAGCTGTATCTAGAGCACTGGGGGTTATGGGAGATCCCCCCAGCCCCGATTTTTATATGTTTGAGTTGCGAACATTTAAAGAAAATACAGAGCAGCGTTTGACATTTTTAGTCAGTTTCACAGTCGACTAATATTAAATGAATAATAGAAAATTAAAAAAATTTTGAAAAATTTTTGAAAATTTCTTCGCAAGAACTAAGAAAGAAAATCTCTACCCCTCCTCCCAACTCCACCTAAATGAAAACTTTCCTACTGTATTGAGCTGAAAGTTACACCCACAGTCCCCGGTCAGTACCCCGGCCAGTCAGTTTTGAAAATTTTGGAAAATTTCTTCGCAAGAACTAAGAAAGAAAATCTTTACCGCCCCCTCTTAACTCCACCTAAATGAAAACTTTCCCACTGTATATTGAGTTGAAAGTTACACCCACAGCCCCCAGTCAGTAGCCCGGCCAGTCAGTTTTTGAAAAATTTTGGAAAATTTCTTCGCAAAAACTAAGAAAGAAAATCTTCACCCCCCTCCTCCCAACGCTACCTAAATAAAAACTTTCCCACTGTATTGAGCTGAAAGTTACACCCACAGCACCCGGTCAGTAGCCCGGCCAGTTAGTTTTTGAAAAATTTTGAAAACTTCTTCGCAAGAACTAAGAAAGAAAATCTTTACCCCCTCCTCCCAACTCCACCTAAATGAAAACTTTTCCACTGTATTGAGCTGAAAGTTACACCCACAGCACTCGGTCAGTACAAGTTTTAACTGCGTCCTTTCTTTAAGTAGTATTTCTATTTACCCCCCTCCCCCATTATATAGAATAATATACTTTTAGAACCGGAGAGGATATGAAATTTTCCTACCCACACAAAAATTGTTAAATAAAATTTCAAGCGAATCAGAAGTGAAATTGCGACACACAGAGTGAAAGACTGCAAATTTAGCATGAGAGGGGGACGTTAAGTGTTTAAAAATTATCCAAAAATTTTCTGATGCCGCTTTTTCTTTTCTAAGAAATGATGATATACTGGGGAGAGGTACACTTGGGGAGAACAGATATTTTTCATAATTCATATTTTCCGTTGATTAACTTTAAAAATTTGTTAAGTATAAAAGTTTACAAATTTTCTGGTTATAATAAATTATTTAAGGGTAGCTGGGGGGGGGGGTATTACGTAAATTTAATTTGTTAAATTTGAAGTTGTAATGCAATAATGTAATGTAGAAAATCCACGGTAAAATAATCCAGGTAAAGTAATCCACAGAAAAAACTTCAATTAAAATAATCCACGAACAGGTAATCCAAAGGTAAAAAATCAAGTAAAATGATCCAGGAAAATGCGAGGAATTAAAATTGTACCCTCTCGGGGGGTGGAATACCTTTTGGTATCACTTTTAAAAATATGTAAAAAACTAATTCTATTCTACAGTTTGATATACTTTTTCGCGTAGATTGTGCCTATTTTTGGATTTTTTTACCTTTGGATTATTTCACCTGGATTTTTCTTTCGTGGAATATTTTTCCTGAATTTTTTTTCGTGAATTATTTTATCTGAATATTTTACCGTTGATTATTGTATCTGGATTATTTTACATGTGGATTTTTTTCTGGATTATTTTTCCGATTACCGGCCTCGGCATGCTAATAGTATTTTTTCTAAAATAATTTTAATTTCAAAATCATCAGCTCAAATTTGAACTGACGGGAGGTTGTGGAATACCTCTATAAAAAGCCAAATTTATTTTCAGGCAAAGGGGGGTCACTTGCGTCTTAAAAAATCTTTTCTTGACTTCTGGGGAAAATCAAACTAATCAATATTCTATGCCTTCTTTTGGATATTAGTTGTTTTTTAGGTTTTTACGTGACTCTAGTGCTCCTTTCTGACAGGAGGGGGGGGGATTTATTCAATGATTTTAATGTTTGTGAAATTTGAATGTCATATAAACCTAACGCTGGGTCAGGTAGTCTGCTCTTCAATGATACAATTTACTGCTTCTTTTGCACTTTTAAGGTGATAACCTGAACAATAATTGTTATAGTAATTTGAAAGGCCACCGCCCGATTCCACCGATGGTCAAAAGTTAATCCCCTATCCCAAAATGGTCAACGTTGAGCAGTAGACGATTCCACCGATGAGGGTCAGGGTCAGCTTATAGGGTATTAGTAGGATTAATGTATAAGAAATAATACAAGTATTATGTATGATCATTAATATGAGTAACTTTTTGTGTGAATTCGTTTCTGAGGTGGTTGCACTGTCAAAACCTACTCTCCGCAACCGCCCTCGCCCCTCTGGGGCTCGGACGGCGCTTCGAGCGGTTTTGACACGTGCTAAACTCATTAAAAACATCCCTTAAGCGGCTCCAACTCGAAAAGTTTGAAAGTTGACGCGGCAGATCTCAGGGAGCGACTGACTCGTTTCTAACGCTGCTCTAGTTGGCCCCGAGCATGATCTAATTAATATTAATAATATGAGTAAAATGATTGAAATCTTTATATACGCCACCCTGTATATATCTTATCTACTTAAGAACTTAAGGGCTTATAGGCTTAAAAAATTAAAAGATTACATTTCTGACCAGTCTACCTGCCCGATGGCAGCGGTGGAATCGTCATGTGGGATTATAAAACCCTTGACCATCGGTGGAATCGGACACCGCCGATTTGAAATATATCAAAAATAATCATCGAACCTTGCACTAAATGCAAAACCTCCTCCCCGCCCCAATGCGACAAGATCAACAGTCAGATCATGCAATGTTTAAAAATTATGCAGAAACTTTTTCATGAGATTGAAGGTAAAAATATAAAAATACGTCACCCCCCACGGTTTGGTCAATTTTAAACTGTGTACTTTTGACGAATTATTATTACCAGTTTAAAATCATTCAAAAAATATTAGTAGCTTCGATTTTCACTCGCTGAAAATCTTGTGGATAAAGTTTTTCAAATCATAAGAGATTTTGCATTATTTTATGATCTGAAATCTTCAATTGATGAAAATAAGCTGAATAAACCGATAAGTTTTGGCTTTAGGGAGTATTCTATACTCCCCCCCCCCCCTGGTGCCTGAAGGAAGAACATTAAATTTTTTTAATTATCTTCATGATACTGTTTTAATTTTCTTATAATAACATAAAATTATTATTTTGGGCTCAAGATACAACTGAAGTTTTCTACCCGATCTCCATGATGATATGCGGTATTCTATAATCGTCCTGATCTTCCGGTCTGTTTTTCATTTTATACGATTAATAAATCATTCAACTTATTTCGAGTATATTTTGAATCATGCAATTATGCAAATCATTTTTTACAATTTTAGTGCAACGAAGGAAACCCTAACATACACACATAAACGTGAACCTGCATCATTTTTATCAATGGATTTAAGCCAAATACTTTCGCTTGGTTTATTTTAAAGGAGGGGGAGAAAATAAATAAAATACCCAATATCATCTGTGCCCGCCCACTTTACTATAAAAATTTTTTTAAAGGATTTCGTTACAGCTAAGAGTGAAAACTTTCTTGCCTCTGTTGAATGCTTACAAAATTGATTTGCTTTCAGTAATATTCCATTTTTAAACATTTTGTGTCACTAAACCTATTTTTCGAAGAAAATAAATCACATAATACAATTAATTCAGATAGCAAAATTATATTTCTCAGTGTACACGTTTAAAATTGACTAATACCAACTTACGCAATAGTAGATTTATAGTTGAATTCCTTCGAAGAAATATTCATCCCCTAAAGTTGAAAACTTTCTGTTCGGTCTTGATGTTATCCTTTTAGCTTTAAATTACGACAATTTATTTAGCGTAACTTTGATGTTTACGAATTTTAACTAAATCCGCGTGTATATGATTTGAGTATTTAAATTAAAATGAAAACCAATTACAACCTCACATGAATATAAAATTTAAATTCAATTCTAACTATAATCACGAGAGATTAGTATTAAAAAAGATATGCAAATTTTCTGTTGATTGGTAATTTCGACCCAATGGAAAATGCGTTATTCAGGATCGTAAATGAACCGGCAATTTTTGAATTTTGAGCGCGTAATTCGAACGGTATAATCATGGAATTGAAATGCGAGTCCTTGCGATTGCATACACGGTGCATACTTGTACATGAGTAATGTTAAAGTCGTCAGTTTAGTCACTGTCGTTACGAGCTCAGCTGGTGTTTCTGCATTTATTATGCAAAATTGTGAAATCGTTGCATAACGATTTTTTTTCTTTTTTCGAGTAGAGTGATTCAACTGTGGTGCATATTGTAATAACGAAGACGTGTAGGATGAGTTGAATAAGAAGTATGACGTTGAGAGAATGAATAAAGCGAGGCAGGCCTCGAGGCCTCAAAGCAAATGCTGTCATTTGCGATGTTAGGCGACATGAACCGGTCTGAGCAGGAAAATTTATACCGCACATCCAGGAAATTAAGCCTGGTACCGAGTGCTTGTGGTCACTCACAAGGGAATCTATTGGAAAGACGAACTTCTTGTTGTGCTAAAAGTTACGAGTGCGGTTCTCCTCAGCCTGTAAGTACCGACGATTTAGTGCTGAGTGTTCTCAAAAGTCCAATCAATCATGTTACTCCGGATGTTAATGAAAGTAACGCCGAACCGTCACCTGTTTCGGAAGACGAATTTTGTGTTAATACTCCTGAAGAAGACTCAAGGTATGATGGACAATTTTTTTGTGTAGCTTACATTAATTATGTCGATTATAAAGGTATAAGGTGGAAGGAAGTGACGACGAGCTAACAGAAAGTGAAACTACCGAGAGGTTACCATTTTTGCAGAGGCTAAGGGCGCATCGAATGCCCAGGTTTTGCGAAGCCCACCACAAACGCGTTCCTACACCTTTAAAACACAAACAGAGATTTTTACGAAGCAATAAATCTAAAGATGTCATTGCAGCGGAAGATGTAGTGGACGAGGAAGTAGAGGGCGAGGACGAAGCCGGGGATACCCCCAGAGGCGTCCCCGATCCTTACTATCCCATTTACCTTCCGATTGATCAAGCTTTCAAGGCAAAGTATGTGTTTCATCACAAAAAGGGAAAAACATGCCAGGAGAGAACTTACGTTTTTTTGGAACACCCAGGAGGATGGCTGTGTTTCATCTACCACTTTACAGTGTAAGTTTTTGATTATTTACTTTTACACACGACACGTTTTATTGATTAACCACAAAATTCCAGGTAAATTTATAAATAATCAGTATTTTCAGTAAGGGTTGTATTAAGGGTTTTAGTTTCAAGGTTGATTGAACACAAAAGAACATGTTCACATTGCATGTTTTACGTTGAATCGCACAGTGAATTACTAAAATGCGCTCGTTAAACTTGTACTTGTACCAAAGTGCTTGCTTCTTATAAAAGATTTATACAACAAATTCACAAAGGGGCACTAATGATCCACTTTTTAATCGTTTATTCATACGAATTTTATTGTAATACTAATAACAAAATGCCGTGTCGTGTTTCAATTATCATTTAGTAACAAAAAATGTGTCAGGCAATCGATTTAATTAAACGTAATGCAAAAAATATAAAATTAATGGTAATCATTACACATTTAACTTCTTTGCGTATTTTTCAAAGTTGAAGTGCCATCTCACGGTGGAGAGTGGAAACGATCTCGTCAATTCCCACCTTAAAGCGTAATAATTCAAAATATTTATTTCTTTATTTGGGAAAGACGTGGTAACTTTAATTAACTCTGATAGCTGTTATCGTGTATTAATTAAGTTTAAAATTTAGTGACCATGATATAATATTATACAATAATAATTATAATTAGTTTAATTATTCGTGACTGGCGTTTAATGTATTTAAAAAATTAAATTTAGATCAATTTAGGTGATAGATGAACTTTTAAAAGCTACGAACAAACAAATTTACGAAAACATTACAGCACTAAAGTTTTCCTGAATAGAAAATAACCGAGGAAGTTTCAATTTGTTTATTTTTCAACTAACTTTTCCTTTTGTTAATCTTCTTAGATATATTATTTGAATTTTGTTGTTTCTCTGACTTTGTGAACCTGAATGCTGAAGTTTTGAGTAATAATTTTTAACAAAAATTAATTAAAGTCTGTTAAGGTTTTGAGTCGAAAAATACTTCTTTGAGAACAAACGAATACCTTATTTTTACTTTATATTGTAAAAGACCGCTCAAGTGATTAATTGGACCCACGGGGGTTCAAAAAGCACACCCTGCTTAATCCAATATTCAAACTCGACTACTTTTAGTTTTGTATAAAAAAATCCACCATTTCGGTTTCTGACAACATATCAGAAAATAACTTTTCACTTCAAAATGTCTTCCAACCTTACTTTTGCTTTTTTATTTATAAAATGTTTTATTTTATCAGTATACCGAGCAAAGCGAAGGTTCCATCAGCACATAAATTATGGAAGAAGTTATCAAAGGAAATTAAGATGAAAACTTAAATGCGCAAAGAGCTCAAAATTGTTTTTCCAATAAAAACATTGATGAAGCGCATTTGGAAATCCAAAAATTTTACACTGAAAACCTTGTTCTCAGTTTATTTATTTATTTGCAATTTACAACAGACACTTTAATTTTAGTATTGGAACCCTTTCAAAGTAGGACAGGAAGAACTTTTCAAAATGCCAGTGCTGTCGAGATTAAAGATGTATTTGAAAATTTAATTGACATTATCAATATTTGAAGAAGACTTTGAATTTCACGTTCTGATTTCATTGTTATCTATGCAGTAAAATGTACAAAGTGTTCGTTAAATTAAAAAAAATTATTATAGAAGATTGAACCATTGCAAACTTTTAATGAACAATAAAATTTACCTCGACGATTTTAATTGTTGAATTAGATCCTGTCAATCACGAACAGTTTTGCATAATAATTATCTGATGCATAATTATGTGCGGAAATAATTCATTGTCCAGTAAATTATATTTTTGCTTACATTTGGTAAATACCAATCAAATTGAATATTAAATTTCCAATTTAATAGCGTTTGACTTTGCATATTGTATGGATTATAAATTTGGAAAGATTTTATCTCTCATAATAGCGCCCACGTAGCCAGAGGCTGAAATTAACGGTTTTTGAAATTGAGCTATGAAATATTGGCTATAATTTTTATCTCATACGGGTGGTAAAGAAAAATTTTATATATTTTATTTTATTATTTTAAATTTATTTTATTGGCCGCACACTTTTTGGTTTTTTAATGTACGTATATTTATGAAATATTTTTTATTGTCAACCAGAAAGGTAGCTATAGAAGCGTAACAACTGCGATCATCCGAATTTCATCATCTTTTTATTCTACAGAAAGGGGGTGGGTAACGATTGTATTCTTTGCACTAACTTATATTTGGTGATTCAACCATCAGGGCTAGGAATTGAAATTTTCTAAAATTGAAAATATATTTTCGGGTTGTAAATTTGAAAGCTCTTTTGCATTCATTCCAAAAAAGAAAAACTGGAGAATAAGTATTTTTGTATTAATGGTGCATTATTAGTGTTTTTTGAATGACACTTGAGAATGCAAATTTTTGGTTAGGTCGAAGCAAAAATTCATTCGAAATATTTATTTTGCGCACGAAATACAAACAAGCATTTTTTTCTTGCTTTTAAGAACCGGCAATAATTGGGAATCCAAAAATAGTTTATTATTCGAAATAAAGAGAACCTAGCAAGAATAAAATGAAAATGTAAAGAGAAGGCGTCTGGGTGTCACCAATTAAACCCAAAGGGGCTCGGAATTGAAATTTTCTAAACCGAATAAATATTTGAGGGCCGAAAATTCGAAAGCACTATTGAATTCTTTCTAAAAATAAAAATGCCTTGCCTTGCCTTCACGAGCCGCTAATAGCCGAGAATTTTCCCAAAAAATAGTTTATTATTCAAAATAAAGAGAATCTATCAAGAATAATATGAAAATCGTAGAGGGAAGGCGTCTGGGTGTCTTTCGCCCATTCAACCAGGACTCGGAATAGAAATTTTCTTCAACTGAAAAAATATTTAAGAGCCAAAATTCGAAAGTTCTTTCGAATTCTTTCTAAAAAATAAAAACTTCTTTTCCTTACCTTCGCGAGCCCGCAATATCAGGGAATATTCCAAAAATTGTTTATTATTCAAAATAAAGAAAATCTATGAAGAATAATATGAAAAACGTAGAGCGAAGGCGTCTGGGCGTCTTTCATCCATTTAACCAGGGCTTGGAATAAAAGTTTCTTAAACCGAAAACATATTTGAGGGCCGAAATTTCGAAAGCTCTTTCGAATTCTTTCTAAAAATTAAAAACTACTTTTCCTTGCCTTAGCGAACCCGGTTTATTCAAAATAAAGAGAATCTATCAAGAATGAAATGAAATAAGTAGATCGAAGGGGTTGGGTGTCTCTCTCCCATTCAACCAGGGCTCGGAATTGAAATTTTCTCGAACGGGAAAAATATTTTAGGGCCGACGATTTGAAAGCTCTTTCGAAATCTTTCTAAAATAAAAAACCTAGAAAAAGGCAGTTTTTTCTTGCCATTACGAGCTGGTAATAAACTGAAATATTCCAAAAATAGTTTATATTTCGATATAAAAAAAATCTGTCAAGAATAAAATGAGAAATGTAGTTCGAAGGGGTTGGGGTATCTTTCACCCATTTAACCAGGCTTCGGAATTGCAGACAATTTGAAAGCTTTTTCAAATTCTTTCTAAAAAAACTGCAAAAACGCATATTTTTCCTTGCCTTTACAAACCGGGAATATGCCAAAAATAGTTTATTTATTCAAAATAAAAGAATATCTGTCAAGAATAAAATGATAAAATGTGGACCAGAAGAGTCTGGATGTTTTTGTATTTTCTGGATTAATAGAATTTTAAATTCTACAGGGAGGGGGTTTACGGCGTTTGTAGTCTTTGCACTAACTTATGTTTAATTATTTGGTCATTTAACTAAGGCTCGGAATTGAAATTTTCTCAAACAGGAAAAATATTTGAAGACCGAAAATTTGAAAGGTCTTTCGAATTCTTTCTAAAAAGAAAAACTGGAAAATAGCATTTTTTGTTGCTTTCACAAACCGGCAATAACCGGGAATATTTCAAAAATAGTTTATTATTCAAAATAAAGAGGATCTATCAAGAATAAAATGAAAAATGTAAATTGAAGAAGTCTGGGTGTCTTTGACCCATTCAAACAGGGTTCGGAATTGAAATTTGCTTAAATTGAAAAAATATTTGAGAGTTGAAAATTCGAAAGCTCTTTTGAATTCTTAAAAAAAACTGGAAAAAGGCATTTTTTTTCTTTGCTTTCACGAACCGGGAATATTCTAAAAATAGTTTATTATTCAAAATAAAGAGGATCTATCAAGAATAAAATGAAAAATGTAAATTGCAGGAGTCTGGGTGTCTTTGATCCATTCAAACAGGGTTCGGAATTGAAATTTGCTTAAATTGAAAAAATATTTGAGAGTTGAAAATTCGAAAGCTCTTTTGAATTCTTAAAAAACTGGAAAAAAGGCATTTTTTTTCTTTGCTTTCACGAACCGGGAATATTCTAAAAATAGTTTATTATTCAAAATAAAGAGAATCTATCAAGAATAAAATGAAAAATGTAAACTGAAGGAGTCTGGGTGTCTTTCGCCCATTCAACCAGAGCTTGGAATTAAAACTTTCTTAAACCCAAAACATATTTGAATGCTGAAAATTTGAAGGTTCTTTCGATTTCTTTTTAAAAAAAATAACTGCAAAAAAAATTTTCTTTTTGCCTTCACGAGCCGACAATAACCGGCAATATTTAAAAAATAGTTTATTATCCAAAATAAAGAAAATCTATCAAAAATAAATTGAAAAATGTAGAGCAAAGGCGTCTGGGTGCCTTTCACCGATTCAACCAGGGCTCGGAATTAAAGAGAATCTATCAAGAATAAAGTAAAAAATGTAGATCGAAGGAGTCTGGGTGTCTTTCACCCATACACCAGCGCTCAGAATTGAAAATTCGAAAGCTTTTTCGAATTCTTTCTAAAAATCAAAATTGGAAACAAGCATTTTTTTCTTTGCCTTCACAAGCCGGCAATATTCCAAAAATAGTTTATAATCCAAAATAAAGAAAATCTGACAATAAAATAAAGTGAAAAATGTAGACCGGAAGGGTCTGGGTGTCTTTCACCACAGAACTACAATAAATATGAGTAACGGATTCGTAGATGGATTTGGATTTTGTAGTTTCTGGATTAATAAAATTTTAAATGCTATGGGGGGGTTACGCCGTTTGTATCCTTTGCACTAACGGCTTGGCATTGAAATTTTTGGAACGGTAAAAATATTTGAAGACCGAAAATTTGAAAGCTCTGTCAGTTCTCACACAAAAAAAATGTTTTCCTTATCTTCACCAACCGGAAACAGCAACGAAAGACGGTAAATTTTGAGTGATTCTGAAAAATAGAATTTGCCGCTTTTTATATAAATTTATGTAAAACAAAACCTAAAAGTCAAAATTTGAAATTATATCTGTGAAGACTGGGGGGCTAGGGGTACCAAAAATCTCCAAATAATCAGCGTATGCGCTGCATGGTTTTTCTCAAAACTAGGGGTGAAAAGGGATTGTAAAAGACCCCTCTCCACTAGTACATAATTTCATCATTATTAATTTCCTTAAAAGCTAATGTGGTTTCATAATTATTAGACAAAATATCTTTCATCTTCAGATACTGAGCCATTGGATACTAAGAAAACCACTGGATTTGGTAACTTACTCTCCATACCACCTGGTCTGTGTAATTTAGTTTTTCGCTACTAATAAATTGAAGATTTTAGCATACTTGGTAGATGCTACTGCGGTAAAATCAAACACAATTAAAAAAATCTTGAAATCCGATAGAACCAACCGCAAGCGCCCCCGTCCCCTATTATATCATCATTCTCAAGGAAACTAAAACAGGATCATATTATGGTATAAAACTTTTGCATAATTTTTACTCATTTAATAATTTAATGTTCCGCTTCACTGGGTGGGGTATTCTAGACCCCCCAGAACCCCCGGTTTATGGAGTTTATTTCTATTGAAAGTGTAGAATTACTACATTAGGCGAAAATTTTAAAATTAAAAATACATTGTAAAATCGTCAAACTTTGCACCAAAAAATAGTATAAGATTCAGCGACGTAATAAGCAAAGAATGGAAATTTTTGAACCTTGGTTTGAGGTTGATAACAAATAGGACAACCTTCCCCACCAACTGACACGGTTCAGGCGCCTAAAGATCCATGGTTTATTGGTGGTAAAGTTTGACGGTTTTACGGTAGTACTTCTATGAATTAGTTTTTATATTTGCTTGTAAAATGACTACTACCTGGAGAGATTCATTGTTATTGAAATGTTTTCTATAAAGTTTTCTTTAAATTGAAAAATAGGTAATAATAATCACTAGGGGCCAAATCAGAACTGTAGGGTAGATGAATAATTTTTTAAACCGCATGACGACATGGCAGTTTTTGCCTTGTGAATAGGTACATTGTCTTGTAGTAAAACTATGCTTTTTGTCAATTTCTCTCTTCTTTTTATTTAATCGATGTAAAATGCCAAGGTAGCGTAGTCTAAAGTACTTGATAAAATAAATGCATAACATTTTTAGTATATACTACTTGAAAATATAAATAATAATATCCCCGCTAGAAGTAAAAAACGTCCTTTTTTTAATATTTAAAGTTTTGATATTATTCACCCTCAGTGCAAGTATTTTCGTCTAATTACTCCTTTTTAAGAACTAGGTCGTCCAATAAAAATTATTGTCCATAGTCTAAATCCAAAAATAGGTTAAAACAAAATTTTTGGATTAAATTGAATTTTAAGTGGCAGGCGTATATAAGCATCAACCAGCAATCTAAATTAGTAAAATGTGGTTTTAATATCGAACAAATTTCATCGGGTTGTTTGAAAAAGCAACTTCCACGGTATTGTAACATTTAAATAATTTCATTTATTTATTATAAATATAATTACAAGATTTGAATTGTTTATGTCTATCTCGGGTCAAAAACACAAAACATTTTTTGCACTTTGCACAAATGGAGAAGATTATTATTAGGGTTTTTGCTGATATTAGGATAACTACCGCCTGGAATATGTTATCCATGTTTAATGAAGAAGTTTATAATGTTAAATTATGTATGAATTCGTTATAAACGTAGTCGGTATTTTAATAACCTTTTTTCAGTTGCCACTTTTTATTAGAATTTCGTGATAAGCTTTTTAACCAAAGCATAAAATTTTTTTTATGTGAATATTTTATTTTGATAAAATATATTAACATTTGTTCAAAAATGATATAATCTACTAGAACAACTGTGGTCTGAAAATTTTTCGTGTATTTTATGAAAATTATTGTATTATTAAATTATACAATTACTGTTTTGTGGTTAACACATTTTTAAATAGCTTCGTGGTGTGACGTTCATAAATAAATATTTTAATATTTTTTTACATGACCTACACATTTTTATTAGGTCACATTTGATATTCGATGTAAAATAATAAAAAAATATCGATCTTTTTGCATAACTGAGCTACTATGAAATGTCATGTTAGTTCAAACTTTCTTTGTGTGCTATAAATACCAGCATTTATAAATATGCATATAAATTTTTGAAGTAATAATGATTTTGTAGGTTTGTTAAATAACAATAACCAAATTTGAGCAAACATTTATTAGTACAATTTTTTAATTTTTGAAATTGAATACAGAGAACGATTATTAAACCGCAGCGAGCGAAGCGAGTTGATTAAAATTAAAAAGAAGAACCGAAACGGACAGGAAATCTTGCACAGTTATAAAAAAAGTAGAAGTCACGAGTGGGGAATATTCCAAAAAATCGGTCAAATAAACTGTCGACAAATCAAATAAACGATTGAGATTGGGTGGTGGGGGGATACTCCTCGTTATATTACTATGCTTCCTCACAAGGTACCGGCAACATCTTTAGGGTATTTTATGCCAAGATAACCTCCTGGGGAAACGAGTATAATTGTATTAAACCAAAATAAATAAAATATATCCTATATTTTACTTCAAAGGTCAGTCTAAACAATTTAATTATTGTTTTGGCTAATAATACACACAATTATAATAATTTACATGTACATTTTATTAATTTTCAATAATTTTTATAATAGAAAACGATACAACAACAAATGCTCTTTCAAGACATATTTTAACAATTAACTTTCTTTTAATTAGGCAAAATTGAAAAACAGATTTTCAAGATTTTAGCTGTAAATACGTAAAACGAGGTGAACAAAATGTGTAGGCTATAAATAGCTAACAATAGGTTATTTATTCACCAAGTTTTGAAACCAGATACTTTTATAATTATAACCCGGCTATGTTAACTGCCTTGCAATGTCTTTATCTGTTTTTGCCATAAATGAAAAGATAATTGATGATCCAATATATTTATATATGGATACTTCCATTCCTCCTAGCTGCACGTTGCAACCCAGGAAGAAAGCTTATCTATTATTTTGACTTTGTTTTGTTAACTTATTTTAATTTAAACAAAGAGTGAGACTGTCCTTCTAGGCATTAAATTAAAACAAAATGGAGAAGAAAAATAAGTTGGCAGTTCCTATTTAAAATACTTTATCGCAAATCATTTTTCTTCTTCGCTTTTTGTGTTAGATACTACAGTCAAACCTGTTATTAAACGATTTTTAATGTGGAATTGTTTATGAACGGTGTTTTCTTTTTTCTGTGCGATATATCAAAACATTTCATCAAAAGCAAAGTATGAATAAAAAATGAAATATTTTATGTGGTTCCTATTTCCCTCACAAAAACAGGTTTGAGTGTATTTATTGTTACAATTCTATTTGCTTCTAATAATTTAAACATATTCAAATTTTCCAATGACAAATTATAATTTTCCATTGATTGTCTTGCTCTGTATTATCATTTGCAGCAAACAATTATTTATTGTTCCCTAAATAACTAAAATTGAAATAATATTTATGGAAATTGCAATATACTGATAAGCCGACTTTTTCTTGTTATATTTGTAAATTCAAGATGAACTCAAATTTGAATCTTTTTTTGCAATATCCAAATAGAATTTTTTTACTTCGTTCTCTTCGTTTGAGAATAAATTTTCAAAAAAAAATTTTTCTGTCTGTCTTTGTCTTCGTCTGTCTTTGTCTTTTCGTCAGTTCCGCTTGAATCCGACAATGTTCATTTTAGGCATTTGGCCTTTTATTACTGTTTTGCAATTAACTTGCAAAAGAAATCAATTTAGAATAATTTTAATCATTTTAAATACCATTGGTCTTATCATCCACAGTGTGACTATATCAGAATGAGTCATTTGCTCGAAAACTTAGTTTTATCAAATGTTGTATTGACAAATGCGTTGTATATTTTTATGTGGAATGTGGTTTTCGTTATAGGAAGCGATAAACAATAGATTTGTGGTTTTGAATTGAAAGATATTTGTATTTTATATCTTTGCCGTTGTAAAGCTATAAAAATGCCAAGCAGCAGATATTCTAAAATTTTCAATTTATTGCTCATAATAATAAACAAAACATTAAATATTTGAAAATTAAGAAAAATATAATATACCATTTCAGTTTTCATGAGAATTATGACATATTTTAGTAGGGCGGGGGTCTCTACCTTTTATTTTATGTTGTTAACATAGATTCCGAAAAAACCGAAAACAAAAACACCAAAAACAAAAGTCCTGAAAACAAACATTCCGAAAATAAAAACAGCGAAGTCAAAATGCTGAAAACAAAAACACCGAAGTCGAAATGCCAAAAACAAAACCACCAAAAACAAAAACACAGAGTACTATTAATACAACCAAGATGCCATTTATAGAGTAAAATGAAGAGAATTAAGATACTTGGAACTCCCATTTTTGCGATTTTGTTTTATTATGGGGGACGATAATCAAAACGGATTTTAAAAGATAATGAAATAGAATAAAAGAATAAAGTTTGCAAAATTTGTGCAAATTTTGCAAAAACAGTTTTAACTGTTAATTTGTCATGCAATTATCTCATTGGTTCGTTTGAAATTGTAACCCCGTTCATAAAAAATTGAAATTAGGTTTAAGCACTAAAATTAATTTTAAAGAAGTTAATTGCGAATAATTGCGAAGCCTTGAGCTTCGCTACAATTTAATAAAACATCCCTTCGCCCGGCAGAACTCGAAATTTTCAAATTCGACGTGGCAGATGCGAGGGCTAACCGTTAAACTCAGTAAAAATATGTACATCGAAGCCAAAAGTAACCTAGAAAATAATAAATTTTTGAGTTATGGGTCCTTAGAAGAGATTAAACAAAAAAGCGCAAAAAATCTAGAAATTTTGGATCCTTGACCTGACAGATGCGAGGAGCGACTGGTACTTCGTCGAGTGATAACACCCAATCTGGATTGCACGCACTGTTACCAAAATGAATTTATTATGACTCAGTATTGCAATACAGTCAATACCTGTTTTTATGCGGTTTTTATATGTGGAATTGCTTATCTGCGATTTTTTTTGTGCGATAAATTAAAAAATTTCAATAAAATGCATAGTATGAATAATAAATAATATATTTTTGAAAGGATTCCTTGTATGAGGTTCCTATCCTCCGCGCAAAAACAGGGACGTCCTTGTCGGGGAGGATTACAAAATGTGACCAAATATGACGAAGGGGAAAGTGGAGAGTTAGCCAAATGTGATGTTCGAATAAAAATTTCATTTTTGAGATTTGTAAAAAAATTGTGCTTGCGTATTGTTTTCTTAAAATTTTAAAATATTATGATGATAAATGAGGGAGGGTCCTGGATTTGTGACCTTTGGACGTTCCGGAGAAGGGAGGATAAAAAATTGTGACCAACTTTGACAAAGGAGGAAATTGCAGGCGTCTTTTATGGACGGCTCCTTACATGACGTATATTTCTTATAGCAAATTCGTGAACTTCAAAATATCTATCAAATTCATCTTCACCTTAAAAGTCTTGTTTTAATGTCCTCTTCCGTTTGATGAAGCTATTTTTATAGGAAAAATTGTACTTTTGAACCCGAGTTAGGTAACTCTTGCTCAATTATGAAAGATAATAATGCAATATACACTTCAAAAATATAAAATTGGCGGTCGGTTCATAAATTTTATAATTTAATTTAATCTAACTTGATTTACTTAATATTTAATGAACTCCAACTCCAAAATTAAACTTTTAAATTTTACAAATTTTGCCAACGAGTTTTGTGTTTACAATCTATGGTTTTTATGAGTTTTTTTCATAATTTTCAGTGGCCAGTTCAATGTATTAGAGTTTGACGACAAAAACGTTAATAAACTTCTTTTATTATTTACATTAATTAGATGGATCCTCGGTCTATGCTGTTAAATACGGTGATTCTACGTCTAAAGTCCGAAAACAAAACATCGAAAACAAAAACGCTGAAATCAAAACTCCGAAAACAAAAATACCTAGAAACAAAAAGACCAAAACCAAAAACGCCGAAAACGAAAACACCAAATTTAAAATGCCGAAAACGAAAACAAAAACGCTGAAATCAAAACTCCGAAAACAAAAACACCGAAAAACAAAAAGACCGAAAACAAAAACGCCGAAAACGAAAACACCAAATTTAAAATGCCGAAAACAAAAACAAAAGTACTGTAATAGAAATACCGAAAACAAAAAATCCGAAAACAAAAACGCTGAATTTAAAACACGGAAAACAAGAAGTACTACTAGTACAAGCGTGTGTTGTAACTTAATTCTGGCCGGAACGACGTGTCGTGATGCTTTTTCCGTGCTGTGGTTGGTTGTTTGTATCTGATATATTGCTGTTTCCTGAGTTTATTCATAATTTTTCCTTTTTTCAAAACATCTGCTTATAAAGTTTCAAATTGAAGGGTGGTAGAAATTTGTAAAAAGTACCAATGCCCGCATTGGTCAAAAAACTAAAATTCCAAAAGTGAGCTAAAAAATTAACAATTTTAAGCATCGCCCATTTATGGGTGTCACCACAAAATTTTTCAATTGGCCTAAAATAATATTTTTAAAAATTTATTGTTTTTAAAAATCGGTGTTGTTGTTTTCGGAGTTATTGTTTTCAGCGTTTTTGTTTTCGGAATTTTGAATTCAGCGTTTTTGTTTTGGTTTTTCTGATGTTCTTCTCCAGTGATTAATTAAATTGTATTACCTTAAATTTTATTATGGTTTAACTTCTGTTTCCAAATTTTCACAATTAATTACTACTTTAAATCTTTAAAATAATTAATATTTAAATGCAAATATCTTTTGTGTGCAAAACCACAATCGAATCGATTTATTATGAGGTCGCATAAAAAAGTACTGCATTGCATTCGATTGTAAACCATATTATTTCAACGGCATAGTTTCCAGACTTTTACAACCATGCACACTGCACGTACATTATTAATAAATAAATCTACGTTTGCAGCGTTTCTAAATACGTTCAAACAACCCTCTATAATAAACATGACAATCTTACGTGACTTCTGAACGTTATTTTCAATGAAAAACTAATTCACTAACGATACACTTTCCTAAGGTAACATTAATCCAGGAATATTTCTTATTTTATGGATCACGTAGTTAATCTTCCAAAAAATTTATTATATCAGGCCACGCATTGTGATGTCGAACTCATTGTTACATATTTGATGGTTTATGCAAAAATTAAATTTACCGTAAATATGGGAGCACTAAACACGAAAATCGATAAGTCTGAAAGTCTCTTTTACAAATTAGATGCTTCCCACAAATTTTAGTTTGGGTTTGCTTTTTGAAGGTATTTTATTTATTAATGAGGTTTTCCCGCAAGGTGAAATAAATACTGAATTATGTATAAAAAGCTACGGGTTAGTAATAAAGTTGTGGTTTGTAAATCCTACCTTTAATGCTTTCGTAAATTATACGGTAAATTAATAAATAAAATACTTTGATCCATTATGATCCAACCAAAATGAGAATTAAGAAATAAAATCCAATCTCTTTCGAGAAGCAAAATAAAGTTTTTAATTCTTCATCGCTCGAAATTGGCTTATCTAACGTTCCTTTCATACATGAACAGCTTTTTATTTCTTTGATGGATTATATGACGTGAAGTTCTTTTATGTTTTATTTTTCCATAACAGAGTGATGATGCATTGACTTGTCAGTGAAAATTTAGAAATTAAGTGTCGCAAGAATAGAAAACCAGTGGTTTTCACGTTTGGTGATGTTATAAATTATTTTATCTTCGAATGGCCATTTGTTTAAATGGCAATCAGTATCATCGGTAAGTTCGACCTTGGTTTTTCCAAACATATAAAAGGAAAATACTACAAACGGAATACGACAGAGCAATTTACCCTTTTATTACGCTTTTACGTTGCATAGTTTATACGTACGTACGTTTATTATACATCAAGTTTATTGCCCATACAAAACTATAACGAAATTGGCTACTTCGTATCCGTTCCGTTTTAACAGATCATAATTTAAACTGGACTTTTTTTGATACAGTTGTTTCTTACTGATGCGAATCTGAGAGCTTAAAAATCAGCTTTGTTCTTGACGCTTACATAAACCGAAAATAATTTCATTGATCCAGCCACATTGCGGTTAGACGAAAACCCGACGATCAACTTTGTACTGTAATAAGTCATAGAAATACGTACATTATATTCGACTGCAACTTTTAATACTTAGTAGCAAAGTTATTACCAACTTAGAATTTTATTGTTCAGAAAATGAAACTGTTTAATTGAAGCAATTTCAAAGACCGTGCATACTGTTATGGCAGTATTTATTGTTACCAACTGAACAACAATGACAATATTAAAAATTATTATGAATATCGCTCAATAAAATTTTTTAGCATCACAATTTGTTTCTATTGGTGTTGATAGTGTTAATGGTATATTATTTTACAAGAGAGTAAAGTTTATCATTCATTGTGAGTGAGAAAAATGTAATTATTACAGCTACAGCTAAATCTCTAATTTCTAATGCAAAATATGACCTGTCATGGTAATATTAACAAATTATACAATATAATAATTGTTTTAATTAAAATACTAATCGTTCTAATAATTTCATATACAAAGATGTCGCGTGCGCGATATTGCATTAAGTGGATTAATATATTATGTAATAGCATAATTATTATACAATATAATATTTTTATCGCGGTTTCTTGTAATTTTATGTAAGTATATCTTGTTAATTATAATTTTAACAACCCCGACAGTGTTTGTGCGTGTACAAATATTTTATTACGCTTGTTTATGAAGACGTAGCAAAGTTTTTTGACTTTGGTAATTTGATTACTTGTCTTTCTTTATATTTTTATGAACTGTAAACTTAATCAGGTTCTCGTAACTCTTGGAAAACGAAATTTTAATTTTATTGTGTTATCGTGCTACGTACCATCCCATTCCAACTGCAACAGTTGTATTATTTACTACGTGCAAACTGAAGTTGGTAAAACTTTTCGATAAGCTTGTTATTTCTAGAATTTGAACTGAAAATGTTCTTATCAAATAAAGTAACGTGCATACGTAGCCCCGTAGTTCTAGTTTCACGGTGTGTTCATAAAACTTTCTAATTTATACACAAAAACGTTTCGTTATGCTAAAGTAGATAGTACGACAAAGATTTGTATGAAAATGACAAAGGTAAAGAGGAAATGTTTTATTTATAACTTAGACAAACCTTTTTGCATTTAAAAACCACAGCAGAGATTTTTCTTTTGAGACATATTTATCTTGTTTTTGTCTCTAACAAAAGTGTTAACTTCTTTGAGCGATGATATGTGGGTGCTTTAATTTGTTATTCCAAATTATAATCTACAATCTCTGTTATTAATCTAACAATTAAAGTTTTGCATAATAACCTTTCACGCCTTCCCCGCACCAAAGCAATTTTTCACACTCACGATTAATGACTTACTTTACTCCCTCGTTGTCTAACGTACTATTAACTGATACTTTGATTTTCGCAATGATCGTAACTTTCAAAAATGTCTTATTTCCATTGTATATTATTGCACGCATGGAATATTTTTATAGCAGTATGAGTTATTCTCACGCATTAGTTGCCACTTGAAAGTGTCACGATTGCGCTTTCCTGAAAATAAATGCACAGAGCATATTGTGAAAAAACATAAAACTTAATTTATTTGTAGTAGCACACATATTTTATTTGGGTTGGTCACCAAAATTAAGTGCTCGCAACCGAAAACATCGTTACTAAAAATGTCGGTTCATTTGCTAAAATTGTGTAATTGAATGAATATTCTCTAACATTTTAATTACCAATAATGATAATGAACTGTGCAAAACTTTATAAAATTAAGCGTTCCGTGAAAAATGTTTATGCTTTGATTTTATATTCCATTGCTATATCGTGTGTGAAATTGCTTGAAAAATTACAAAACTTTTATTGTAAAAAATATATTAGTCTAAAAATTAAAAACTGAACAAAACTCCTGGACACTAATCGTTGCCCAGCATTTTGTTGTGAAGTTAATAATTATTGTTATCACGATTTTGATACACAGTAATTTTTCTATTGTGAAATAAATGAGATTAGACCGATTGATTTATTCCTTAATGAAATATTACACGAAACGTTTGACAAAATATAACATCAAATTAATAGCACATTTTTTTTATATTATTTGCTTGACATTGAAATTGATTTTATACTTGCAAATGTACCACGCCAACATAAAATTTCAAGTAATCTGGTATTGAAAACAAAGTTATAATTATTAATTTTCATAAAATTCTATTCTTTTCTCTTTTACAGGTGTTTTTTCAAAAAAATTTTGTTGATGAATTTCAAAATTTATCGTTCAAATTAAAAATTCAAACTTAAATTTACAAAGCAGGATCAATCAATTAAATAAACAATTTCCATTTGATGAAAATCTAACCATACCGTCAGCTCCCCCCCCTCCCGGCCCGTACAAAAAGGTATGCTATTTATTAAAGGTTTATTATTTTCACTGTGAAATCTCAGAGTGAACTTTTTCATATGAAGAAAATACGTCCACTTACTGAAAAGTTGGAGAAAATACAATATCAACTGCCAATATGCTGAAACTTTCTATTCTCTGGAGGTGATGAAACCGGGAGATTTGGAGGGTATGGAATAAGATAATGGATAATAAGTTATCATTGTAGCGTAAAGCATACACCGGCCGACTTTAAAGCGGTAGACCATGGTTCGATTCCTAGTCGAGTCGGATACACTGCTGTGATCAAAGGTCCAATATCAATCTGTGGACCATGGAGAAGGCAACGGGAACCACCCCATTAATTATATTCCCTAGTAAAGTCAGCTTGGCTTCGGCTAAGTTGACTCCAACATCCGAATACGGATGGGTACCGAAAGAAGAAGAAGAAAGTTATCATTCCCAAGAAAACTAAAGCGGTTTCGTAAAGCTTTTACATAATTTATGAACATTTACTGTTCCGCATTCCAATATTTGGGCACTGGAGGGTGTTCCACAACGCCCACACCCCTCGGTTTGGACGGTTTATTCTAATCAAAAGTGACTTGAAGATATCAACATATCTGTTGGGCCGTTGCTATAGCACCGTGAGATTTTTAATCATTGTTGCCGTACGATGAAGTTTTTCAAAATTAGAAACGGCAAAGTAGATTATGATATTATGTAAACAGCATAAATTGGGGGGTTGGGGGGAGGGTAAACTGGAGATATGGAATAATGTTTTGGTTTCATAAAGCTTCTTTATAATTTTAAACATTTAAGCTCTGCATTCTAATATTTAGGCACTGGAGGGTGTTCCACACCCCCCAGACCCCACGGTTTGGACGATTTATTCTAATCAAAAGTGACTTGAAGATATCAACATATCCGTTTTGGCCGTTGCTATAGCACCCTGAGATTTTTAATCATTGTTGCCGTAAGATGAAGTTTTTCAAAATTAGAAACGACAATTGGGGGGGGGAAACTGGAGATATGAAATAATTTTTGGTTTCATAAAGCTTCTTTATAATTTTAAATATTTAAGCTCAGCATTCTAATATTTAGGCACTGGGGATGTGGACGGTTTATTCTAATCAAAAGCGACTTGCAGATATCAACATATATTTTTGGCCGTTGCTATAGCACCCTGAGATTTTTAGTCGTTGTTGCCGTACGATAAAGTTTTTCAAAATTAGAAACGGCAAATAAAATGATGATATTATGTAAACAGCATAAATTGGGGGAGGGAAACTGGAGATATGAAATAATTTTTAGTTTCATAAAGCTTCTTTATAATTTTAAATATTTAAGCTCTGGATTCTAATATTTGGGCACTCGAGGGTGTTCCACACCCCCCAGACCCCCGGTTTGGGCAATTTATTTCTATCAAAAGTGACTTGAAGATATCAGCAAATGCACTTGGTTGTTGCTAAAGCAACGTGAAATTTTTAGTCATTGTTGTCATACGATGAAGTTTTACAAAATTAGAAACGACAAAGCATTCTGAATATTCTGAATGAATTTATTAATTTTATATATAGACATCATATACAGGGGGGCTCTGGGGGATATGGAATAACCCCCAAAATATGTTATCATTCCCAGAAAACTAAAACGATTTCATAAAGCTGTTACATAATTAAACAAAACATTTAATGTTCTGCAATCTAAGATTTGGGCACTGGAGGGTGTTCCACACCCCCAGACCCCCCGGTTTGAACAATTTATTTTTATCAATAGTGACTTGAATGTATCAGCATATTCGCTTGACCGTTGCTATAGCAACGTGAGATTTTTTAGCCATTGTTGACGTACAACGAAGAAAATACGCCGGAGTTTAGCTCTCAATGAACTGTCAATGTGCTGAATATGATATGATAAAAAAACAAAGCGCATAGACCGGGGGGTCTGGGGGGTATAGAATACCCCCCCAGGCACACGCAAATTGTAATAGATATATTTGCGTCCTGCTGTCCTAGTACCAGGAGGTGGAATATTAAATGTTTAATAATTATTATGCAAAAGCATTGTCTGGTTGCTTCAGTTTTCTTAGGAGTGATGGTCTATTAGGGGGGTTTTGGTAGGAGGGGTTTAAACCTCCGAACTTCATGTTTTGATGATTAAAAAGTTGGCAAAAATTAATTTTAAAATATATTTTCAGGTGGGGGTATTCCATACTTCTCAGATCTGCCGGTTATAAAATTATGATTTCTAGTTTGGACTTCTAGGCTTTGTTATATAAATTTGATTTTTTTTTACTTTTATGTTTTGAATGTAGAATACTGCAATGTATTTTATATGTAGTACATGTTCTGCTTTGTTTGAATATTTTTGTAACAATTTTATTGTGGCTAGGGGAATTCCAAGCCCTTCCCTTGTCTGGAAATAAAACTGTTGCTAAAATTGTAATTACTTTAACTGGGTGCGAAATACCCTCTAGTGGGTAATATGAATTTGACTTTAATTTTTATCTCAATACCGGAAGGTAGAACATTAATTGTTTAAAAAGTATGCAGAAGCTTTTTAGATTTCTTAAGAATAGTGAAATGTACTGGGAAGTTTTCCATATTCTCCATACACTAAAATCTTATTTTTTAATTTTTGATGGACGGGTTTAATTGTGGTGGAGCGAGTGAAAAGGGGAATATGGGCACTAATAAAATTATGGCATCCCCATATTTCCGGTTTTTCCAGAATTTGTGGTCCGACTGCAAATTTTATTTTTTTATTCGTCTATTGCATTATTATCTTTCCTAATTTAAAAAGAAAATGGTTAAAATCGCAATCAGGGGTGATCGACTCTTGCCGATTCTTTCATTCTTTTACAATGTTTACAATTAATTTTTTTTCTTTTTCCACGCCAAAATATGAGTCGAAGAAAACAAACAATTTAACCAAATAAATATTACTTATGCAGTGCTAATTAACTGTTGAAATCATACGTTTAGAAATGTTTTTAGAGATTTTTTCATTTGAAATTCTCGAATAAACATTTTATTTTCTTGCATACATAATCGAGTAGTTTTCAAAACAATAAAACTTTATTCTGCCATGCTTCTGTAGTCACGAATGATTGAATATCACATGCCCGACAAGATTAAATATTTGTAGCGTTTAAAGCAAAATAAATACATCTATCACACTTCTTGCTTGCTGTATACGGGCATTTTCCAAACATCGAGTACGACGAAAGCAAACAGTTATGGTTTTGTTTATCTTTTTACAACGCTTTCCAGTAAGATTTTTTGAATAAAATTTAATAAAACTTACAATTGGGTGAATTTATAAATGAGAAAGTAGCTTTGGAACGAAAAAGTTCTCTCCATGTAACTGGATTATTCAAGTTTTCAATTTAAGTGATAATATATAAGACGTTTCCGAGCCCACAAAGTTAAAGGTCATCATTTGTAGAGATAGGTCACGAAAGTTGTAATAATAATAAATGATAACGACCAACAGCATGGCAATATACGTTTAAGTATTGGAGCTGTCGTGATAACAAATAATGGTTGTTAGAAAAGCTAAACGCGTTTTATATATCGTTCCCTGAAGCTTCAAATTTTTACTACTACGTATACATACTACATACTTTTCCATTTACATTTTATAGTCCATTTTTAAATGTAAAATATCTTTTTTTTATCACAAAAATTACATAATATAATCAAAGAAGTACTATTTTGACGTACGCCAGCTCGGATCTGTGCAGCGTATTGGATAAAATAAATAATGTACACCCGCGAATTTGATTTAAAATTTACAAAAGACTGCAACTCTATCACATTTTTCATCGGTCTACCCTGTCAGACAGAAGCCACCCTCTTTTGTTTGGTAGCGGTTAGACAGAGGGCTAAATCAAATAACTTGAAATTGGATCATACACCTATCGGTTACTAAAAATAAAATTTAAACGGTCTAATAATATAATTTCTATTTTTAAAATTCTTTCAAAGTTTCTTTACTACAGTGAAATATCAGGAGAGAATGAGCCGCATGTTAACGTTTAAAATTTGGTAACAACGGTAAATGTGTTCACTGATGATTAAAAAGGATACTTTTGTTTAAAAATAAGATAAAAATTATTTTAAATAATAGGAGGTGTACGCTTTAATTTATTGATTACATTATAGCAATATATTAAGTAGCTAGCCAAGGTTGCACGGTTGGCAGGCCGCGCTTGGTGAAATAAATTTAAATTTAATTTTGGGGCAGAAAAATTATCCGTTTTAAGTCTGTACTGACTGTTTTTAGTTCTCCCGTATAAGCCGGAAAGCAAATCTACAAAATAATTTAATTTATTAGGTACACTCAAACCTGTTTTAGTGCAGGGAACCGCATAAAATAAATCCCTTAAAACGTTTTTCTCTTTTATTTAATTTAATTAAAGTTTATTATTTTTAATTTAATACAATTAAACCTTGAAATGCACTAAACAAAATTAGAAACAGCCAAGTTGATGATAATTATGACGAATGAATTTATTAATTTCTTATAAATACTGATATCTTAAACCGGAGAGTCTGGGAGGGGTATGGAATAACTCCATAAAAATGTTATCTTTCCTCAAGAAAACTAAAGCGGTTTAATAAAGCTTCTACTTAATTTATAAACATTTAAGCTCTGCATTTCAATATATTTGGGCACTGGAGGGTGTTCCACACCCCCCAGACCCCGCGGTTTAGGCAGTTTATTTTTATTAAAAGTGACTTGAAGATATCAGCATATCCACTTGGCCATTGCTATGGCGACGTGAAATTTTTAGTCATTGTTACCATACAATGAAGTTTTACAAAATTAGAAATGGCAAAGCAGATGTTATGCTGAATGAATGTATTCGGTTCTTATAATTATACAAACATCATAGACCGGTAGGTCTGGGGAATACCCACAGAATATGTTATCATTGCCATGAAATCTAAAGCAAATGTATTCAGTTCTTATAAATGTAAACAGCATAGTCTGGGGCAATAAAATAATTTTTCGGTTTTTTAAAGCTTCTACATAATTTATAACATTTAAGCTTCGCATTTTAATACATATTTAAGCACTGGAGGATGTTCCACACCCCTTAGACCCCCCGGTTTGGGCAGTTTATTTTTATCAAAAGTGACTTGACTATATCAGCAAGTCTGCTTAACCGTTAGTATAGCAACGAATTTATTAATTCGTTATAAATATAGATATCATATACAGGGGATCTGGAATAACTCCCAGGAATATTCTCAAGAAAACTGAAGCGGTTTCATAAATCTGCTAGATAATTTAAAAATATTACCCCCAGACCCCCGGTTTAAGCAATTTATTTTAAAAAGTGAAAAGTGACTTGAATCTATCAATACATTCACTTGATCGTTACTATGGCAACGTAGCATTTTTAGTAATTGTTGCCATGAAGATTTTCAAAATAAAAACCAGCTAAGTACATAGATGATATTCTGCTAAAGGAATTAATTAATTTGTTATAAATATAACCATCATAGACTGGGAAAGGGGGGGGAGTAGGAATAGATATCACTTGCAGAAAAACTAAAATAAAACTGGGAGAGTTAATCAACCCGGGTTGCGATTTTCATGATTTTTTTTTTTTTGAAAGATAATAATGCAATAGACGAATAAAAGAAATAAAATTTGCGGTTTGTCTACAAGTTTTGTAAAACACGGCTTTAAAAATTGAATTGAAAAATAAGTATTTGCTGAAGATTCCCGTCGCAGTGGCGGTAATTCACTATAAAAGTATCCCTGAAGTGCGACCAAAATCGAAATTATGGATTCTTGACGCGACGAATGATTGGGAACTATTGGTACCTCGCCGTGCGTTTAGTGGGAAAATCAGGGGTTTACCACCTGGTATATTTGGTGTACATAATTTTGTAAACAATTTGCAATTTTTGACAAATTTCTGCAATTGCTTGCAAATTTCTGCAATTGTTTGCAAATATCTGTAAATTTTTGCAAATGTTGCAAGTTTTGCAAATGTGTGTAAATATTTGCAAATTCGTGTAAATTTTGCAAATGACTGTAAATCTTTGCAAATGACTGTAAATCTTTGCAAATATTTGAAATTGTTTACAAATATTTGTGTAAATTTTTGCAAATGTTGCAAATTTGTGTAAATTTTTGTTAATGTTGCAAATTTGTGTAAATTTATGCAAATCTGTATAAATTTTTGCAAAAACCTGTAAACCTTTGCAAATGACTGTAAATCTTTGCAAATGACTGTATATCTTTGCAAACATTTGAAATTGTTTACAAATATTTTTGTAAATTTTGCAAATGTTGCAAATTTTGCAAAGCCTGTAAACCTTTGCAAATGACTGTAAATCTTTGCAAATGACTGTATATCTTTGCAATTAATTGAAACTATTTACAAATATTTGTGTAAATTTTTGCAAATGTTGCAAATTTGTGTAAATTTATGCAAATGTGTGTAAATTTTTGCAAATGTCTGTAAATTTTTGCAAATGACTGTAAATCTTTGCAAATGTCTGAAATTGTTTGCAAAGATCTGTGTAAAGTTTTGCAAATTATTGTAAATGCAAATTTGGTGTACATATTTTTGATCAGTGGTCAACCCCCCGGGGAAAACCTATTTAGGACGCACGAACGGACGCAGAATAAAATAAATCATTGCGCAATATTGTGTTTAACACAATATTTTTATTATTATTTTCTATAGCGAAAATTCTGACAAAATTGCCGCCATAATAACAAAAGCTTACACAAAAGTTTGCTCATTTCATCTTACAGTAAATTGGTTTATCTTCTATTTTCTTTTCTATTTTTTGCGATTAGTTGAATATACTGCGGGGGGGGAGGGGGAAAGTTCTTCCTCCAAACTCCCAAAATACATACTTAGTATGCTGAATTTTTCAATTCACTTCGAATAAGAAATTAAATGCATAGACCGGGGAGTCTGGGGGGTGTGGAACACCCTCCAGTGCCTCAGTATCAGAATCAGAACCAGAACATTAAATGCTTTTGAATTTTTGTTATATAATTTTTCTGCTTATCCGATGCTGTTCAGAAGAGATTGAAATGCTAATAATACAGTGGTAGTTCACAAGGTTTGTCACGGTCAGAGACAACGTGGCGAAACTGTTGTAAAATAAATATCACCAGATTTGAACTCATGATGGAAGTAACATGTTCTCCGGTAGGCAGGACATTTCAAATGAAGTGGAATTAGGCATAGTCACAATAAAGGACAATAACTGAAGGCGGAAGATGGGTACAATAGAGGCCAAGAGCTGGAAGAAATAAAATCGGACGCCCAGAAACATTTGACTGCTTACTTTTTGGATTGCAAGCAGCAGGACTCAATTATACTTGTGCCGATCCTATAACCTATGTATTCCAGGCTCAAAAATATTTCTAATCATAATATTATAACCGAATCTGTCACAAATATGAGGGTTTCAAATCTGAAAACAGGAAATATACTAAAGAAGCGTATAAAACAGGAAGAAGGCAGTTGCTCTCATGAGTCTAAAAATAAAATATGACAATGGGCAGACCAAACCCTAAGATGTAGAGAAACGCTAATATGTTTTTTAATTTTTATATTCACGATAATAAAAATGCAATAATTAAGTTAAATTTGAGCTTGCAGCTGATAGGCAAAATTAGGCGAAACAATAAAATACTCTTCAAAATTCATCTACAGCATTGAAATTTGTTTCGTGTTCGCGCTCTAAATTATAAAATGTTTTCTTGTTGAAGGGAAAAATTACATTCTTTTTAAATGGGCAATTAAAATTAATTTGTTTTAGGTTTCAATTAACATCGAAAAGCAGCACATTATAATATGGATAGGAAAAGTGAATTTTTTGCGCTTACTTCTGAGAAGTTCGATTCCCAAGGTCGAACTGCTTGTAGAATTTAAGTTTACTCTTGTATATTACTGACAGACTCATAGATGCATAAATTTAGGCAAACTTTGTGTATGACTGTAACGAATATTAGGTGAATTGTAAATTAATACTCTAAGTGCGGCCTTCAGGCCGCACAATCTTTGTAATCTAGTTAATTATCTCCTTATTCGTTTCGCCTTGTGATAGATTTATTGTAACCACTTTGTTCTTGAAGAGTTCTGTTATTATAATATCTTGATGAATACACAACTTTTTTATGGCACTGCAAATAAGAAAACATGTAGTAGATACGTAACTGCATAATATTTATGCATTCATTCACATCGTGCTAAATAAACCGTAGGCTATTAAATGTAATAATAACCTGAGTAAATTACATCATACAGTGCAGGTCAAAAGTCATTGTTCAAATTTTGAACATTAAACTTTTTAAAAATAATTCCTTTTTAATAAATCAATTAAAACAAACAGTAACAAACAAAAGTAAAAAATCAAGTAAAACAATTATGTTTGTATTAAATAATGTTCTAAAGGTAAACTACAATGAATATTATTATTTTAATAATAATATTTATTTCTCCACATAGCAATTTTCCTATGGAGTCATTTTCATCGTCGATAAACTCACATTTCTTGTAGGGTCTGGATTGGTTGCAGCTGTGATTTCAAGTGTCTTCTTTTTCCGATTTCGAATGTTACGCCTTCGTTAAGATATCATTTGAGGTTTTTCAAAACTTTTTCGGCTGTTGAAATCACACGTTTTCTTAAATATCTGCGGAACAATCTAAAAGCTTTTTCAGTAATTTCCTTAACGAAATCATCTAATTTATGTAAGTAAATGATTTGTTAACTTTTGTAATCAAATGTAATCTTATTGTGGAATTTTTTTTGCATTTTTGATTAAAAAGTGATTTCTAACATCGAATTCCAATGGAATTACACCTCAATCGATGTAGTCACCGCAGACGTTGGAGTTGCTCGCCAATCGAATTGCATACCAATCGATCTGCACATCAATTGAGGTTTTGAGTTGAGGTAGTTCATTATCTACCGGATTTACCCATCAATGCTTGGAAAAGCAGTTTTGTTGGCGGATTATTAATTTTTCTTCGACTCTTTTATTTCTTTCAAAAAAATCTCATGAGTACACCAGTAAATATACAAATATTCGGGTACATACACGACGACGGTGTATGTTATCGCTCTTTCTCATGTTTCATAATATAAGTTAACAAGACCCATATTATATTACATCACAAGCCGTGTGATAGCTGTACAAATAGAATGTTTGACATTCGTGTCGTTCCCAAGCGTTATCGGTTTTTAAATACCTCAAAGGAAAGCGAATGTTGAGCATTTTTATGCTGGTATTTCGATCCTATTCTGCAAACTTTTGCTTTGTAATTTTCAAATTTATTAATTTTTGGAATTCAAAGAACTTGCAGCGACTTTAATTTAAAAATATCATGTACCATCAATAATTGTGACATTGCTTATGTTTAAATTGAAAGTCCACCGGCCATTTCATAGCAGCACCGCCAATGGCAGTATTCATTTACCTGTAATGTTTTTGACAGGTCAGAGTTTTTTTATTGAATTTACAAATATAACGCCAAATATTATTCTGATTCTGCATCAATTGCTTCACCGCATTTAACCATCGCTTAATAATTTTATTTTGCTACGCTACTGGATTTAGTACGCCTATGCTGTTCTAACACTTCGATTCTTGTGATTTTGTAGCTAATGTATTTGTAATTTTATTTATGTTATAAAAGCTAACTGGCAGAATAACAATAATAATAATTGGTAATAAAAACGGATTGAATATGAAGTCTAAGTTAGTAAACTGTTCTTTACATGTTTTAATATTTCTCATCTCTGCTGTCAAAAACAATGTTTGTAAAAGATTTCTTTAAAAGTAATCTCGTATTTTTATTATCCTTGCAAATTTCTCTAACATTCATCAAATATTAAAATATTTTTTACTTTTTAAGGCTTTCAATGAGATATTCCCTACACTACATTAAATTTCAGTTCTTCAATTTTTCATTTCAATTTTCATTTTCGTTGCACAACTGAAAATCAAATACCATTTGCATCATGTTTTTTTCATGAATTCAGTTTTTTCAGAGATTTAAATTGTGTACGACGTATATTTTGTTTGTATTAAATTTTCTATATGCGCATTAAGTACATAAAAAACTGTATTCGTGTAACGACGTTATTCAAATTTTTGTTCTAATAAATTTTAAATGTCTTTCTACTTCCTACCCAATCAATTATTTAAGCTGTGAAATTTAATATCACATTCGATTCTACTTTGAATTTTCCGCTAAAAATCGTTTCCAAATAATATTATCCAACAATGAGTTACCGTTATTCTTTCCACTTTGTATATTTTTTGAATGACATCCCATGTGGTATTTTACATTTTGACTCGGAAAATTTAAATACTCGGAATAAGTGACGTCTGCAGAGCATTACCTTTGTGAAATACACACCCCAAGGGAGCGAACGTCGTGAATTTTTTTTGTAAATTTGTTAGCAATAATTTTATTAGTCGACTCCCGCCACCGCTTGAAAGGCCTCAAGAAATTTTATTTAAATTTCTGCTGTTAGAATTATAAAAATAACATTTTCGTGTTGTTAAACTCGCGAAGGATAGAAATGACACGTGTCGTATTTATACAACCCCCGAACTTCTTGTCCTGGAGGGTTCTCTTTTTAAAACGTATACTTTTCTTATTTTTCATAAAATTTTCGATGGCGTTCGAACTAGCGCGCCGTAATAACTAGGTGAATAAATTACAAAGTCGATTTCGTTATCTTTTAATAACATTTGATCACGTGTCTGTTTATTTTGAAGTGCCACTTTGTATTCCATGCTTACAATAATAATTAGATTTTATCTGTTAGTAATTCGTTTTAATATTATGGATTTTATAAGGCCGATTCGTTTAAGTCTTTTTCATTTATTTCAAAAAGGAATGAACACCGATCCAAATATTTTGTTTTAATAACTAATAACCTAGGGATTTTTTTAAGAACTAAAAAATAAAAGAATCTGGTTTCTAAACTTGACGTGTAAATAGCTATTATGCATAAGAGTGAAGAAATTGGCTATTTAATAGCAAAACACGTTGTAAATTTTATAACCGATTTCAATAAAATTACCTGCGTCATTTCCCCATAAATCACTTGAAATAGGAAAGTTTTCTTGAAACTAAAATTATTCATTTATGTTCTGCATTCTAAACTAATTTTACGGAATGCTTAATTTTGTTGAAACTATTGAACCGCTTTAAGTCACCCCTGATGTTAACGAATAGCTTCTGAAATAAGGAAAGCCGTATAGCTTTCAGGTTTCAATGAAATGAATATTAATATTTATATTTGGATAGCGGCACGTTCTCCCAGTGCTACTGTTAATTAATTTTGGTCTAAAAAAAGAAAGATAGGGCTTATTTGGCGTAAGAAGGGTTAACTCCTGCTCTCCAAATATATATGCAATCTTATCTGGACATATTATTAAGTAGGACCGTTTTTTCTTGAATAAACTACTGAAATTTAATTTTCCTACCAAAAATCCATTTCAAAATGTCTATTTCACTCTCCGTGGTTCGGACCCCACGTTCAACAAATCAAAGACATCTGGACACCATCACCCACCAATACCTAATAAAATCTTAATTTTTAATAGGTTTAATTCGTGAGTTTAACTGTTTCACGTTCATTGAATTGTTTATTTTGATGACGTCACACCATTAAAAACTTTTAAAGTGCTTTAACTTGAAATTTTAATGTCTCGTGGAGCTCGAGTATCACTAGTAAGATATAGGTCAAGCTTATGTTCTGCTTTCTTTATTTCATCCCTTCCTTTAATTAAAACTTGCTCGAAATGTACTGTAGATTTTTAATTTATTAAAAAATCGCCTGCGGCGCTATTATTAAACGACTAATGATTTTGGAGACGGTATACTTAAATTTCGAAATCAAGGACATGCATAAAAACAGAAAAAAGAATTTATTCTTTCTTTACAGCGTTGTGTAAAGTCAGAAGTATGACGTTTTCCATCTTACGGTCAGGATATCCCAGGATGTAAAGACTTGCTAATAAGTCAAAATACGTATAATCAAATTATCTCTTCAACAATGAAGTATAAGAAATTCAATGCTATGTTTACCTTCCAGCTTAAAAAAAATTGGCGAATAAACTCGACGTTCAACTGACTGATAACAAACTTCTTTCGACATAATTAATATTTACAAAATAGTTTCATATAATCAACAATATCCACAGATGTGAAAATTAAAACTACCTGCATTTTTTGTTAAGGATAAAAATCCTTTACTACATATTTGTCACGATTAACTCGTAAATCATAACTTATTACAGTTAACAACTTACTTTTCACATGAATTTGCTAAATCAAAGTCGATTTACAAAAGCTTGAAAAACACAGCTTATTGTACAAATCGTATTAGTTAAACTTTCATACAAAGTTTTGTGTGGTAGGCAACAGTCTGGTATCCTGTCATAGTTCAGAATTCACGTTAAACCGTTCCTCTTCTCTTTGTATATGCCTGATCAACTGCGAAGCTAAATTTCCTCGCATGCTATTTCTGCTCCAACACGTTTCCCCGAGCAGATTTTAACAAAATATTTCCAAATTTTACAGACAGAAAAACTGAACAAGAATTACAAAACTCCAACTATGCTGTATTCCTGCGATTATCTGATTATGAAATCGAAATCTAAATTTCCAATCAAAAAGTTTTAAGCAAATTAATTAACCTTTAATAAAACAAAATTTTAATTTCTTACTTAAACTGCAACTTTTTAATGAAAGTAAAATGTTTGGAGATTCTCTTTGTCGCCGGATAATAAATTAATATGCAAATGCCGTTATAAAATTTGCGATGGTCGTCCACATTAATCAATGTTAATCTAAGAAAATTTAATTAGCACCTGCTAATTTTATTTTGTAATGAATTTTAATACTTAAATTTTCTGTGTGCGCTTTATGCTACGTTTGAACAGCTTTCAGGAAAATGTAAACTTCTGGGTTACAAAAACACGAGAAGCAAAACGAATGAAAAATGTATGATCGTTTTTTGACTGAAAGAAAAGGTAAATACTTTTGCATAATATTGGTGTTGAATTTTTCGGTGGGAACTGCAATTGTTCAAAATTATGAATAGAAAATGCACTCAAACCGACTAATCAAAATCAGATGAGAGTGGCACTTCCATTGATGTTAACTTTTCTGAATATTTATTTCCCTAAATGTGCATTTCCTAACTCGCTAAGAGTCCATTAAAGAGAATTGCTCTTCGAATTTTAAACGCAGGATTCAATTAAATGTAACAAACCGAACAACACTAATCCATTGCTAATTGACTCCTTTGTGGTTATTTTAAGTCCTTGCTTACCTCTATACGCCTCTTCCTTGTTTATGTAAGTAAGTAATAGCCAAAATAATTCGAGAAGTGGCGTTTCGTCTTTTAAATACGGAAAATCTCATTTTTACTCTTAAGAGAAGCTACATGATTTTAATTATATTTAACGGAAAAAAATTCGTGGCGACCTGATGCTAAAATTGTAATGTGAAAATTTTTTAAAACGTTGGTGTTCAAAGTAAATTGAATTACGAAAAAATTTATAAAAAAAAGTTAAATGAAAAGAGAGTAAAAAATTAACATAATTCGTGAATTGGTAAATTTCAATTATTACGTTTAACAGATAAACCCATAACCCAGGTTTTATGTTAATCTGGGAATTAGCTTTTACTGTCATTCAAAACAGTCGATTAGCATTTGTATAATTAAGTGCGTTGACTGCTCTAACTTCAATATGTCTGTTTGGTCAGAAAATTTTCCAGGAGTAATCGACAAGGAGCGGGGACCCGTGCCGCGTTTCAATTCCGGGTTTTGTTGGCTACGGCTACGGAAATTTTTCCAGTAAACTATCTGTCATTGACTTCGCTCAAAAAAGTAGTTTACATTTACCGAAAAATCAAGGTTTTAACGCGTCTGGAAAACCTGGAAAAGTTTGAGAATGTAAAATTTTGTAAATTTTGTCATGGAAAAGTCAAGGAATTTATGATTTGTAAACAAGTCAAGGAAATCAACAGTTTGGCTATGAACATTTCTTAAAATTTCAAAAACTAAGAATTTAATTAATTTGTAAACAAAATTAGAGAAAATTAGCATTTTTAATTGTAGAAAATCTAGAGAAGGCGAAGAATTTCTCTTGCGAAAATGGTGGGAACTTTGTATAATTGGTTTTGATTTGTAAATTCTATGGTTTTTAATTCAATTTAATTTAATTTTTTTTAATTAAGTACAAAGTAATTTAATTAATTTGCTCAAAAATTCAACTGTTTTGTTAAATAATTTAACTGTTGATTAAATTCAGCTGTTTTTTAAATAAATTCAGCTGTTTAGTTCAATTAATCAACAATTCAAATATTTCTGTTGAATAAATGAAATTCAATTGTTTTCGTTTATTAATTCAACTGTTTTATTTAACAATTTTGTTTTGTTTAATAAATTCAGCTATTTGGTACAATAATTCAACTCCTTGTTCGACAATGTAATTATCATTGATTGAAAAATTCAACTGTTTCTATAACAATGCAATTGTTTTGTTTGACAATTTAACTGCTTCGTTCAATAATTCAACTCTTTTGTTCAATAATTCAAATATCCTTGATGTTTAGTTAATAATTCAGCTGTTTTGCTCAACAATTCAATTATATTTAGTTTAGTAATTCAATTTTTTAATTTAATATAATAATTTATTTGCTTTTTGTTCAAAAATTCAATTATCAGAATTCAACTGTTTCTTTAACAATTTAACAGGTTTTTCAACTAGTAAAACTATTTATTCAACAGTTCAACTGTTTTAGCTATTTCCAAAATACCAAAAATTTAGCTATTTTGTGTAATAAATTCAACTGTTTTTCTTTAACAATTGCATTGTTACATAAGTACGTTAAACAATTCAACTGTTACAAAAAACGCTATATAATTTTGTTCAAAAATACAACAGTTAATTCAAATAAATGCAATTGTTTTTGGTTCAGCAACTCAATTAGTTGTAGTTCAACAATTCAATGGCTTTATTTAACAATTCAACCGGTTTATATACAAAGCAGCTAATATTTAGTCAAAAAGTACCTTTTTGATTAATTAATTCTGCTGTTATGTTTAAAATTCAATTGTTTTGTCAAAAAATGCCACTATTTAGTTCAATAATCAAAATTTTTGATTTAGTAATTTAATTACTTTTGGTGTAATTATTCAATTGTTTTTGGTTCAATAAATTCAATTGTTCAACAAATTAATTTTTTTGTTCAACTGTTTTCTTCAACAATTCAGGTATTTTTGACTTAATTTAATTTTTTTTTGTTAAATAATTTAAATGTTTGAATTAATTCAATTATCTTTAATTTCGTGCTTCAACCATTTAACTGCTACTTTAACAATTCAACCGTTTTATGCAAAAATAGCTTCTGGTTTGTTCAAAAATACAAATCTATAATTAATTTTAAAATTTACCAAATATCGAAAAAATTAAGGAAAATTGCTCATTTTAATCATGGAAAACCTGGAGAAGTTGGAGAATTTCTTTTGAGAAGGTCTGTGAGAACCCTGTTTTATTCTTTTTGGTTTATGAATTCTATCGTTTTGAATTCAACAAAATTCAACTGTTTTATTAAATAATTAAACTGTTAATAAATTTACCTGTTTTTAAAATAAATTCAGTTTTTAATAATTCAACTGTTTCATTTAATAATAAACTATGCTTTGTTAAATTAATTCAGCTGAGTTGTCAATAATTCAGCTGTTTGGTTCAAATAATTCAACTGTTTTTGACAATTTAACTATTATTAATTCAACAATTCAACTGTTTTTTTAATAGTTCAATTGTTTTGTTCAACAATTTAACTGATTTGTTTAATTATTCAGTTGTTTTATTCAATAATTCAACTGGTTTGCTCAACAATTTAATTATTTTTGACGTTTTTTCAATAATTCATTTGTTTTTTAGTTTAACAACTCAAATATCCTTGATGCTAATTTAACAATTTAGCTATTTGTTCAACAAATTAATTATATTTAGTTTAGTAATTTAATTGTTTTTGGTTTAATAATGTATTTGTTTTTTTGTTTAAAATTTAATTATCTTACCAATTACTAGAATTCAACTGTTTTTTTAACAATTCAACAGGTTTTTTAACTTTTAAACTGTTTCTTCAACACTGCAACTGTTTTTAGCTATTACCATAATACTAAAAGTGCAACTGTTTTGTTAAAAAATTCAACCGCTTTGCTTAATAAATTCAACTGATTTTCTTTAATAATTAAATTTTATGTTCAACAATTCAACTGTTTCAAGCAGAAAAGCTACTGCTGCACCAAAAATTGCAACCTTTTAATTCATAATCAAAAAATTTTGGATTAATACATTTGTTTTGGTTCAATAAATTCAATTGTTCTACAAATCAATTATTTTGTTCAACCATTTCCGTCAACAATTTAATTATTTTTGGTTGAATAATTAAATTTTTTTGGTTTAATAATTCAATTGTTTAAATTGGTTCAACAATTCAATTATCTCTAATTCCGTGATTCAACTGTTTCTTTAACAATTCACTACTAGTTATTCAACAATTAAACTGTTTTATTCAAAAATTCAGCTGTTTTATCAAATAATTCAGCGGCCTGGTTAAATAATTCAACAATTAAATTATTTTTTTTCAACAATTTAATTATCCTTCATATTTGTTCATTTGTTTTTGTGTAACAATTTGATTATATTTAGTTTTGTAATCTAATTGTTTTTGGTTTAATAATTAATTTATTTTTATATTCAAATATCAATGATTTTTGATTCCAGAATTCGACTGTTTTGTAACAATTTAACTATTAAATTATTCCTTCAACAATTCAACTGTTTTAGCTAATACTAAAAGTTCAACTGTTTTATTAAATATTACGGCTACTTTGTTTAATAAATTCAAATTTTTTTCTTTGACAATTGAATTGTTATGGTAAACAATTCAACTGTTTTAAGCAAAACATCTAAACTAATTTTGTACAAAAATGCAACAATTTAGTTTAATAATTAAGTATTTTTGATTTAGTATTTTAATTGCTTTTGGTTTAATAATTTAATTTATTGTTTTTATTCCAATAAATGCTTGTTTTTGGTTCAACTAGTTTTTGTCCAACAATTCAAAAATTCAACCTGTTTATATGCAAAGAAGCTCATATTTTGTCCATACGATTTTTCCAAAATTGCCACTTGTTGAACAAACAAGTGCTTTTAGATAAGTTTAATTGTTTTTGTGTAATTATTCAATTGATTTTGGTTCAATAAATGCAATTGTTTAACAATTCAGTTATTTTTGGTAAAATAATTATTCAATTGTTTAAATTGGTTTAACAATTCAGTTATTCTTAGTTCCGTGATTCAACAATTCAATTATTTCTTTCACAATTCAACTGTTTTATGTACAAAAGTAATTGGTTTATCCAAAAATGCAGCTGTTTAGTTAACTGTTTCGCTCAAAACTCCTGCTGTTTGGTTCAATAGTGTAACTGGTTTGTTGAACAATTGAATTCTTATATTTAACAATAATTATTTCAACTACTTTTGGTATAATAATTAATTTACATTTGATTTTTGCTTACCAAGTTTAGAAAAGCCAGAGTAAATTATTAATTTCAATCAGGGAAAAATTGAAAAAGTCGCCAAATTTGTTTTATAAATCTCGGGGCGGGGGGGACTCTCAAAATAAAGAATTTGAATGAATTTTAAAAACCGTATTTTCTGTATGTATGACATGTTTCTGGCGAGTATTTCCTTCGGTTTCACTTCTGTGATTTACTGATTCCGACTTTTTATATTCATTATTGCTTCACACTAGAAGTTACTGGGAACCACCAACTTTTCAATTGGAATTTAGACCAACGACTTGACGTATTTTTTTAAATGAGTCCAAAGTGGCAATTATATAATTAAAGAAAGCAAACGCATACCGTCCGGAGGGTCTAAAGGATACTCTCCAGGCAGATGTGGTAGTATTGGAATTGGATAACATTATTCTAAATAGTTTCACAGGTGTAACAACTCTATTTTTATTTTCGCATCTTCCGATGGAGTAAATAAAAAAGGCTGCATAAACTGTGAGCACTCCCCTCCTCATGGCACGGTTATGATCTAATAATTTGAGCGAACAACTGTTAATGCTAAGAATTTTTTTTCTTCGGAGTCGTTAACCCGTTTTCAAGTGTCGTGCCCCTACAGGGTTTTTTTAGATATCTGAAAGAAGACGGTCAGAATAAAGTTTCACCATCGCCACCCCATTAGCAATAAAACAAAATCGCGGGCACTGTAAAAGAGATTGGCAGTTCTACAAGGGAGAAAAAAGTCTGATGTTTAAAAATGCCATCTTTCAACCTTCAATTTGCATACAAAAATTACAAATAAATTTTAAAGAAGCAACTTTTATCTTGACTGATAAATTACAGAACTGTAAGTTAGGATTTTCCTGTTTTTGAAATAAGGTCACGCAAGAAATCTAATGAGTCACGAATTTGCAATTTTCTTTTAAATTAGCCGTTGTTACATAACACATTTTTGCATGAAAATACTTTAATATTTAAATTTTTATCTCGTGCTGTCGGTTTTCAGGGCGTTTTTGTGTGAGATGATATGCCATTAATTGTACTGAATTTCTTTTGGATTGTTACATTTTCCAACGATTAAATCTGGCCTTGTCCTTTACATACTTCTTTCGTGCTGAATATTGTAAAAATGAGTCGAGATTTCATGTCACACGAAATAAAAAGGGTAATAATTTTTAGGGCACCATTAAATGAATTAAGTTGTGGTTTATGTTATCGGCAACTTTCTGCTAATTAGTATTTTCATAAAATTTTTAAGTTTAACTTGTAAATATTTTTGAACGACTTTATCTTGAAGTGCTGAAGTTGGTCATAATATTAATTTATACAGCGATGACGTTACATTTTTCTTTTTCTATTAATAAAAACGCAACGTTTCTTTAAATTTTCCACATCACAGAAAACAAATCTGCAATCTGGCCGATGGCATCAACGATTTCCACCAAAGATTTCTCTATCCCCTTCAACTTTATCATTTTTGACTTCTTTAGACTTCAATGCTTTTTGATTTATGAAGTTTAGCTTCTCATTATTTAGCTTACTCGGACAATACCTTGTCTAAAGTTTGCACACGGAACAATGGGAAAAGGAAAACTCCCACACATAAAAATATTTTTAACTTTTTTTCTAATTACAATTTAAAATAAAAATTTTCCACAGCTATTTTCCTATAGTATCTTTGTATTTTATTTAACTAGAGCACCATTATGTTTTCAAAGACTCGTTAAAGCTCTACCACATTTTACGATCTTTATCTTAATTGGTTGCTTATCATTCCTATTCGTATACCCGGTAATTACAAAGTCGTTACATATTGTTTTGGATTATCCACTTTTAAGGAGTAGACAAAATACAGGAACGAAAACAACTCTCCGTTTCTTAAAATGCACTCGATGTTACTTCATTAATTTTTTTATTACAAAACATAGTAGTAATTAAGTATTTTTAACTAAAATTTTTTAATTATGATGCTAATTTTACTCGTTATACTGGAGGTATAATTAGACTTGCCGATCGTCGCTCTCCCTGGTGTAAACGCAACTTTGTATTCGTAATTTTTCAACTTAATTTTTCTTTAAATATTTTTCATGCATAAATATTATTTTAGAAATTTAAAATATTTCTTGCGGATTTATCACAGTCAACAGGATATTAGTCCAGTTATTAAGGCGTAAATTTCCTGATCCGAAAGTGTCGAGTTCGAATGTTAAAGGATTTATTCTCATTTTCTTGTTGCCTAATATAGAAATCACAATCAAATGCAGAAAAAAGGAAGAAGTGAAATATTTGGTTTGTTTTAGGTGGAAATCAGACATTTTCTCGGTTTTCCGTTCGGTCAACTTAGCGTGCTATTGTGCTTTGTTGGGTTTGATTGTTGTGCAACCGGTGCAATTTTATTGATTTGTAAAGGCTAATGGTAACATAAAATTATTGTTAAATCGAATTTTTTTATTTTTATTAAATTAAAAATGTTATTGGAAATATATTACATTGCTGACGTGGTTAAATAACACTGGTGGATCACATCAAGTAATCTGATTACAAATTTTAATTAAAAAATTATTTTCATTCTAAACTGATTCCACTAGAGCGTAAAATATTGTTACCATTAGAATGATCTAGGTTTTGGATTATTATCAACTCGGCTAGAAATGTTATTAAATAAAATAAGCAAGTGGTTACCTCTTGTGACCTTCAGTTCTTCTATCAGCTAGTTTAAAGAAAAAATAGCATTGGAATTGCAAAGCAGTGGCTTGGTGTGGTTTGCAAGTGGTTCAATGGATAGATCCCCACTGAAACTAATTTTTTTTTAATTTAAAAAACTGCAAGAGCCGATTAGAAATGAAAAATCGTTTTAGAACATCACAAAAATATTATGAAACCAAAAATAATTAAATCCATGTATTGGGTTTAACCCTGTTAGCTGAACGTGTCATCATGGTTAAAAGAATCCCTACAGCTGAAAGAAGCTCAGAATAAGTACCCCAGATAAGCATCAGTTGTTTGCAAAACAAGTATTCCATAAACTAATTAGATCGATCAAAGAAATTTTATTGAAAAATTGTTAAGAAATTATATAGCCACTCTACTTACTATATTTATTCAAATACTCCGATTTTAATCACAATTACATAATTATAGTACATAATTACATAATTATTTTTAATCCAACGTATTTTGTATCTAAAGTATCAGTGTCATAAAATTACTATCGAGAAAATAAGTTTATTCGAGTCAGTGCAATATAGTAGTATTGCTATGTTTCATTTTTTATTAGATTGATAAGATAAAATTGGGCGCCAGAAACACAAACTTACACCAGATCTCCCTCTTTTTAAGCTGTTTTTAACTCTGAGTACCACAAAAAATTAATTTTAAAATTGCTTTTGTTGAGGAAAAACACATAAATTTTCTTTTGAAGTTATAATGCACAATTTAATTTCTGAATTCTAATCTTTTCTTTTTGTTTCTGATTTTTATATTTTATTACGTTTGTTTTAATTTTGTGTTTCATTAAAAGTTAATCAATTCAATTAAATTTTAAATTCTAACGTTTAAAATTTTTAATTATAAATTTTGAGCACTTGGCTTCATTTTTTAATTTTGAAGCCAATAATTATTTTTCTTTCTTCTTTTCTTGGTTGTTAAGTCGCTTTCAAATGTCGTAGCCCCTTCCTATAAGGGGACTTTCCTGGTTAATTTTCTCGGTGGGTAGCCGATGGAAGACAAACAGAATAAATTTTTTACTCTGCCTCGGCCTCCTTTTTCCTATTTTCGGGCTCCATTTGCAATTAATTTTCACCATTTATATTTATTAATCTATGTTTATGTGCAGCAGTCCCGAAAGAGGGATTACGTCGAATTTTTACCGAATATCCCTCGTAGGGATAGTTACAAAGGCAAAGGCCGAGGGAGATCTACATGGAAACTATTTGGGGACAAATCTCAACGTCACGTGATCCCCGGCACTGATTGTACCACCATTTGAGAGTTGGGGATTTGTTTTGTTGAAAAGCGAGACCCCGAATATAAATTACCAGTCTGAAGAACAATAATCACTATTCATTTATTTTTAATTTCAGCTTCTGTTAAATTTATTATTTTATTAACCTCACTTAAACTCCAACTCCAAAATAAAACTTTTAAATTTTAGAAATTCTGCCAACGAATTTTGCGTTCACAACCTATAGTTTTTATGAATTTTTTTATAATTCTCAGTAGTCAATTCAATATTTATAGATTAACGACGAAAACAATAAATTGTTTTTATTATTCGCATTAATTAGATAAATTGCCAAAATGTGCCAATTGTTGTACAATTAATGATGGAAACCGGGGGTTTTTACACCTCCAAACCCTCTAATTTATGCTGTTAATTTCAACGATTGCACGTCAAAACTCGAAAACAAAAACATCAAAGTCAAAACTTCGAAAACAAAATCACAAAAACAAAAATACCGAAAACAAAAACGCCGAAGGCAAAATGCCGAAAACGAAAACGTCGAACTCCGAAAACAAAAACACCAAAAATAAAAACACCGAAAACAAAAACACCAAAGGTACCACTTATACAAACTTGTATCGTGACTTGCCGAGTAAAAGTGGTTGTACGCATTACTGCTGTACGCACAACTTCTTTTAAGTAGTACCAATGCCCAGATTGGCCTGAAAGCTAAAAGTGAGCTAAAAAAATCACCAAATTTAACCAATACTTATTCATGGGTGTCACCAGAAAATTTTGCAGGGGGTCTAAAATTTATTATTTTAAAGAAACCGGTATTTTCGGGGTTTTAACTTCGGAATTATTACTTATGCTTATGGCGTTTTTGTTTTCGACATTTTGACTTCAGTATTTTTGTTTTCGACATTTTAACTTCAGTATTTTTGTTTTCGACATTTTAACTTCGGAATTATTGCTTATGCTTATGGCGTTTTTATTTTCGACATTTTGACTTCGGTGTTTTTGTTTTCAGTGTTTTTGTTTTCTAGTGATTTTATTTTCAGAGTTTTGACTTCGGGGTTTTTGTTTTCGGCATTCTAACTTCGTAATTATTGCTTGTGGCGTTTTTGTTTTCGACATTTTGACTTCAGTATTTTGTTTTCGACATTTTAACTTCAGTGTTTTAATTTTCGACATTTTGACTTCGGTGTTTTTGTTTTCGACGTTTTAACTTCGGAATTATTGCTTATGCTTATGGCGTTTTTGTTTTCGACATTTTGACTTCGGTGTTTTTGTTTTCGACGTTTTAACTTCGGAATTATTGCTTATGCTTATGGCGTTTTTGTTTCAACATTTTGATTTCGGTGTTTTTGTTTTCTAGTGATTTTGTTTTCTAATGATTTCGTTCTCAGCGTTTTGACTTCAGCGTTTCTGTTTTTGGCGTTTTGACATGCTAGCGTTTAAACCGGTACAGAATAAAAATTTGAAATACATATCAGCCGTATATCATCGATGTAGTATTAGAATTAGACGACAATTTTAAATTTTGACGTTGAAAAGTTGATGTCCAATTCCAATTCGAATCAAAAGAGGATCTATTGGGGGGATACCCAATCAATCTAATACAACCTAGAATGATCTGAATAATTTTCTCGCCTTTATAACTTGTCGGTGGCATGTGCTCTGAATTTAAAAAAATGACAATTTTTTAATTTAATATTGCAATTTGTGTAGATTTTTATGTTTTTAATTAAAAATCGCGTTTTATACCTTCCTAATTTGAAAATTGTAAGTCTTAAATTGAAATATTTTAAAATTAGACGAAATCTCCAAAATTTCCTAATAAAACAAATCTAAAATATCCTAAATATTAATATTTTACAATTTTAAGATATAAAAATTGAAATTAAATTAATAAAATTTAAATTTTATTTATAATTACTTGATTAAATTTTTGTGTTACCACTGTGTGTTTAAATAATCTGTTGTTAATTATTTAAATTTGGTTTACTTTTAATGAAATTTCTATATTAAGTTTTTATTTAAAATATTTGTTCAATTGCATTTTGAAAATTATTTAACAATTTATGTTGCTGTTTTTCTATTATCCAAATGTTACTTTTCCCAAAAGTTGATTTTTCATAAATTTTTCAGTTTCTTTTGAGTTCTATGTTGATCCTTCGTCGTCCATTGCTCGTCTGTCGACCATCACAATTTTTCTACTTATTCCGCCTCTCATCCAAATATCAAACTTTCCTTTTAATTAAATTTTATTTCAGAACCAAATTTTAATTTTTTTAGTTTCTCTTGAAACTTTTTGACATCAAAAGTGACAGTTAAGATACCCGAATCTGGATTTTTACCACTTTTAAAGGGGTTTATGAAAGATGAGGGTCTAATTAGCAGATAAAAAAATAAAATTTCCGGTCGGTTCACAAATTTCATAAAAAACGACTTTAAAATTAATTTGGAATACAATTTTCTCATTGGCTTTTTGAACTGTAACCCCGCCCATCTAAATTAAAATACGGTTTAGTGACAGTTAATATACCTGAATTTGAATGTGTAAAGCGAATTATGAAAGATGGGAGTCTAATTAACAGAAAAAAATCATAAAATTTGTGGTCTAGCCTTGTAAATACACTTTTCCTTCGTAAGTTTTAATAAGTAAAGCCTTCGCTTTTCAACGGTTCAATTTGGTAATTAGCGACTGGTAGCTCACTAGTCACTGTCGACCCACCTACAGCGCTCAGACTGGTGATATAATGTGGATTATAATGACGTAATACCTCGCAATAATGGGAAATTTGTAATTTTCAAATTTAAATTGTTGGCTTATTAAAGTAACCACCAAATTTATCCTCACCTTAAAAAATTTCCAAAATAGCTCTCTTTCGTTTGCTGAAGCCATTTCTATAGAAAAAGTGTATTTTCGAGTTCGGGAATCTTAACTCTAGCCAAATTGAGGTTTGCCCAGATTTCACCAAAAAATCTTGGTATTGCATTCTCCTTTCTAAAATGGGGCGCTTAAATTTACCCCCTAAGTCACTTTACGATGGGCACTGAGTGCACCTCTGTCTTGGGTACAATTTTGTGATCATTAATAAAATGCATCCGTGAGCGTACAAATGAAAATCATTAACCAGCTTTGTTTATATTTTAGTTTCCATTTTATTTTTGAGTTTTCAAAACTGCGCTTTAAAAGTTCCATCGTGAAAGCTTTACTGTGCTACGGTAATTAATAACTCCTTGGAGAATGTAAACATTTTAAACATTTGTTATTCAATTTTATAGCTATTACTAAATTTTGTGCAAACTTTTTTATTTGGTATGAATTAGTTGAAGCTTGTTATGGAAGTATTCGTGAAAGAGTAAATTTGCATATGTTTTAATTTATATTTACCAAATCAACAAATAAGGGTTTATTCATGAGCCCTTAACTTGGTGGAAAACTTATCAGTTTAAAATGAAAAATTGTTGGAATACTTTCTTTTCAGCTATTTTCTTTGTATATTTTTTTTGTTTGAAACGTGCAGGTTTTAATGTACGAATCGCCTAAATTGTCTATGCGATGTTAATATTTAATACATTCTCATTTTCTATATTTATCATATAAAATAATCAATAGTGCGGTAAAATACTGGAAGAGAAAAGCTCACCACCGCATTATTTTGTTTGGCCTTTTATAAAGGCAATAAAATTTTAATGTCGTGATCAAATAATATAAAATCTTCCTTTTCATGTTAATATACTAATAATCGATTACTGTTAAATAATGTAATAGAATGAAATAATGCTTTTAACTGAGGCAATTAATAAAGTAGAACCAGGATTTTAATTATGTTTCAAATAATCGCCGATATTCCTTTAATACAATTTCAATGCATACAATTCCGGCTTCTGATATCAATATTTGTATATTTTGTGTTTGATATTGCTTGCGGCTGATGACAGGTAATTAAATAACAATTTTAATTAAATTAAATGATTAAACGTATTGGTAATTAATTTATAGATACACAAATATTGAGAATGTGCTTTTGAAGCATATTCCCAACACTTGAGGTAAAAGTAAATACTTGGTTCGAAACTATACTACACATCATTAATTACGCAGTTATTAACCTATCGAAGAACTTAAACAAACTAATTAACGATATATCGAAGCTACTAAAAATTTGCTCGTCAGCACATGACGTCGATGATGCCAAAGGACGAAATTAAAGGTTTGCCGAACACAGTTTTTCATTTTTTATTGCACATACGGCGCTAGTAAAGCCATCGGTAAAATGAAATTAGTTTTATATGCCAACATATAAATAATTTGATTACAGTGATCCACTTTCCCCTACTATACAACTACCACTTTTAGAAAAACTCAGCAATTCACATTTTTTGTTTACCTCGACATCATTATCTCCATGTTAGACAAATACCATTTTTTAAGAATATTACTTTTTTGGAAAAACGCGAAGGCTTCAAACAACCTTCTGATCGATTTTTAATATTTCATTCAGGAGATAGTGTTTATTTTGTGTACATTTATTAAATAGGATTAATCGATACACATTCTAAAGCCGCATATATAATAATTGTTGTGGTTTTATTGTAAATTTAATTGAAATAATTAGATTGAAGCGTTGGGTTACCACAAATAGTTCCAATTTTGGTAGCGAATAATTGTAATTATATCTGTACGAAAGATTTTGAATAAATTCAAAAACATTGTTTAGATTAATTTTCACATCAAGCTTGTTTTTTAAATGTCACTTTTTTCTGCTATTGGCATTTTTTATCATGCTTTGTTGACGAGTAGGGACGTCATCGTAAATTTTTTAAATGGCAACCTTTATTTTTATTTACAGATTTAGATATAGAACACAATTTTCTGATTATGCAAATGTAAAAAAAACTATTATGTTTAAGAGAAAAGTTTAATAATCTTTAAATCCCATTTTACGTTTCGCTGACGCTGTAGCATTGTAACGTATAGAATAAACAGAGAGCTCGAATGATCTCTACCAATTAAATTAAGTAAATAATAAATGAAACAGAACTTGAACAAAATGTAAATATTAAAATTTGAAAAATTTTATATAAATCAAAACGACATTAACTAAAAATTCACATTAATGATGGATATTTCTCATGAAATGCATATCCAAAGCTTAATACAAAGCCAAATTTGGGCAGTGCCTTCCACATATGATATATATGCAGATAGAAGTAAACAAATTCAAAAGTATAAAATTTTCTACAGATTTCATTGTGTGGAAGATAAATATAAATTTGCACGCACTCATACCATATAATTGGGGCCATTATACTACCGCTTTGCTCCTCCCCAGAACTCTGTAATATTCTCTTGTGCTGTTAGAAACATTTAGTGGATATGCCAACAATAATAACATCCCCGAAAAACTAAACCGTCATCGTAAAGTTTCTGAATAACTTTTAAACGTTTACTGTTGTGCTTGTGCACTGTAGGGTATAATTTTAGTAACAGTTTTGTTCCCAATTGCACATTTCCCTAGTCATCAAAATTGTTCAAATGAATCAGAACATGAATTAGTATTCCAAGGTCGTGATATTCTGAACTCTTCCTCTTAAGTCAGGCCTAAATCCTGTAATATCCAACAATAACCTCTGTGAAGTTCCGAAGCCACTGCTGGTACAGTGAGCATATTATTTGTTGGTATCTGAAGTAGCTTGCTAGGTTGCCCTCAGATGTGCCTATTACCCTATTTTATGTCGTTAATGAAGACAATTCATCAACACAGAAGGACTACCGGCTTTAGGTGCCTTCCGAAGCACGGAGACAATCATAGATAGAAAAACAGCCAGAAAGAAAACTTTCCTTTGCACACTCCTCCCGGGTTCGAACCCGGTACCTTAGCATTAATAGTCGATTGCGCTAACTACTAGGCCAATGACCTCCTCATTCTAAACTCAAAACTTTGAATTCAAAAATAAATTTACTAGAAATCATAATTTTATAATCGACAGATCTGAGAGCTACTAATAAATTGTAAAAGAAAAATTTGCAAACTTTTTAAATCAAGGAAAACACGAATATTCGTGACTCCCCCAAATATCTTTTTTGACTTCTCCTATAACATAATATCATCTCCCACCGGAGTATGAAATACCCCAGGCCCCGGTTTATGCGGTTTTTTTATTAGTAGTGAATTCATCCCCATGTATTTTCTTTATCGTTTCACGATAATAACAAGAAATGTGTGTGCACTGGAGGGTGTTCCACACCCCCCAGACCCCCGGACTGAAAATTCGTTATTAAACTATTATATCGCAATGGTTACTGAAAATGTCACGTCACCATAGCAACGGTTCAGCAGATATGTTAAATCTTTAATTTATAGCTCATAAAAATAAACTGCTCAAACCGGGGTCTGGGGGGTGTGGAACACCCTCCAGTGCCCAAATATTGAAATATTAAAAATTAAATGATTATAAAATATGTAGAAACTTTGTGAAACCGAAAAATTATTTCATGCTCCCCCCCGTCTATGCTGTTTAAATTTATAAGAACTGAATACATTCGTTCAGCATATCATCTGCTTTGCTGTTTGTAATTTTGAAAAACTTCATCGTATGGCAACGATTACTAAAAATGTCACGTTGCCATAGCAACGACCTGGTGGATATACTGACATCTTTAAGTCGCTTGATAAAAGTAAATTACCTAAACCGGGGGGTGTGGGGGGTGTGGAACACTCTCCAGCGCCCATATCTTGGATTACGGAACATTTTCACAAGTAAATGATAACTGAACCTACATTCCACGTATTTTCTTTATCGTTTCACGATAATAACAAGAAATGTGTGCACTGGAGGGTGTTCCACACCCCCCAGACCCCCGGACTGAAAATCGGTTATTAAACTATTATATCGCAATGGTTACTGAAAATGTCACGTCACCATAGCAACGGTTCAGCAGATATGTTGAAATCTTCAATTTATAGCTCATAAAAATAAACTGCTCAAACCGGGGGTCTGGGGGGTGTGGAACACCCTCCAGTCCCCAAATATTGAAATATTAAAAATTAAATGATTATAAAATATGTAAAACTTTGTGAAACCGAAAATTATTCCATGCTCCCACCCCCTCGCTCTGTGCTGTTTAAATTTATAAGAACTGAATACATTCCATGAGCATATCATCTGCTTTGCTGTTTTGAAAAACTTCATCGTGTGGCAACGATTACTAAAAATGTCACGTTTCCATGGCAACGGCCTGGTGGATATGCTGACATCTTTAAGTCACTCGATAAAAGTAAATTACCCAAACCAGGGGGTCTGGCGGAGGTGTGGAACACCCTCCAGCGCCCAAATCTTGGATCTACGGAACATTGGTAAGAGCTCGAATTTCGGAGTTCGAAAATACTCTGAAATGACTTTACTAAACGAAGAACAAAAATATAAGTTCTTTAAGGTGAGGATCAATGTTGTCGGACTTCTAATAAGGCTACAATTTAATTTTGAAAATTACAATTTTCCCATATGAAATAAATTTAAATGTATTATTGCGTAATATTACGCAATATTATGCAATATTACGCAATAATTCATGCATTGTATTAAAGGTGCGTGTGCTTTGATATGCACGAATCAACTATAGGGCGGGGCTAACTAAAGCAGCGTTAGGAGGAGTCAGTCGCTCTCTGACATCCATCGGATCAACTTTTGACAGGGAGCGGAAAGTGGGTTTTGACAAACGCAACTACTTTAAGAGTCGAATTCACACAAAAGTTGTTTTTTTCCGAAATTTTTATGCGATCACAAATTAAATTTTTTATTAGTTACCTAGATTCTCATCCATCATAATTCCTTGTAAAAATAAGATTCTGATATCTTTACTGTCCCCACAACCTATTTTAATTTAAGTGGGCGGAGTTACAGTTCAAAAGAGCCAATGATAAAATTGCATTCTAAATTAATTTTTAAAGCCGTTTTTTAATTTGTAAACCGACCGCAAATTTTATTTTTTTTTACGCTAATTAAACCCTCATCTTTCATAATCCACTTTAAAAATGGTAAAAATCCCGATACGGGAATTAGAACTGTCACACGGAGCATTAAATGATTATAAATTATGTAGAAACTTTGTGAAACCGAAAAATTACTCCATATTCCCACACCCCGCTCTATGCTGTTTATATTTATAAGAACTAATTACATTCGTTGAGAATATCATCTGCTTTACTGTTTGTAATTTTGAAAAATTTCATCGTATGGCAACAATTACTAAAAATGTCACGTTGCGATAGCGACGGCCTGGCGGATCTACTAACATCTTTAAGTCACTTGATAAAATTAAATTACCAAAACCGGGGGGTCTCGGGGGTGTGGAACACCTTCCAGTGCTCAAATCTTAGATTGTGGAAATTGTTCAACAATTTCTAACGTTAGGAGTTCCCTAACTTTAAGATAAGAAACTTTTATGTCAAATTTGGTTTTCACCAAGCGCTAAGAATTCCTTAAGGCGTAAAGAACTCCCTAACCTCAGTTAATTCTTAACACCTTAAGGAATTCTTAGGTGAAAACCATATTTGACATAAAAGTTTCTTGTGTCATAGTTAGGGAACTCCTGACGTTAGGAATTGGTTGGTGAAAACTGGCGAGAAACGTAAAAAAAAGCTGCTGTTCTACTCAACTCTAGGTGGAAGGTGCCAATACCAAAGTTTAATCCTTTAATCTGTCTTTAATTCGATCAATCCGATTTAAAATTTCTATATAAGCAAAACACTTATTACAATTGAACCATGATAACGAAAGATGATTACTAACAAACAATACCGTTCGTGCTTAGCAAAGCAAAAAGTTGTTTCGAAGAATTCTTCTCATACGAAGAAATACGTGGTTTTCGCAGACGATCGTGGAAAGCCACTAACAGAAATTCGCATTATAACCGAAACACCTTACAAGGTGCCCAGTTTGTTTCTTCAAGGAAACTCTAGTGAAACTAAGAAAACCTGGAAATTAAGCCCCGAGTTGTGCAAATATTTAAAAAGAAAAAAGAAATCAAAAAAAGTTGTTGAACTAAACAGTGCAAACATTGATGGTCCGGGAAAATTTATGAACGGTGTCGTTACAGTGAAAAATTTTCAATACACGAAAGAAGTATTTGTGCGATATTCCACAGATGAATGGGAAACCCAGATAGATTTGAATTGCACTTTGGTGCATGATGGAATTTCGGATGATGTTCGGGCATCGTATTGCCTTTTTGAAACCTTTTCTTTTAGACTTGCACTACCTACAAGTACCAGTAATCTTAAATTTTTGATTGGATATCGGTACGATGGTAAAGAAAATTGGGATAGCAATAAAAATTTTGCTTTAATCAATGAGTAAAGAGGAATTTTATTTTATTACATTGATTTTAAACTAATAAATTGTAAAATAATAAAAAAAATAATGAAGTTTAGTTCTCTAAAGAGTGAAAGGAAAACGAGTAGCAAATGGGTTACTCATAAAAATAATCAAAACTCTACGAAATAAAAATTCAAAATCCTGGCTAATTTATTTTTTTAGGAATATTCAGGTGTTTATTTTTAATTCGGATAGTAAATCCCTAAATTAGCAGAATTATGTAAAATAATTTTTTTTATATGTTTGTTTGTATATTGATTTTTTGGCTGAGTTGCATTCTTGCCAAAATTGATTGAAGTTGGAAGTTACCGTGAGGTAGGTTAAACAAGTTAGAAATTCATTAATTTTCTTAATTTTGTAACTGACGTACTTAATAAATTATAATTTAATGTGAAAATATGGAATCTACCACACCGTAAGTATAAAAAAATATTTTTATGGTGACGCCAGTCAGTTGTTACCTGATTTGGTAAAAATTTATGCCTCTGACCCAGCAAGGGATGTTATGCTGAGTAACATCAGTCGAGGAAGGGGGCCCACTATGACCGATTTTTAGACCTGATTCATGGTGGTAGCAACCCCCCGCACAAAATTCTCTGAAAAATAGCCAAATGGGTTAAGGGACTCAGGAATTCTTTTGGCAAACATTTTAGACAATTTTTTTCGCCCTAGTGGGGCAAAAAATAATCAAATGTTTGTCCAGCAAAAATCCTTGTTTTTGGCTAATCAGGGCTTTCTGTTTGGGGCTAAAAGCCAAACACAAATTAATTGTCTATGTTGGTCAATGGCCATACATTGTATGCCTGAAGAAGGAGCAAGGAAGCTATTTAGAACAATTTCGCAGTGGCTTCTTCATGAAAAAGTTTATCTTGCCTTTGTTGTATCACACTCTGGTTCTTTGAGAAGCTCTTGCTAAACCGGAGTTTGCAGTATTTTTCTTTTGCCTTTTCCTGGATCATATTTTTTTATGGTAAACGCATCCAATACTTCATTTCCTTAGCTTCATTACCTTGGCAAAGAAATTATCAAAAGTTCCAAATTCTTTCATACCAAGGACACAAAAAATGTTTCTTACTGGAAAAATGGTACTATCCCGTTTCTTTTACAAATTCTTCCTTTTCACAAAATAAACCCAATTTTAATTGTTTACACGACATGAACTTTTGACCATGAGAACTTTTAAGTTAAATCTATTGGCAGGTCGTCCAACTTGAGTTCCAATTATAAGTTACCGGAAACGTTTTCTAATAAATAGTTTTTCTTTTATATATATTAACTGGCGAATGACTACATTGTTTAGAGTGGTAGCTCTTTAAAACTCCAACTTGATAAATGTAAATGTATTTAAAAAACATTTAATGTTCTGCATTCCAAAATTTGTGCACTGGAGGGTGTTCCACACCCAGACCCCCCGGTTTGAATAGTTTAATTTTATCAATAGTTATTTGAAGATATCGGCATATCCGCTTGGTCGTTGCTATAGCAACATGAAATTTTTAAACATTGTTGCCATACGATGAAGTTTTTCGAAATTAGAAACGGCAAAGCGGATGATATGCGAAAGGAATGTATTAAATTTATAAGTATAGACATCATAGGCAGGGGGTCTGGGGGGGAAATTATTATGTAGAATAATTTTTCAGTCTTATAATGGTTGTTAGCGCGATCAACTGCTAACGTAAGGCGCCTTGGTTCGTATCCGGGTAGAGGCTCACGTTGAATTGTCGTTTCGGTTCTTCGGAAGGCACGTAAAGACGGTGATTTTCTCACTAGGTGCTAGCAACATCTCTGAGGTATTAAACACTGTAGTACTCTCTTGGAGGAACGCGTAAACGATGTAAGTTGTATCCTTGTAATAAAAATAAATCATAAAAAAATAAAATAAAGCATCCCCATAATTTATAACATTTAAATTCTGCATTTTAATACGTGGGCACTGGAGGGTGTTCCACACCCCCCAGACCCCCCGGTCTATTCCGTTCATTTTTATCAGTAGAGAATTGAAGAAGTCAGCATATTATCAATTAATCAATTGCAGTCAAGCAAACCTATGTCCTGAGGTATGTTTTTCCGAAATAAGAATAATAATTAGAGCAATCACGCACTTCAAGCTTGTACAGACCGGGGGTCTAGGGGTACAGAATACCCTCCAGTTAGATATAATCGATGTAGTATTGGAATTGGACGACAATGCCAAAAATAGTTGTACACGAGAAAATAGTGCAGTTGCTAAAAACCCTCAATTTTTATTAGCAAAAAATTAAATAATTAAATATATTAGCCGTTGATCTAACATTTTAACATGTGGGAAACCAAAGCTACCCCTAACACACATATGACATCGTTCCTAAAGAAGCTGTATTAGTACCCTAAAGGTTGCTGTGTAATTTTTGAATATTTAACATTTTTAATTTACTTTAATTGTTTATTTAACCTTTTAATTTTTAAAATTTTAATTTAATAATTATTTTGCAGAATAATAATAATATATATAATTTGAACATTTAATGTTGTGACTCTCGATACTGGAGGACTTAGGGAGAGGGGGCATGGAACCCCATATCTTTCAGAGCCCCCCCCCCCCGATCTACGTTGCTTCTTTGTATTAGAGGTAAATTAAAATTAACAATTTACCTTTAGTATCATTATTATTAAGGTTAGTTTTAGCTTCTTCTTAATGTCATATGCAGCAATTTTACATACACAACTGAATTAGCTCCTATAACTAGCTCCCAGCTATAGCATCAGTGTATATTTTATTAATATAGCTGTTTTGACCTGAAAATAGTATTTCTAGCTGCTTTACAGCTTTTTAATAATTTATGGTATTTTATTTTACGAAAATACACGTTTAGCTACTCTATTAACACTCTGTTTTATATGGGTGTTCGTATTTTTACATTAAGCAGATATTTACTCTGTTTTAGCTAGCAAGTTTTTACGGCAAATTTTTACTTTAGAAACCAGCTAACTTTGTTATCTAACAGTCAACTTGTTACAGCTAATTGTCAGCAGTTAGTTACCTACACATACAGCTAAATTAGCTACTATAACTAGCTTTCAGCTAGTATCACTTTAAGTTTTACAATTACATATAGTTAAAAATGCCATAAATTGTAACTACTAAATTAAAATAATTAATTTTATAAAAACGTTAGGTAGTATTAAGTAAAGGCGCCATCTATAAGTGAATGTAATGTTTATATTCATATACATATTTAATTTTTGTACTAAAATATTGTGACTGTATTTTATGTAGTAAAACATTCTATCTTCAGCAGCATAAATTACAGCTGGTTTTTTAAAACAGTTGTAGCTAAGCTGTAGTGCCTTTTTGTAAAAGTAGCTAACTACAGTAATGTGTTTACAAATTGTGTTGTATCTACAAAAAGACGCTAGAATAAAATCACTTAAATGAGAGTGCATTGTCATAACAAATAATAGCAGATTACCAAATAATTTACAGTGTTTAATACGTACTGTCATGTAGACCGCTACAAATTTATAAGAAAACCGCTTGGCATTTTTTAAGTTATGCAAAATCTATAATTTATTTACTTACCGATTAAGATATCAAATAAAAATTAAATATTTGATTCAAATGTTTTAAAATTATAAGGTTAAATGAACAATAAAACGAAACATTATTTGTGAGCCTTCAGCAATGGTTACTGCTGTCATCAGACGTTTAATAATAATGTTTAATATAATATTTTAAAAATTAAATATGTTAGAAAAAAAACTGTCCACTTTTAAATAATATTACTAATATTCAATTTTAAAATTTTCAAATAATTGCAATTCGACGTGCTATTCGTCAACTGTTTTTGACAAAGCCGTTCGTTCAAATGGATCATGTGTCAGGTGAGGACGATTCTTCACAAAATAACAATTTTACGACTAAATATTAAAAATTTTGTTCGAAATTAGTAATTCATACGAAAATCACGATTACCCTTTTTACTAATTGATCAAACGGTTGTGGTGTTGCATTTGACCTCATTGAACTAATCAGCGACAAGCTTAATTAGAAATCATAGCTCTCGAATCGTTAACGAATATTGATAGTCGTTACGTTCTATTCGAGTATTTTGTAACTTGCTCGTATTATTAATAAAATTGTGTTATCAAAATTCTCTTGTCTTGAAATTCATTAATAACACATAAAATTTAATGGTTTTCCAGGAAATGGTGCATTGGCTCACTCTTATGGACAAAGCTATCCGTACCAAAGACAAGTTGGTACAACGCTAAATAAACTTGTCACAGCGTGATACGATTAATAATGCACCATTTGTGTATTGCAACTTAAGTGTTAATAACGTCTGTGTACAGTTAGTAAACGATCGATTGCAGAAAGCTTTAGTTTCATTTTATGTAGTGCAACAAGCGACTGCAAAACTATAGAAAGCCGCTCACGCGAGCAAACGTAGACAATAGATATAATACAAAAAAAAACGTAGCGGATGGATGGGCCAGGCAGGCATGGCTCACCTAAATATTTTCTACTTTATATTTTTATATATTATATATTTAAGGTATTGTTCATTCGCAGGAGAAAATCTGACGACACCGCTCAGTAAAAGAACATTATAATAAAAAGGATGTGTGAGCGGTTTGTCATGCTCACAAGCGCTCCATAATTTGTGGTATGAGTATTACTCTTTAGGGATGCAAGGGCTAAATTATTTTCAGTGTTCTTAAAATTATGGTTTGTTTTAATGTTAACATCAAAGTTGTTAATAAATTTTCATTATTATTGCCCAATGCCCTTAGTAGTAGTCACTTGAGGAACATAATTTGAAATTATGATTTAGTAAATGCAAAGGCTAAGTAGACACTTATGTATAGCTAGAGCGGTATTTCAAAATTATAAAATACATAATTATTATTTTGTTTTTGTAAATATTACAAAAAATATAATTAGTGCAATTATAAAATAATAAAACTATAAATGTTCTTTTTTATATATTTAATTTTTCTTGTTTAGTAAAACGTAACTTATGTTACACAGAGCTTCCTTGAGAGGTTACTCAAAATCTTATTGCTTTCACATTCTTTCTTTATCGTGTCAGAAACATAAAAAATGTCTGCAATTCTACAAACAAACGATAAATAACATTTCCAGACAAATATCTATACAAATATTTTAAGTAAATAAACATAAATTGTGTAGATACATAAATTGTTGTATATTATGCAGTGGCGGATCTAGCTTCGTCGGAGCCTCAAGACTGACCGACAGGGGCGCTATTACTACTATAGCTAATAGCTATTTACCCTATCAACTGTTGATGTTGCAAATTAATATTTAACTTTAAAAACTATTTTTTTTCTTGTATTTATGACAACCTCCTACAATTATTTTTTTGTTTCAGGTTTATGCTAGTACTCGTGTGCCTCATATTTAGTGTTCTTTCAACGATAGATACTTATGCAACTTTTGCAAACGAAACTCTATTTTGGATGGTAAGCATGGTAACTGTTTTATATTATCTTATAGCACCAGGACAACCCATAAAAGACAGAGTAGTTTCAAAAATCACAACCTTCTTTTTAAATAAGTAGGTATCTTTACATTGTTCAGGCTTTATTGGGTCACTCTGTATATCACACCTCATAGCTTAAATCGATTTTGGAATCATATCTATTCATATTACTTATACGGTGGATGTGTGGTTTGGTACAAATGCTGTCAAACTCCAGAGTGCTCTCCCATCGAGAAGGATTGAAACAGAAATCCCTCAAATCGGTGAACGAATCAAGTTTTTAACAAAAAAATTGTAAATCTGAAAATGTCAGGATAATCAATCTTCCGTACATATATTTACTGCAGCTGCTCTGAGGGGAATAAACTTAAGCGAAATGCGACGACGTAAATGTCATACAACAGCATTTTTACTTTTAAAGCAATCGACACAGTGAAGAGGTACTTACGAGAAGCAGGAACTGCTATAATAAAGAACTTTTACCAACACTTTTGAAAAATATTTCTGTAACAACAGAAACCGTAAGTTGCCAAGTGCATAATATACTTCAATGCATACTCGTACAGGGCAGGATCTGAACGATAACAAAAAAATTTTTTGCTATAATAAAATTGTTCAACTAAACAAAGAAAGCTAATGGCTGATTTATTAAATTTTTTGTACCTATATTTCTTACTTAAATTAATTTTTTTTTTTTTTTTAACTCCATTTATTAATTTACAATCTGTTACATAATAACAATAAGTAAATGATTTCACAGATTTTACATGATAAAGAAAAACCCAATGGTTTTCTCCCTTTCCTATATACATTTTGTTAAATATTAATTAAAACGTTGGGTTAAGTCCAGCGGCTTGAACCTTTTCAGTCTTCGAGTGTGATCCCATCGTCAAGGAGCCTCAATGCCAAACTATTGGGGTGTTCACTTAGTCTTATTTGGTATTTTTGCTGAATTTCGTATTTGGTTTTAATGGTGCTAACTTCTAGGTCTTTGTGGATCACTCGTTTGGTATGTACCAAGGAGCATTAGAGATAATCCTCAAAACCTTAGATTGAAATCTCTGCAATATCTCAATGTTAGAGTTACTTGCCGTGCCCCAAGCTGTATCCATACGACCATATGGGCCTCATATAGCCTTATATAATAATGTTTTATTTTCCAGGTTAGCTGTGATTGAGGACCAATCATCCAGTACATTTTCTGAGTGTTAGACCCAACTGTTTCTCTTTGACCAGATGTGATGTTCCAAGTGAGTCTTTGTCCAAATGTCATTCCAAGGTACTTAGCCACATCGGCTTGGGCAGCAGTTGTCCATTCAGGGTCACTGGCGGACAGGTGTCTCTTTTCATGGTATAAGTGACCTGTACGATTTGGTTTCATTCGCTCGTATTCGCCATCTCTTTAACCAGTCTTGGATTTGTAAAGATGTGCTTGCAGATAATTTGCAGCCACAGCTGGATAGGATGTGATGCCATAATTGCAGTGTCGTCCGCTATGTTGCGACATTTGTCTTGGTGTAGTTGGTAAATCTGACGTAAACAGAGATATAATATTGGTCCCAGAACACTACCCTGAGGAACACCGGATTGAATTGAATAAAATTTAGATAACTCGTCCTGAAATTTCACCTGAAACATTCTATCAGAAAGGTATGATTTTAGGATTTCGTAGTGTGGAAGTGGTAAACATGTTTTTATTTTTACAGCAGTCCGGGATGCCACACTTTTCAAATGCCTGAGTAATTCCAAAAAGGCAATAGTGCAAAATCTTTTCTTCTAGATCTTGGTTTATAGTGTTAACGACACGATGCACCTGTTCTATGGTAGCATGTTGCTCCTGAAACCAAACTGATGTTCTGGTATCACGTTATTCTTCAACAGATGTGGCTGTAATCGTTTCAAAGAAGCTTCTCAAAGACCTTTGAAAGAAGTGGCAGAAGGCTAATGGGACGATAAGATGTTACTTGTTCTGGTGGTTTTCCTGGCTTTGAATAAGAATCACTTGTGCCACCTTCCATTGTGGAGGAACAATTTCAATCGAAGGATTGCATTAAACAGGAATGTTATCATTCTCACACCTTTCTCGGGCAGCTGCTGTAGTACTTTCCCAGTAATAAGTTCATATCCTGGTGTTTCTTGGGATTGCTTTTCTTGATTTGGAGGTTACCTCTTTAATTTTAATAGGCTTAATAGCTGGAAAGTTTTGTTGATGTGCTTCCAATAGTTTTGTGATTTTCTCATCTGCTTCCGTGTTTCCGCTGGAAATGGTTTAAAACGTTTGCTAGGTGTTCTGCAAAGGTGTCAGCTTTTTCCGATCACTTCTTGCCCAACTTCCGTTTGGTTTACGTATTGGGGGACAGGTGCATAAACTTTTTATTTTTTGTTGCCTTCCACAGCGAGTATTCAGTAGCTTCTGTGGTGTAAGACTTTTAGATAATCCTGGAGTGCCTGGTTTTACTATTTTGTAGCATGTTTTAGAGCCCTTGTTGCTTGGTTTAGTCTACCTTATCATTTGGATGTCTCGTGTTCTGCCAGGTTCTTCTGAGTTTCCTCTTCTCTGTAATTGCCATCTTTATATTTTGGGGAGTTGTTTGTTTTGTTTTCAAGATAATTCAAGTAGGAGTTGAATTCCAAGCCGCGTCCTGAATAGTACAGTTTAGGTGTTCCACTGCTTCGATTAAATCAAACTCGGTTTTGAGTGATAGATCTGTGTTGATGTTTTGATTTATCAGCAGTCTAAAATTATTCCAGTCGGTTTGGCTGTTATGCAAATATGGTGGACTTTGCTTTTGGAGTACTTTCGAGTGTAGTGTTAACAGGATCGGTGAATGATCCGATGATAAATCCAGCAGGACTGAGCATGCAGATAATTTGTCGAGATACCTTTATAATGCAAAATCAACATCCGGAATTTGTTTCTATCGTGGGCCAGTATGTAGGTTGGCCCGTCGATATGTCCATAGTTGTTTTTGGTTATGGTTTTCAGTAGTTCTCTGCCTCTGGATTTGCCAACCTTGAACCCCATTGCTGGTGCTTTGCATTATAGTCCCCGAACAACGGTCGTTTAAAAAAAATGTCTATTTTTGGAAAGAATGCCGTTTATTGTTAATTTAATATTTAACCCGGCCCGTGAATATGATTTAAATTAAAAGGATTTTAATTAATCTGACTTCTTTTATGTTTTTGTATAATATTTTTTTTTTCTCTGTATTATTTTCTTTGGTTTATTTTTTTTTTGAATTTCTAGTGTTGGTTTTCTTGAACAGGGAATTTTGGGTGGGTTTTGGGTTTGGAATTCTTTTACTATGTCTAACATTTTTTTTTTTGCTCCTGGTTTCGCTTTGGATACTTAGGATTTTGTTTTTGTTTTGAGTTTTTTTTTTTTTTTTCCCATCAAAATCTTAAATAATTTTTCTTATAAGGTATTTTGTGTTATTTATTTCTTTCGTGTTTATCAATTTAACTTCTTATCTAGGCGGATGGGTTATTTGGTTTTATTCAGGATTATTTTCATTTTTTATTAGGATTTTCTGTTGTTTCGTTCTGTTCTTTGGGTTTTTTATGTTTTAGATTTTTTTTGTGTGTTTTAAAATTAATACGGTTGTTTCCTTCTCTTGTATTTATGACAACCTCCTACAATTATTTTTTGTTTCAGGTTTATGCTAGTACTCGTGTGCCTCATATTTAGTGTTCTTTCAACGATAGATACTTATGCAACTTTTGCAAACGAAACTCTATTTTGGATGGTAAGCATGGTAACTGTTTTATATTATATTATAGCACCAGGACAACCCATAAAAGACAGAGTAGTTTCAAAAATCACAACCTTCTTTTTAAATAAGTAGGTATCTTTACATTGTTCAGGCTTTATTGGGTCACTCTGTATATCACACCTCATAGCTTAAATCGATTTTGGAATCATATCTATTCATATTACTTATACGGTGGATGTGTGGTTTGGTACAAATGCTGTCAAACTCCAGAGAGCTCTCCCATCGAGAAGGATTGAAACAGAAACCCCTCAAATCGGTGAACGAATCAAGTTTTTAACAAAAAAATTGTAAATCTGAAAATGTCAGGATAATCAATCTTCCGTACATATATTTACTGCAGCTGCTCTGAGGGGAATAAACTTAAGCGAAATGCGACGACGTAAATGTCATACAACAGCATTTTTACTTTTAAAGCAATCGACACAGTGAAGAGGTACTTACGAGAAGCAGGAACTGCTATAATAAAGAACTTTTACCAACACTTTTGAAAAATATTTCTGTAACAACAGAAACCGTAAGTTGCCAAGTGCATAATATACTTCAATGCATACTCGTACAGGGCAGGATCTGAACGATAACAAAAAAATTTTTTGCTATAATAAAATTGTTCAACTAAACAAAGAAAGCTAATGGCTGATTTATTAAATTTTTTGTACTTCTTACTTAAATTAATTTTTTTTTTTTAACTCCATTTATTAATTTACAATCTGTTACATAATAACAATAAGTAAATGATTTCACAGATTTTACATGATAAAGAAAAACCCAATGGTTTTCTCCCTTTCCTATATACATTTTGTTAAATATTAATTAAAACGTTGGGTTAAGTCCAGCGGCTTGAACCTTTTCAGTCTTCGAGTGTGATCCCCATCGTCAAGGAGCCTCAATGCCAAACTATTGGGGTGTTCACTTAGTCTTATTTGGTATTTTTGCTGAATTTCGCTTTTTGGGTTTTTTAATGGTGCTAACTTCTAGGTCTTTGTGGATCACATCGTTTGGTATGTACCAAGGAGCATTAGAGATAATCCTCAAAACCTTAGATTGAAATCTCTGCAATATCTCAATGTTAGAGTTACTTGCGTGCCCCATAGCTGTATCCATACGACCATATGGGCCTCAGAAATAGCCTTATATAATAATGTTTTATTTTCCAGGGTTAGCTGTGATTGAGGACCAATCATCCAGTACATTTTCTGAGTGTTAGACCCAACTGTTTCTCTTTGACCAGATGTGATGTTTCCAAGTGAGTCTTCTGTCCAAATGCATTCCAAGGTACTTAGCCACATCGGCTTGAGGCAGCAGTTGTCCATTCAGGGTCACTGGCGGACAGGTGTCTCTTTTCATGGTAAAAGTGACCTGTACAGATTTGGTTTCATTCGCTCGTATGCGCCATCTCTTTAGCCAGTCTTGGATTTGTAAAGATGTGCTTGCAGATAATTTGCAGCCACAGCTGGATCAGGATGTGATGCCATAATTGCGGTGTCGTCCGCTATGTTGCGACATTTGTCTTGGTAGTAGTTGGTAAGTCTGACGTAAACAGAAGATATAATATTGGACCCAGAACACTACCCTGAGGCACACCGGATTGAATTGAATAAAATTTAGATAACTCGTCCTGAAATTTCACCTGAAACATTCTATCAGAAGGTATGATTTTAGGATTTCGTAGTGTGGAAGTGGTAAACTTTTGTTTTTATTTTATACAGAAGTCCGGGATGCCACACCTTATCGAATGCCTGAGTAATATCCAAAAAGGCAATAGTGCAAAATCTTTTCTTTTCTAGATCTTGGTTTATAGTGTTAACGACACGATGCACCTGTTCTATGGTACCATGTTGCCTCCTGAAACCAAACTGATGTTCTGGTATCACGTTATTCTTCAACAGATGTGGCTGTAATCGTTTCAAAGAAGCTTCTCAAAGACCTTTGAAAGAAGTGGCAGAAGGCTAATGGGACGATAAGATGTTACTTGTTCTGGTGGTTTTCCTGACTTTGAATAAGAATCACTTGTGCCACCTTCCATTGTGGGGAACAATTTTCAATCGAAGGATTGCATTAAACAGGAATGTTATCATTCTCACACCTTTCTCGGGCAGCTGCTGTAGTACTTTACCAGTAATAAGTTCATATCCTGGTGATTTCTTGGGATTACTTTTCTTGATTATGGAGGTTACCTCTTTAATTTTAATAGGCTTAATAGCTGGAAAGTTTTGTTGATGTGCTTCCAATAGTTTTGTAATTTCCTCATCTGTTTCTGCATTTTCCGCTGGAAATGGTTTAAAACGTTTGCTAGATGTTCTGCAAAGGTGTCAGCTTTTTCCGATCACTTCTTGCCCAACTTCCGTTTGATTTTCGTATTGGGGGACAGGTGCATAAACTTTTTACTTTTTGTTGCCTTCCACAGCGAGTATTCAGTAGCTTCTGTGGGTGTAAGACTTTTAGATAATCCTGGAGTGCCTGGTTTTACTATTTTGTAGCATGTTTTAGAGCCCTTGTTGCTTGGTTTAGTCTACCTTTATCATTTGGATGTCTCGTGTTCTGCCAGGTTCTTCTGAGTTTCCTCTTCTCTGTAATTGCCATCTTTATATTTTGGGGAGTTGTTTGTTTTGTTTTCTAGGTAATTCAGAGTAGGAGTTGAATTCCAAGCCGCGTCCTGATAGTACAGTTTAGGTGTTCCACTGCTTCGATTAAATCAAACTCGGTTTTGAGTGATAGATCTGTGTTGATGTTTTGATTTATCAGCAGTCTAAAATTATTCCAGTCGGTGTGGCTGTTATACAAATATGGTGGACTTTGCTTTTGGAGTACTTTCGAGTGTAGTGTTAACAGGATCGGTGAATGATCCGATGATAAATCCAGACAAGACTGAGCATGCAGGTAGTTTGTCGAGATACCTTTTATGACGCAAAAATCAATAACATCCGGTAATTTGTTTCTGTCAGTGGGCCAGTATGTAGGTTGGCCCGTCGATATATGTCCATAGTTGTTTTTGGATATGGTTTTTAGTAGTTCTCTGCCTCTAGGATTTGCCAACCTTGAACCCCATTGCTGGTGCTTTGCATTATAGTCTCCTCCAGAAACAAATCGGTTTCCGAGAGTTTTAAAAAGCTAAAAATTGGTCTTCCTTAATATTATGTTTTGGAGGACAGTAAACTGCGGAGAATGTTATAGGACCGATCCAGGTTTCGATTGTAGTACTTGTGGCTTGCAGGTGACGTTCTTAAAATTTTTTCAATCTCAAAATGTTTAATTGCAGATTTTATAATGATTGCAGTACCCCATGGGCAGTCCCGTCCGGATGTTGTGTATGGTAAATTGAATAGTTTGGAATCTTTATAAAGCTTCGATTAGTAAATGTGTCTCAGAGATAAGGGCTATGTCAATGTCATGGTTTTGTAAAAGGTTTTAAACTCTTGTCCGTGTTGAGACAAGCCGTTAGCGTTCCATATTACTATTTTAATTGGTGTATGCATTAGTGACTTTATTCATGATGTTAATTAAGAGATCAATTAATTTGTCGATTCTTTTCATGTTTTCATCCATACGTTCCATCATTTTGGTTAACATTATTAATATTGCGTTTTCACTTTGCTTTTGTGGTCGTTTTCAAAGTTTTGATTATGTTGTTCATTATTTCTCACTGCATTGGAATAATTTGAGTTGCTGCATTCAGAGAAAGTTGGATTGTTGGGAGGGTTCTTTTGATTGCCTCTGTGTTTGTGACTGGCTAAACCTAAGTGGAGGAAAGTTAGTGTTATTACGCGTTGGGGAGTTGGGTTGGGCACTCTATTTTGTTGAGGTGGTAGTTGTTTATCTCTCAGGAGGAAACTTTCGTTCCTGTATTTCTTTATATACAGAGCAACCTCTGTAATTGGCTGTATGATTACCTTCGCATAAAGCGCAGACAGCATTTTTGTTTTGTTTTCAGTTGTGCAGTCTTTGGTCCAGTGATTGCTGCCGCACTTTACACATCTGGGCTGTCTCGAGCAGTATGTTTTAGTGTGACCGTATCGCTGACATCTGGTGCACTGCACCACTTCACGTTTCTGATGAGGTGGATCAATTACAACTACCGTATTTAACAGTCGGGTAATGTTGTAGATGTTTTGGTTGTTTTCGTTAGGTTTCAGTTCGATTAGGTGCATCGATAGAGGATTTTTTTTAACTCTTTGTAGCATATTTGTGATTCGTGCGACTTTATATCCATAAACCCTCGATCTCCCACTAATATCATCCAAAACAGTCGAGAAGTGTATTCCTTTAAAACCACTCTGAAATTTCTTTCTTCCTTTAATTGAAAGGTGTGGTTCTCAACTTTCTTTTGGTTCAGGCTTTTAATATTTTTGTATAATTTTCGCTATTTTCCGGTTGGATTTTAATATTGTCTCTGCCTACAATTTTCAGTATAAATCCTTTTCCAGCAGCTTCATTCAGAATTCTTCTAATGGTCGGATGTCCTGGATATACGGGACGAATATTGGTGGTGGTTTTGCAATTTTGGGTTCGTTACGCACGACTTCTTCAATTTCCGTGTCTACTAATGGTAGGAATCTATTATTAGTATCAATTGTTTTGATGCATTGTCCGAATTCAGTAATTCTTTTTGTCGAACACTTCTAGTTGCAATCTCAGGGGAGTTGCGTTTATGTTTCCTTGGGTTTGGTCTTTGCCACTCAAGTTCTTTCTCCTGTGGCTTTTCCACATTATCACTTGGGGTGTTTCATTTGTTGGTTCAATGTATCTGTCGGTGTTTGATTTTGTAGATCTAGAGCAGTAATTTGTCTTGAATTCCTTGATTAGATTGTTGGTCTTTTCTGTGTTTGAGGTTATGTTTGTTTTCCTCTGTGCACTCGCCACTTTTTACCACTTTTCCTCATTTCCTTCTTAATTTCACTCCATGTGTCCAGAGACATTCCGATGCACTTTATATGATAGCACTTTTGCATTTCATTTTGCATCGAATGCTATCTTCATATCGCGTTATAATATTCCACACTTTCCGCACGTCAACATCATGCAGGACCGCATTCAATTAATTAAATTAATTAAAAGAAAAGGAACTCTATTCCTCCCACATTAAGATTTTCGAAACGATTACGATTACGTCAATAGATAGAATAACCCAGATGGTTTGAATGGTTTTGACCAATTTTAAAAATACTTAAAACGTAAAAAAAATAAAAAGTAGTCAAATTTAAGTATCAAAACCCAAACTAGAAAGCAGAAATACTTTTAGAGATAGCAAGATTGGGGGTTTGGAATAACCCCCAGTAAAACTAAAATTGTAATAGATATATTTACAAAGTTATGGCCTTCGTTATCAAGTGATCAATGGAAAAAAGCAATTACAAAATTGTACGCAATTAATTTTCATCAAAATTGAGCTGAAAATATCTGCCTACCTTCCAAAATATGACATCATTCCCAAAAACTGAAGCAGTATTTCATACCTCCCAGGTCTGTAATGCAGGTCTACACCGTTTATTTTTATCAGATGTACTGTTGCCATGGTAACGCGATCCTATCGTCACTATTGCGATACAATAATTATTGGATAATCTTTCATAAGTTTGCAATATTTCACTCGTCAGCTTTTCACTACAATGGCAGCAAGTGTGACTTTGGATTCCATTTAAACTATATGTACTTCCTGATGTGCATTACAAAACCAGGTCGATGAAAGACGTAGTATATAAAGACAAAACAATGTCTGCAACTTTTCTAAGCGAATAACAAATCGACTTAGAAGTTTATGGAAAGATATAAAAATCAACAAATTCTGAAGGAGGTTTAAATAACACAGTACGCTGATAGTTTAGTTCCTTCTTTTAATCGATTTTCCTCACTTAATCAATTTAAATCAAATCAATGCACATCGATTCCAATCGATTCTAAATGTTCGCTTCTAAGAGAATAAGACTTACACAAGAAAAATATGTTATTTAACCCAAAAAATTTAAATTTTTCTTTCACATAATTCAACGGGCTTCACTCTCGAAGCCTGCTTTCGGAGAAAACTACCCCCTCCTCTCTAGCCTTATAGGCTGTTTTTCCTAGTAACTGACCAAGTAGAGTCTCTTCTGAAAAGCGTTTATCTTTCTGAGTTTGTTCCTGAAACAAACGCAGGCAGTTACCCAAATGCGAGCGTTGAGCACCACATTGATGGTTGAGGATGAACTATTATATACTGAGCTAGTGGTAGAAACATTAAAAAAATCAGAACAACAAAACAATTTCCAAAAAAGGCCAGAAAACAATTTAAATGAAAAATTAAAGAACAAATTTATATGAAAAAATTTTAATATACGGCAATAATTTACAAACTGTACTTAAATGAGATTTTCTAAAAACATTGCTCGATCGATCGAAAATTGAATTGTTAATTTTGATTTTAAAAAATTGTGGCCACTGATTAAACAGTAAAATTTTAAAAATATTTGTGGAAATTGCAAACAAGATTTAAATTTAAACACAGAGCGAAAACCTTTCTATTAAAAGGTTAACAATCTTAAAGTTTTGGACGGCTTAACAGCAAAATTTCTGAAAAATGAATTTCCACGGCAAAAGTCATAATGTGCAAAAACGAAATGAAACCAGAAAAGTTAAAATTGGAAAATTTTGAACAAATTTTTGTAAAAGTTTAAGTATATGGAGCTAGAAACAATAAACATGGACAACCAACAACATCTGAATAAGAAAACACCAAACAATAATCCATTTTTTAGCCAAATTGCATAGGAAAAAAGTGCCACAACATATTATTTGCATGTGTGTCAACTTTTTACCAATTTTATGGTTTCTCGGGATATTATGGTTGATTCCATTAAGTTGTATCTAGTCATATAATGGTAACTACTAGATCTACGGAAATTTTACTTGCGGCAATCGATTTGTTGAGTCAAAATGCAAAGGAAACAAATGTTGCAGCATAACATTTGCATGTGTGTCAACGTTTTACCAATTTTCGGGTTTCGCGGGATATTGATTGATTTCATTCACCGGAATCTGGTCATATAATGCTAACTACTAGATTTACGACAATTTTTCTTGCACCAATCGATGTGTTGGGTCAAATTGCATAGGAAACAATTATCACAGCATATTATTTGCATGTGTGTCAACGTTTTACCAATTTTCTGGTTTCTCGGCATATTGGTTGATTTCATTAAGTTGTATCTGGTCATATAATGCTAATCAGTGACAGCAATTTTTTTGCGCCAATCGATTTGTTGGGTCTAATTGCATAGGAAACATGTGTCGCAGCATATTATTTGCATGTGTCAATTTTTTACCAATTTTCTGGTTTTTCGGGATATTGCGGTTGATTCCATTAAGTTTTATCTAGTCATATAATGGTAACCACTAGATTTACGACAATTTTTCTTGCACCAATCGATTTGTTGGGTCAGACTGCAGAGAAAACAATTGTCACAGCATATTATTTGCATGTGTGTCAACGTTTTACCAATTTTGTGGTTTCTCGGCATATTGGTTGATTTCATTAAGTTGTATCTGGTCATATAATGCTAATCAGTAGACTGACGGCAATTTTCTTGCGCCAATCAATTTGTTGGGTCAAATTGCATAGGAAATAAGTGTCACAGCATATTATTTGCATGTGTCAATTTCTTACCAATTTTCTGGTTTCTCGGGATATTATGGTTGATTCCATTAAGTTGTATCTAGTCATATAATGGTAACCACTAGATTTACGGAAATTTTACTTGTGACAATCGATTTGTTGTGTCAAAATGCAAAGGAAACAAATGTCGCAGCATATTTGTATGTGTGTCAACGTTTTACCAATTTTGTGATTTCTCGGCATATTGGTTGATTTAATTAAGTTGTATCTGGTCATATAATGCTAACCAGTAGAGTTACGGTAATTTTACTGGCACCAATCGATTTGTTGAGTCAAATGCATAGGAAACAAGTGTCACAGCATATTAATTGCATGTGTGTCAACGTTTTACCAATTTTGTGGTTTCTCGGCATATTGGTTGATTTCATTAAGTTGTATCTGGTCATATAATGCTAATCAGTAGCCTGAAGGCAATTTTTTAGCACCAATCGATTTGTTGGGTCAAATTGCATAGAAAACAAGAATCACAGCATATTAATTGCATGTGTGTCAACGTTTTACCAATTTTGTGGTTTCTCGGCATATTGGTTGATTTCATTAAGTTGTATCTGGTCATATAATGCTAATCAGTAGACTGACGGCAATTTTTTTGCGCCAATCGATTTGTTGGGTCAAATTGCATAGGAACCAAGTATCACAGCATATTAATTGCATGTGTGTCAACGTTTTACCAATTATGTGGTTTCTCGGCATATTGGTTGATTTCATTAAGTTGTATCTGGTCATATAATGCTAATCAGTAGCCTGAAGGCAATTTTTTTGCACCAATCGATTTGTTGGGTCAAATTGCATAGAAAACAAGAATCACAGCATATTATTTGCATATGTGTCAACGTTTTACCAATTTTGTGGTTTCTCGGCATATTGGTTGATTTCATTAAGTTGTATCTGGTCATATAATGCTAATCAGTAGACGGCAATTTTTTTTGCGTCAATCAATTTGTTGGGTCAAATTGCATAGGAAACAAGTGTCACAGCATATTATTTGCATGTGTCAATTTTTTACCAATTTTCTGGTTTCTCGGGATATTATGGTTGATTCCATTAAGTTGTATCTAGTCATATAATGGTAACCACTAGATTTACGACAATTTTTCTTGCACCAATCGATTTGTTGGGTCAGACTGCATAGGAAACAATTGTCACAGCATATTATTTGCATGTGTCAACGTTTTACCAATTTTGTAGTTTCTCGGCATATTGGTTGATTTCATTAAGTTGTATCTGGTCATATAATGCTAATCAGTAGACTGACGGCAATTTTTCTTGCGCCAATCAATTTGTTGGGTCAAATTGCATAGGAAACAAGTGTCACAGCATATTATTTGCATGTGTCAATTTTTACCAATTTTCTGGTTTCTCGGATATTATGGTTGATTCCATTAACTTGCATCTAGTCATATAATGGTAACCACTAGATTTACGAAAATTTTACTTGTGGCAATCAATTTGTTGTGTCAAAATGCAAAGGAAATAAATGTCGCAGCATATTATTTGCATGTGTGTCAACGTTTTACCAATTTTGTAGTTTCTCGGCATATTGATTGATTTCATTAAGTTGTATCTGGTCATATAATGCTAATCAGTAGACTGACGGCAATTTTTCTTGCGCCAATCAATTTGTTGGGTCAAATTGCATAGGAAACAAGTGCCACAGCATATTATTTGTATGTATGTCAACTTTTTAGCAATTTTCTTGTTTCTCTGGATATTATGGTTAATTTTATTAAGTTGTATCTAATCATATAATGCTAACCACTAGATTTACGGCAATTTTACTTGCGTCAATCGATTTGTTGGGTTAAATTGCAAAGGAAACAGGTGTCACAGCACATTCTTTGTATGTGTGTTAACTTTCTACCAATTTTCTGGTTTTTCGGAATATTGGTTGATTGCATTAAGCTGCATCTGGCCATATAATGCTAACCAATAGACTTACGGCAATATTACTTGCGCTAATCGATTTTTTGAGTAAAGTTGCATAGGAATTAAGTGTCACAGCATATTATTTGCATGTGTGTCAATTTTTTACCAATTTTTGGGTTTCTCGAGATATTGGTTGATTGAATCAAGCTGCATCTGGTCATATAATGCTAACCGGTACACTGACGGCAATTTTTCTTGCACCAATCGATTTGTTGGGTCGAATTGCATAAGTAACAAGTGTCACAGCATATTATTTGCATGTGTGTCAACTTTTTACCAATTTTCTGGTTTCTCGGAATATTTATTGATTGTATTAAGCTGTATATGGTCATATAATGCTAACCAGTAAACTTACCGCAATAAAAATACGACATTTCCATATTAGTTTGAACAGAAACGTGAAATTATAAAAATAAAATTTGAATAACTAACTGAAAAATTAATAATTAACGATGTTTTTATAAAAAATTTATATAAATTTGTATGGAGCTAGAAACAGCAAAATTGGACAACCAATAGCAATATTTGAACAACAGAAAGCACGGTAAAAATTAAAAAAAACTGATTAATTACAAATTATGAAATATAATTCTCAACAATCATTGAATAATAAAAAATTAGTTATAGTACAATTGGGGTAGTTCTTAGTTATTTTAATAGAAAATCAAAGATTTTCCGGTCTGGCTTAAAGATAAATTGGTTTAAATTATTTTTTTTGCAAGCAATAAACTATACACGAACCAAAAATTAAAATTTCACATATTAAATTTTAAACAAAAAGGGAACTTCATTTTAGCTTCCTCCCTAAATAGGATTTTATGACAACTGAAAGAGCAATAAGTACAGGAAAAGGATAATCCACAACAATAAAATTGAGTTTGTTATAAGTCTATGGTCCATGGCGCCTAATTTCGATTTAACACTTCACCGGTGTATGTGTAAAATTTACACGATTAAAATCTTGGACCCATGTGCATAGTAGAAAGTTCTTTTATAGGTTTTGGTAGATTTTCGACATGAAATTAAAGTTGCAGGTTACCTTAGGGGTTAGGTTAGAGGTTAGGTTAAAAGTTAAGTTAGGGGTTAGCTACAGGTTAGTTTAGAGATAGATTAGAGGTTGTAACATGAGGATTTGAATTCCCCTCCCCCAAATCAAATACCTACGCTACAAGCTAGCTAGTACATTTTTAATATGCCGGGTTGGACAAATAAATTTATATAAAATTAAAATAAAAGAAATTTATTATTGTGGTAAATTTAAATATTATTAATAATATTACAAGGTTAGTTTAAAGAGCAAGTTTGCCGGTGTATATTCCGTTGATATTTTTTTAGCCCCCATTAATACTTGTAAGAAAGAAAAAACCATTTACCATTGAAAAATACATTGTTATGTTATATTATAACCTCAAAATTATAATTGAAAAATAAGCATAAAATTTTTCAAATGGCAAGGAATCTTCAGCTATTTCAACAATAGCAGATATTTCGGAACCGCAGTCTAAAATTTCCTGTATTTATTCTACCTTCGGTAAGACAACATTTATATTCATCTACATAGTTATTATATATTCAACAATAGAGCTGCTCTATAGTCTATATTGTATTCAAACCGCACCATAGCAAGCATAATGAGCTTACACTAATTTATCGTTATAAAATTTTCCTAATTGAGAATTATATTTATTTTTAGAATTACGCATTTAAATAAACAAAACATCGCTTTATAAGCATAACTGAATTTGAATAAATGCGGTGTTCGATGAAGTTCAATTATTTGTGAGTACATTTGATGCGTGTTGATTTTAAATAAAATAGTTTTATGTATATATCGCGAGAATTGATTTTCCCGGAAAAAAATATTTCAAAGTTAATGGAAATTTTAGTAATTGGTTGACTGGAAACGTGCATGCGCGTACGGTTTTTCAATTTTAGATTTCAAAATTTATGTAAGATAAACGCAATTTCGGTACTACAAAGTTATAAGGGCGGTAGATGTTTCAAAGTAGAAAGAAGGCCAATCCACCTTTGCGTGTATACCTTACAAGTAGGTAAGAAGGCCAGCGTAGTATTTTCAAGTACCTCTTCAATCGATTAATTCTTCTTCCTGTAATAAAATTAAATTCTTAAATAAATATTGAAATTTTATTTTTACGATGCCTACCTGAATAATGCAGTAATGCAATAAAAATAAAAACAGCTTAAACCTAAATGCTTTCAGATGAGGAAACATTGAAATGCTACATTAATTTTTTAAGGACGCATTAAAAGTACATTTAAATTTATGATCAATTATTTTTTATGTTCTTCTTTTTAATTATTTATGAAATGCAAAAACCTTTACGTCTCTTTCGCCATATTCTTACCGATTGTCGTTCACCGTCTTGGTTATTTTATAAATTTTTTTTTTATTTAGTATTGCTACGATATGCTATTGTAAAAATTTAAAACAAATTTTGTATCGCTTGGTATATTTCACTTAAAGAAATTGTATCATTCCACTTGAAGTAAGCGAAAATTTTTCCAATTTTCATTCCTGAACAGTTTCTCCAATATCTTCGCTTTATAAACGCGGTTTTAACCAAACCCATTACATTATAATGTGAAAAATATAAATTATTTGTAATGTTTTACAGAAAATGCAGGAATAAAATTCTTAGAATCTCTCCAATTAATTTTATTACAAACCAAAATGTTTATTTCAACTAATTTGTTGCTGTAATGAAATTAACGAGAAGTTTAACTAAAATAAGATACTCTGAAGCAACGTATTGGAAATATTGCCCCACGTTGAACGCCACGAACACAGCATTTATCTCCTTAATTAATTTTTTATTTTAAATTATTAAATTTCTACTTTAATTGGGTATTTAGTTACTGCCCAATACTTGCTCAGAATAATGTTTATTAAACTGTTAACTAAATATTCCGTTTTGCTTTATTCGGATTATTAATGTTTTTTGTTGATAATGTCGATCAACTGTGCTTCTCATAGTTTGGGAATTGCGTGAGACAAACTAAATTGCTTTGATGATTTTAAATTTGATTAAAATTTTAGTTGTTGAAATTTTGAATATTTTAGGAACTTTCTCGTTACACCAATTCGATCAATTATTCGTACGAAATATCTGCAGCCTGTGAGATTTAAATTAAAAATTATAATTGCTTTTCATTCAAGATGTTAACTTTTCTCAATTAAACATTAAAGAAAACTCTTTGTTATATCTACGCACCCAAATAAACGTTTTGATTGAACGATGATCACATTACTGTTGTGTTAATTTTTAATGATTTGTTTGTAATCCAGGATTGAGTTACGTTTTATCGGCAAAACGGAAATAAAGTAGAATTACTAAAAATAAGTGAACTGATTTAAAAATAGCTTCAAATTTTTGCAATTGAATGCAAAGGTTGTTTAAATTCCTTTCGCGAGGAAAGCTAGCATTTCAGATGATCGCGGTTGCCCGAGGGAGAAGTATAAGTTACCTTTAGTCAGCTATTCTTGGACTTTAAGGTATCCATAAAACTGTGCTTTACACTGTCGCACTTTTGGTCACTTCAGTCGACGTTTTGCGTAAATAGACCAGTAAGAGCTGAGTTAGAGAAATGGAAACTTTAATTCAAAATTGAGTTTTGTTTACAAAGCGGCACAAAAAGTATGCTCGTCAACACAGCGAGGATAAATATTAATTATCTCTTCAATAAAATTTTCCAAAGTTTTAAATCGGATTAACGTAATCCTGCAGGATAGTTGAAAGTCCCTTATATTACTGTAACAAGCCCAAATGGGTTACAGGTGTTCAATAAATTTTACTAATGTAAATCACCAGCATGGAAAAAAGCTAAAAACGATAACATTGATAATTGAAATTCAAATCTGCAAACAATCAATAAAGGCTTCAACGCAAAATGAAATTAATTGAAAGCACCAAATTATTCTTTTTGGATTTTTCTAAAATAAAAACTTGAATTGATCACCGATGTAAAGTCAACACATCGATCATCATTAATGTGATCGAACGTACAGAGTGATAAAGAATAAAGTCTTGAAGATTTGACGAAAGTTAAAACAACGAAATATGAAATTCCGCTGCCTTCTTGAAAATTTCAAGAGCCGACCATAAAGAGCAGGCTTCTAGAAATAAAGGATTACCACGCTTCTTTAGAGAAACAAACCTTTGAAGATCGAAGTTCTTGCAATGAATCGAAATAAAACTCGTTATACCTTCATCAGAAATAATTTTAACTTCAACCATTAATCTAACTTAATGTTTTCTGTTCTTGTAATCTTTCCAAAGAGATCTGCATATTTCTCAAAAGGTTTTTTGCGTTCTGTATTTTAGGGCATCACGATAGCGGTAACATGCTAAGGAATTGTATCCCACCGAAATTTTTCCAATTTACTGTCAGTTCAGCAAAACTTGAATTTTTCAAAAGGTGTTCTTATAAAATATTTCCAATTAATGGGTCTCTATCACGTTATACCTATCTGACCTAAATTTGTACTTATTAATTTGGAAGTCGTTCATTCACAAATTTATAGCAATCGACGCATTGATAAGACCACTAATTAATTAATAGAAACATTACGATTTGATTATTCAGTCAAAATGTTATTAAATTTTTACGTTATCGTTAATGTTAGGTATTGTAGAAATTTGTAAACTAAATTATGATTAATGACATAAAATAATAATAAAAAGTATCCGATTGTGGTCATGGTCAAACGGTGAAATTAATAGCAGTCATTCTTCAGAAATAAATCAATAAAAGCACAGTTACTGTGGTATATTTTATTTCTCTAATGACTGTTTTTAGGTTAATTTATCGGCATGTGCAATATACATTTTCTTTAAATACCAATATTAACCAAGAAAACAAAATAAAATTGAAATAATCAATTCTTATCTTCGTTATCCGTTTAGTCCTTGGCATTGGATAAAAAATATCAACGATGATACTGAGATATTTAAATTCAGACTTTCTAAGCAAAGATTTATCTGAATAATATAAAATCTCTCTGAAATGCTTGTAGAAAAATGAGTTCTTGAATTGACCGACCAATACGTCCACGGTTTAACCGCTAGATCATTTTGTCAGTTTATTTATGTATAACTGCCAATAATAATTTTTAGTATTGTAACGAATTTTTTATTTTTAGGAAATTTGCCTAGTACTTTTCTTCGGAGTGGAATACATTATACGATTATGGTCCGCAGGATGTAGATCGAAATATATGGGATATTGGGGACGTCTTCGTTTTATACGTAAACCCATTTGCATAATCGGTAAGTTGATAAATTACGCATTTTTATGCCTTAGTGTTATTATTGCGTGTTACATGGAAATAAATCGAAAGTTATGAAGTTCTCAAAATGATATTTATAGGTTGGTTGTGATTACAATCATATGCACGAAACCTAAAAGTTTCAAATGCATCAAACAGCACTTTCCACTTTGCTAAACTTTTCCATCTGCTAGTTTCGTTTGTTTCAAATTTAAGCAAGAAAAGTAAATTCTTAAAGCTTATTGCCGAATTGGTATTACATTGTCAACGAAATGATACCAAACAAATCTATTGGATCAATACTTACAGTCTTGCTTATTTGTAACACAATAAATCAATTTGCCTTAATGGCTATTAATTTATAGACGTGGATATTTTTTTCACCTTTCCCTCACAAATTGTCAGAAAAATGTCTTTTTAAAATGCCATTCATCAATATTTGTTTTATCAAAATTAATTATCTCGATTACTTTATTCGAAGAAGTATTTTGGAGACTACAAATGAAAATTACTAATGGATGAATTCATCCAATTTAGAAATTAAAAATTGTATGTGGGTTAAGCGGTACTAAATCGTGTTTTCCAAGACCAATGAAATGCCCCACGTTGGGCGTCATATGTGTACTTCGGTTTAAAACACACACGTACCTCATAACTTGCATAATAAAAATCAAAAAGTTATTATTATAAATTCAATGTTTTGTAGGAAATAATCCAATTTCAGACACCTACATAATATAATCCAACCGGGCTTTAAATTTTATCTCATGTCTACCCACTGTATATTACCTCTCTATTCTCGAATGCGGTTTGGAAATGCATAATAAACAGCTTACAACATTAAAACTTCATTAAAATTTAATAGTAATAAAATCCTTTTGTTTATTTGTTTTCTTATTGTTCAATGTTACTGCTATTTAAAATGCTTCATTGGAAACTATAAATAGTAAAAACAGTTTTTCAATTTTGTTGGCCTCCAATTAAAAAATATCACTTAATTATTATTATTATGATTGAAAAATCGATAAGTGGAATTAATAAAGGCGCTTGCTGATACTACATAAACTTTTAATATTTTTATTAATCGAATTTTTTCAAAGAAATCTAATTTACATGATGAATAGGGGAAGCTAAAGCAGTTTGCATTTCCGATTCAAAGTTCTAATTATTTTTTTGATAAAAAACTGTGTTTAGTTGCACGCCTCAAAGTTAATGATAGTGGTTAACTCTCCCTAACGTCAAGTCAAAAGATTATGGATTATATTTTTCCACCTAGTGGAACTATGAAAAATTAACTTTTATCGTTAAGCTATTTCATCAAGTAAAATTTTAGTATACAACAACATCTATTTTTTAAAATAAAATTGTAAATATATGGTCGAGTTGCGAAATAGTGAAATAAATATCATAAAGACCTTTCATTTTTTGGGAGTTATTCACTATTTTGGTATTATAAAAGCACATATTTTGAAAAAGAAAAACTTTATTTTAAAGAAACTTAATACGTAAAAAAAAGATATAAATTCAGATTTCATATTAAAGAAAACAAACATGATTACGTAAATGGGTACATAATTACGATATGGGTAATAAAAATTATATTATTTATTATTGTAGGTACTTGCTCGTTATTTATTTTGTTACTTAACAGTTTTTCAAGTTCATAACTTCTTATGTAAGCTAACACTGCCGGTCGATGCTAGGAACACGGAATAAAAAAACAGGAAAAAAACTGTTCGCTATATAATAAAAATGAAAATGCAGAATATCAAAAACGTGAATTTAGAGAAATTAAGAAACTCTGTTGTTAGATACGTTTAATTAAAAAATCAGGGTTTCACCAAATTTTCTACACTTTTCCAGTTTTTCCCTGAATAAAATTGTTCATTTTTGCTTAACTTTTGAAATGTTGGTATACAAAAAACAATTTTTTTGAGAGAAAAATTAATAAAATTATAATTAAAAAATCTTAAAAAAGCAGAAAAAATTGTTGGAAAATCTGCTGAATTGTTAAATCCAAAACAATTGAATTGTTAAATCAAAAACCTTTGAATTATTCGACCAAAAACAATTGAATTATTCAACAAAAACTAATTAAATTATTAAACTAAAAGTAATTTAAATGTTGAACTAAACAGTTGCATTTTTTGACAAATTAGTAGCTTTTTCATACAAAACCATAAAATTTCTGAAAAAACCGCAAAATTATTAAATCAAAGGTTAAAGAATTGTTGAACCAAAAACAACTGAATCATTCGAGAACAAACAATTAAATTATTAATAGAAAAATAATTAAACGTGAAGGCAGCAGATAAATTAGTGAACCTAACAACTGAATTTAATATACACAACAACTAATTTATTAAGCCAATCAGTTGCATTTCTTGACCAAGTAGAAGAATTTTTGTATAAAACAATTGAATTGCTCAAAAACCTTAAATAAAACAATTGAATTTATTAAACAAAACAGTTAAATTTATCAAACAAAAAGTTACATATTTTGACAAAGTAGTAGCTTTGTTGCAGAAAACAGTTGATTTGCTGAAAGATACAATAAAATTGTTGAAAAATTTGCTTAATTGTTAAACCAAAAACAATTGAATTATTCAACTTTCTATGATAGAACAATTCAATATTGTGAAATAACACTAAACGAAACAACAGAATTTATTAAACAAAACAAAACAAAATTGAATTGCTGAAAAATACAGTAAAATTGTTGAAAATTTTTTCGGCTGTTGAACGAAAAACAATTGAATTATTCAGTTATTTTGAATAAAACAATTTAATTGTTGAAAAACACTAACCAAAACAGCAGAATTTTTTAAACAAAACAACTAAATTTATTATACCAAAAAGTTGCATTTTTGACCAACTAATAACTTTTTGCATAAAACAATTGAATTGCTAAAAAATACAGTAAAATTGTTGAAAAATTTGTTCAATTGTGTAACCAAAAACAATTGAATTATTCAGTTTGTATGCATAAAACAATTTATTTGTTGAAAAACACTAACTAAAACAACAGAATTTTTTAAACAAAATATCTAAATTTGTTGAACCGAAAAGTTGCATTTTTGAAAAATTTGTTCAATTGTTGAACCAAAAATAATTGAATTATTCAGTTTTTTGCATTAAATAATTCAATTGTTGAAAAACACTAACCAAAACAATAGAATTTGTTAAATAAATTATCTAAATTTATTGAACCAAAAGTTACACTTTTGATCAAGTATTATTTGCTTTGTTCCACAAAACAATTCAATGCTGAAAAATACAGTAAAATTGTTGAAAAAATTTGTTTAATTGTTGAACAAAAAATAATTTCAAAATTCAGATTTTTGCATAAAACAATTAAATTGTTGCAAAATGCTAAACAAAACAGCTGAATTTATTAAACAAAACACCTCAATTTTTTGAACCAAAGTTGCATTTTTTGCCAAATTATAGCTTTTTGACAAAATAGTAGCTTATTTCAACAAAAAAATTGCACTCTTATAAAATTCAGTAAAATTGTTGAAAAATCTATTGAATTGTTGAATCTAAAACAATTGAATTATTCAAAAAAAAATTAAATTATTAAACAAAAAATAATTTAAATGTTTAAAAAACGCAACAGCTAAATTTGTTAAGCTAAGCTGTTGCATTTTTTAACCAAGTACCTAATATTTAATATAAAAAAATTTTTTTAAAAATTTAATTGTTCAAAAACACTAAACAAGACAACTGAATTGTTACAACTGAACTGAAATATTAAACAAAACAGCTAAATTTATTGAATCAAAAGTTGCATTTTGACCAAGTAGCAGCTTTGTTGCACAAAATAATGAATTGCTGAAAATCAGTAAAATTGTTGAAAATTGTTGAACCAACAACAATTGAATTAATTAATTATTTTGAATAAAACAATTCAATTGTTGAAAACGCTAACCAAAACGGCAGAATTTATTAAACAAAACAGCTAAATTTATTGAACCAAAAAGTTGCATTTTTTCTCCAAGTAGTAGCTTTGTTACACAAAACAATTGTTTTATTCGATAAAAAGAATTGAATTATTTAATAAAAAAACAATTGAATTATTAAAGTAAAAATAATTGAATTATTAAAGTAAAAATAATTTAAAGTTGAACAAATCAATTAAATTATTGAACCAATCAGCCGAATTTATTAAACAAAACTGATAAATGTGTTGAACCAAAAAGTTGCATTTTTTGACAAAACATCAGCTTTTTGCGCAAAATATTGTATTGCTAAAAAATACATTAAAATTGTTGAACAAAGCTCTTAAATTATTGAACCGAAAACAACTAAATTTAATAAACACATCAGCTAATTTATTAAACCAAACAGTTGCATTTAACCTATGCAGTCGAACATATTTTTAAGCGGTTTTTATATTGAGAATTGTTTATGTACGATTTTTTTGTGCTCTATATAAAAAAATTCCATCAAATGCATAGTATAAATAAAAAATGAATAATATTTTTTTAAGGGATTCCTTTTATGGTGTCCCTATCCTCCGCTCAAAACAGGTTCGAGTGGAGTGTATTTTTGGTTAAAAATATTGTTGAAAAACACTGAGCAAAATAGCTGAATTTATTAAGCAAAACAGCTAATTTATTAAACCAAAAAATTGCATTTTTTAACTAAGTAGTAGTTTTTTTGTAGAAAACAATTGAATTACTAGAAAATACCGCAAAATTGTTAAATCAAGGGTAACCGAATTGTTAAACCAAAAACAATTGAATTATTCAACAAAAAACAATTAAATTATTAAACGATAAATAATTAAAATGTGGAACAAAGCAGTTAAATTATTGAATTTAACAAATGAATTTAAAAAATACAACAGCTAAATACGCTAAATCAAACAGTTTCATTTCTTGACCAAATAGTTGTTTTTTGCATAAAACAATTAAATTGTTTAAAAACACTAAACAAAGCAGCTGAATTTATTAAACAAAACACCTAAATTTATTGAACCACAGTTACAATTTTTGAGAAATTGTAGCTTTTTTGACAAAATAGTAGGTTATTTGAACAAAACAATTGAACTCTTATAAAATTTGGTAAAATTGTTGAAAAATCTGTGGAATTGTTGAATCTAAAACAATTGAATTATTCAACAAAACAGAATTAAATTATTAAACAAAAAACAATTTAAATGTTTAAAATACGCAACAGCTAAATTTGTTAAGCGAAAGAGTTGCATTTTTTGATCAAGTACCTAGTAGATTTTTTGCATTAAACAATTTAATTGTTCAAAAACACTAAACAAGACAACTGAATTGAAATTTTAAACAAAACAGCTAAATTTATTGAACCAAAAAGTTTCTTTTTGACAAAGTAGCAGCTTTGTTGCACAAAACAATTGAATTGCAGACAAATACAGTAAAATTGTTGAAAAATTTGTTTAATTGCTCAACGAAAAACAATTGCATTAGTCAGTTTTCTGCATTAAATAATTTATTTGTTGAAAAGTACTAACCAAAACAGCTGCATTTATTAAACAAAACAGCTAAATTTATTTAACCAAAAAGTTGCATTTTTAACCAAGTAGTAGCTTTATTGCACAAAACAATTGAATTGCTAAAAAATACAGTAAAATTGTTGAAAAATTTGATCAAGTAAAGCAATTGATTTATTCGGTTTTTGTATAAATTAATTCAATTGTTTTGAACAAAATAATAGAATTTATTAAACAAAGTAGTTTCATTTTTTGAACCAAAAAGTTGCATTTTTTGACCAACTAATAGCCCTTTTCCACAAAACAAATGAATTGCTAAAAAATACAGCAACATCGTTGATAAAATTGTTTAACCAAAACCAATTGATATATTCACTTTAGTATGCATAGAATAATTCAATTGTTGAAAACTACTAAACAAAACAGCAGAAATAAAAGCAGCTAAATTTATTGAACGATAAAGTTGCATTTTTGACCTAGAAGTAGCTTTTTTGCACAAAACAATTGAATTGCTAAAAAATAAGTAAAGTTTTTGATAAATTTGTTCAATTGTTTAACAAAAAGACAATTTCAATAGTCAGTTTTTTTTTGAATAAAGCAGTTTGTTGAAAAACACTAACCAAAACAGCAAAATAACTAAATTTGTTGAACCAAAAAGTTGCATTTTTGACAAAGAAGTAGCTTTTTGCACAAAATAATTGAATTGCTGAAGAATACAGTAAAATTGTTATAAATTTTGTTTAATTAATTGTTGAACCAAAAACAATTGAATTATTCAGTTTTGTATGCATAAAACAATTCAATTATTAAAAAACACTAAACAAAACAGCAATGTGTTGAATTATTAAAGAAACAATTGAATTATTCAACAAAAACACTTCAATTATTAAACGAAAAACAATTTTAACTAAGCAGTTTCATTTTTGGACAAAACAGTTGCATTGCGAAGCCAAACGCGGCTAAATTATTAAACAAAACCCATTAAATTGTTATAAAATCAAAACTATTTGGGGTTGTTGAATTATGGAACAAAACACTTACATTATTGAACTAAAATGATTGAATTATTAAATCAAAAACAATAAACAGGGCTTCCAACAAATTTCTCAAAACAAGTTCTTCTCTTCTCCAAGTTTTCTACGATTAAAATTGTTATTTTTCCTAACTTTTCGATATTTCGTTAATTTTAAAAATTAAATATGAATTAATTGTAAGAAATACATCCTAAGATTACGAAATAGAAGAACGGCATAATACAAATGTTAAAAAAATAAAACAAAAAAGTAATCTTCAAAATTATGTTAAATTAAAATATTTTTTTAAATTTTCAATATCTAAAGTACTAATTTCCTGACTTGACAATTCAAAAATTTCCTGACTTTTCAGACATTCCAGTTTTTAAAGACGAATGGAACTCGGAGCTATTTTCTATTTAAAATCCTGATAAAAGTGAACTTAAAAGTAGAAAAACAAATTTTCTTTCTTCAAAATTTTGAAATTAGAAAATAATTTCTTCTTATCAAAATTTAAAGCTTTGTTAGATTTTATATTTTTGTTCACATATAAATTCACCCTATATCTTTATAGTTTAAAAAAGAAATTTTATGAAGGAAATTTAGTATTTTCTTCTTGTAAGTTCACTTTTATAATGTTTTTAAGCGTGAAACTTGATTTTTCCTGTTTTTTAGTTTTTGAATAACTGAGAAGCGGGAGTTTAAATTTCAAATTGAAATACTCCAGCTTTCTAATGCCTTGGTTTGAATTTCATGTAAAATTGAAGACCCAGATCTTTTAGACAATACCAGGGATACCATCAACCAATCAGATGTGTATTATAACCTAGAAAATTAGCTATTTCATAAATAATAAATTGGTGTCTTTTGGTTCCAGAACAACAACCACTTTTAAACAAAATTTTACTATGGTCGGGTCGATCCCAAAATTTAATAGATTAAAATTTCTCTTGCGTCGTCGAAAGATTCTCTACTACATAAATATACAATAATAAATTTATGCATTCTACTACATCAGCTGTATAACAGGGTGTGTTAAATGTAGCTATACGACAGAACGCTACAATATTTCCTGTTGAAATTGGTTAAGGAATAAAAAAAATTCAAACAAAATAAATTAAGATACCGTCAAGATTGCGTTTAGGCGTAGATAATTTAACCTTGAAAAATTAATCCTAAATATAATTCTTCAAACTTTAATAGGTAAAGACCACCGTATTTGATAAAAGCAAATAAGAAAAAAGTCCTCGTTCGTGTGATATATCAAAGATAAATACTTCCTCCGCAATACGGCATATCCAAATCTTAACACGAAGTTACGATAGGGATAGACATAAATGCAGATTAGCAGTCTGCAATTAATCTTATTGCATGACCGGATTCAGTGTTACCTTACCAAATTTGCCATCCTCAAATGCACGCTGACATTTTCTGACTGATCTAACCTTTTCTTTTCCTGAATTCAATGTGCTGAGTAAAAACTCATTGTGTTGCTTTGTTTCAGATTTAATTGTTGTAGTTGCGTCGGTTGTAGTTTTAACGGTAGGATCCAACGGTCAAGTTTTTGCCACTTCCGCAATTCGAGGAATACGGTTTCTTCAAATTTTGCGTATGCTTCATGTCGATAGGCAAGGTGGAACTTGGCGTTTACTGGGTTCCGTTGTATTTATTCATAGACAGGTACGTATTAGCCACTATATTCATTTACCGACCACAATAAGGTTTTTGTTTCTTTTAGGAATTAATTACGACACTGTACATTGGTTTCTTGGGCCTTATATTTAGCAGCTATTTTGTATATTTGGCTGAAAAAGATGCTGTAGGAGCAGACGGTAAAAATACCGGCGACTTTGCCAGTTATGCTGATGCCTTATGGTGGGGCGTTATTACGGTAACTACGATAGGATATGGTGACACGGTGCCTAGGACGTGGATGGGCAAAATTGTTGCATCATGTTTTAGTGTCTTCGCCATTTCTTTCTTTGCGCTTCCAGCCGTAAGTATTAAACTGAATTTTATTTCACAAGTTATAACCCCAATCGAGTTATCCCATTTAGGATGTACACATGGTCGGGTTACTTAAGTGACATTTAAACTTTATTTTATTTCTTGATTTTGTTGCAAAGTTGAAAGACATCAACAATCACCGCAACTACATATTACATATCCTTTAGTTCGTTGTTTTGATTTCCCACGAGATCAACTGCTGTTTACGAGTTTCGACCGTTTTCATCGAACACTCGTCGGAAATTGACAAAGTGATATTCCACGGTTAAAATTTTAGATGTATCCGGATTACATTTTCACCTACCTACCTGTAATGGAAAATTTTTAACGAGTTTTTTAAATGAAAGCAACAAAAATAGTTTGACACGCAAACAAACAAACGATATCGTTTGTGCATGTACAAAGGAACGACTTCGTTCTATAGAAAAGCCGAAATTAATTTTATTAATCAACATTTTTCAGCTTGCTGTCATTTTGGTAATGTGGCTGTGTCATTCAATAGCTTGCCAAGATTGAATCGATAAATTTCTCTTTGGCTTTTATGTTGCAAAAATATTTTAATTGCCTCGCAGTATGCATTCCTTTGTTGTTAACTTGAATTAAAAAGATAACTAATGACGAGGTGATGTTTAATTTCCTTGATGGTGTTGTATTTTTTTTTTTTTATAAAAACTGATCTGATTTAAACTTCCGCCTATCTTTACGGCAGCGTAATCCTCAATGTGTCCTTCGATGGTGTCCTACCCGATATTTTACATGTTACCGAAATGTTTTAGCTCCCGAGGATATTTTATTTCTGCAACTAATCGCTCATTTAAATGACAAAATTCTTTTATGGCTTTAATGTTTATGACATAAATCATGAACAAAGTTTATATAGAACTTGAGTGTATTATAGTAGATAAGGATAAAAGTGGATATAAGTTTCAAAATGTAGCTAAAATTGGCACTTTCGTATTTATAAGAGTATGTACACACAAAATTGCGATTTTCTTTGCTAAGCATTTCCAAGTTTCATTTATCATTTTAGACGTTTTAAAGGAAATGCTCCTTTTGATGTACAATAAGCATAGGGTTTCTCCTCAATTTATTACCTACCTGCTTTCATACAATTTGAACATTGTAATAATAAGAAACTACAAAAGCAAATAAGGAAATCTATTCAACTTTTGTGATAATTACCAACTCTGTTAACCAGCTACACAATAAATACGAGCTTTGTCGTTAATTAATATTTTTGATTCCATTGTGTGGATATTTCCGTTTACTTAGCGTAGGTTTATCACCTACCTACTTTATTACTATTATTTTTGCATTATAAGGTTCGCACGCTAAAATGAACTGAATATCTCTGACAGCATACATCGAAGTCAATTTTTCATATGAATGAAATATTTGAATAGAAAATGTGACAAAGTAATCTATAACTCGCTTTTCTATTTTTTAAACTTTTAAGCTACTAGCTAACCTTTGAAACATTCACCTTTATAATATAAAAGGCATTTTTTATTACCTTTGCTGTAAAAATTACTATTAGTCCTTTCAGCAGAATTTCAATCAAGAACTTCATATACTAAATAAACATTCTTGTATAAAATATGTAATAGAAAATTTTAAATAATAAACTTTCGTGTTATATGCTAAATAAAGTGAAAAATGTTGTACCTATGGGTAAATCGGGAAAATGCTGATGTAATCTCAATATTGGCAATTCTTGTATCGGTGCAGCTTTAGCGGTAAAGCTGCATTTACGCGAATGCAGCAGAAGATTTCATGCTTAAACAGGAAGAGAAACTTTTGCAAATAAACAGCGAGAAATGCTCGATTGAATATTATCAAAGAGGTAAACACAGTGGTACCAAATGAGTGTTACTAATTCGATTTTCCAGCTAGAATCGCAAAGCTATAAGTCAACTTGATATCCTCAAAATTTTGTATAGTCCCGCACATATTTTTGATAAAATAATCCTTTCAAAATTTAAATTGCAATAATTTAAGTTAATTTCCAACTTGGAAATGTACTACTTGCCAAGCTTTATCATTTTAATGAAAAGTTAATGTGACGTACTACGAGGTAAAGGAGCCAAGTTTTATTAGTTTACCCTCTCAATATTTTATGTCCAGACAAAGTTGATTTGCAATTTTGATTAACATTTGGTCAAAGTGTAAGGGTTGTTTTCTTAATCATTAAGTTAAACTAGCAAATTTAAATTACATGCAAATTTTCCATAGTTTTTCATCCAATGCCTGTCGGGGAAGGAAGGATTTCTTCGTCTGAATCGAAGAATAAACGTCCACGTGGGTATTTATTCAGCAGCAATTTACAAATAATTTGTAGAAAAGATTGTTTGCCATGAAAAGAACTATGACCATTGATTAAACAGTGAAATAAAAAATGAAGGTTAAAATTATTTAAAATAATCGTGCAAACAACATTTGAAAACAAAGCAAAAAGTTTCATAATGAAAGGTTGGCAATATGAAATGAAAGGTCAATAATGACCAACAATGCGTGCGGGCGCAAAAATCCTTTAAGTTTAAAAAGTAAATTAACACCAAATGCACAAATAAAATGTGGAAGAAAGATAAAGAGAACTGGAATTGAAAGGTTTTAATTAACAACAAGGATTTTGAATATGTAAACGGACATGAAACTCAATTACAACAAAAATGGAAGATGATCATCTGTTTAACAAGACATCACCCAACTCGCAATTTAAATAAGAAATAATTTAAATTTAGATAAAATCAAAAGTGGTGATAAACTTAAAAACATTTAATTTATAATTTAAAATTTCGTTAGGGTAGTTTTAATTTGAATTTTTTAGAGATTTATTCCAATAAATGGTTATTGCAAAAAGAATTTAATTTTTCCCGTCGATAAAAAATACTAGCGAAGCAAAATACGAATTCATGCTAAAATCCGAAGGAAATTTACCATCAAAATTTAAATTTAGCGTAAGTCTATTGTACGTGACATTCAAATTTACACAAAATCGAAGAATAAAATTAATTGAACCGTAGCAATATGTACTATATGCAAAATGAATATCCATCAGTGCTGTAGTGCTCAAGAAAATTTTAAAGACGATTAATAATTTAGTTTTGTTCTGAAAGATAACATACAGGGAGTTATGAAGTACTCCCCTCCCCTGCTATCTTTATACCCTCGCGGCCTTTATTTTGTATTATTGACAGATCCTTCACATTTTCAGAATGTTTCTAAAATGTAAATCTCCCTTCAAGTACCATGCCGGGTCTTCCCGAAGTACGTGCTGTGCGTATTACATAAATCTATAGAGAATCTATTGTTATCACCAAGTTATTGACCGTCTAAAAGTTTAATTTATTAATAGAATTAATGTAATTAAATTTTTTTCTTCTTCCTTGAAAATGCAAAGCCAACAATAATATTAATTGAAAAGTAAAAGGTTAATTTAAAAGTGCTCTCAAAACTGTATTTTCTTCGAATAAGTTCAGAGTGAAAGTAATAATTACAAAAAACACCCAGTTTAATATTTTACAGACGAGCTAGTTGGAAATCTGAGCTTGCAGCCCAGTGTCGGAACCACACTATTCATTGAGGGGGGGGCATTCTTCCGTAATCTCCATCCATCGTAAGGGGCAGTCCAACATAATCTTCGTTATTGGTGCTGATTTTCAAAATTCACATAATAATAAACAGGATTATTTAAGGTTTTATTTCAATACAGCAATTAAAACAACTCAAAGATTCACGAAATTGCTTTAAAGAGGGGTACCCCCAAGGGTTTTGACTAGGACAAAAATTTTATTTAAAATATTTCTTAAAAAGTGTTTTCTATCATCACCTCAGAGGTTCTCCATGGTCGAGAGGACACTCTGTATATACGCGCGTCGAATCTCGCTTCGAAGGTTTTCGCCAGTCGTTTTGACGCATTATAGAGCGGCCGCGCAACCTTCCGAGACAGCCCTGCCCCGACCGCCACTTCAACGGCTATCCTCTTCGGAAGCATCGACATATAAATATACGCGCGCGTCCGTTCTCACTTCCGCAGGGTTTTCGGCTCCAGAAAGTTCGCAGGACCTACTTTGCCGCTTTTGCAAAACCTAATTTGCTTCCGCCTATTGCTCGGACCACATATTTTAGACATTTGAAAAAATGTAAATAAAATAAAAAGATAGAATATTAGAATTAAGATAGAAGAGATTATTGCAGATTTTCTTGCCAACCGACGATCCCGCGCGTGTTTATGCCTCCCACGAGCCTTATGTCTGATTTCTTCACTTATACTTATTTTCAAGTTAGCAAACCTTATGTTAAATTAGCGAAATAACCAATCAGACGACTACAAAACAAATAAATCAATCATCTGATTGGTTATTTCGTCAATTTAACCTGAAGTTTGCTAACTTGAAGATAACTATGAGTGAAGAAATCAGGCATTAGACGGGTAACTTCAAAGCTTTAACGCCCGACGGCCTACTCCCGTTCTCTAACCCTGTTTCCAAAAATCTGCCTTCATTCAATAATTGTACTGTGTATACCTAAAACTGCACGGCGAAAGAGTTGATTCCAGAAAGTGACTTTTCGTGCAGCAGTTTTCAATGGTTGCCATGCCTAGGTTTCAAAAATGTCCAGTGCGTCATCGCCCTTATATTTGACCAGATATTTAAAAAGATATTTTGATCCAAATTACCAAAATTTTTCAAACTACCAAACCGACGTCACCGAGCAGGAGCCAGACGCACAAACCGCTTAAATATGTACATAATCCAAATTTGTTTTCATTTGCACCAAATATGTTTTAATATACTTCAAATATTGTTTTCCTTGTTTCATATCTGTTTTAATTTGTACCAAATTTGTTTTCATTTGCTCCAAATCTGTTTTATTTACTTCAAATATTGTTTTCACTTGTTTTATATCTGTTTTCATTTGCACCAAATTTGTTTTCATTTGTTTCAAATATGTTTTAATATACTTCAAATATTGTTTTCCCTAGTTTCATATCTGTTTTGATTTGCACCAAATCTGTTTTCATTTACTTCAAATATTGTTTTCCCATGTTTTACATCTGTTTTCATTTGCACCAAATTTGTTTTCATTTGTTTCAAATATGTTTTAATATACTTCAAATATTGTTTTTCCTTGTTTCATATCTGTTTTAATTTGTACCAAATTTGTTTTCATTTGCTCCAAATCTGTTTTCATTTACTTCAAATATTGTTTTCACTTGTTTTATATCTGTTTTCGTTTGCTCCAAATTTGTTTTTATTTGTTTCAAATATGTTTTAATATACTTCAAATATTGTTTTTCCTAGTTTCATATCTGTTTTGATTTGCACCAAATCTGTTTTCATTTACTTCAAATCTGTTTTCATTTGCTCCAAATCTGTTTTAATTTGCACCAAATCTGTTTTCATTTACTTCAAATATTGTTTTCACTTGTTTCATATCTGTTTTCATTTGCACCAAATTTGTTTTCATTCGCTCCAAATCTCTTTTCATTTGTCTAAATATGTTTTCAGTAGTTTCAAATATGTTTTCGTTTGCTCCAAATTTGTTTTCTTTTGCACAAAATTTGTTTTCATTTACTTTAAATATTGTTTCACTTGTTTTATATCTATCTTCATTTGCACCAAATTTGTTTTCATTTGTTTCAAATATGTTTTCATTTACTTCAAATATTGTTTTCACTTGTTTCATATCTGTTTTCATTTGCACCAAATTTGTTTTCATTTGCACCAAATCTGTTTTAATTTGCACCAAATCTGTTTTCATTTACTTCAAATATTGTTTTCAATTGTTCAAATCTGTTTTCATTTGCTCCAAATTTGTTTTAATTTGCACCAAATCTGTTTTTATTTGCACCAAATCTGTTTTTATTTGCTTCAAATTTGTTTTCACTTGTTTCAAATATGTTTTCGTTTGCTCTAATTTGTTTTCATATACTTCAAATATTGTTTTTCCTAGTTTCATATCTGTTTTAATTTGCACCAAATTTGTTTTCATTTGCACCAAATCTGTTTTCATTTACTTCAAATATTGTTTTCACTTGTTTCATATCTGTTTTCATTTGCTCCAAATTTGTTTTAATTTGTTTCAAATCTGTTTTCATTTACTTCAAATATTGTTTTCACTTGTTTCATATCTGTTTTCATTTGCTTCAAATTTGTTTTTACTTATTTCAAATAAGTTTTCGTTTACTCAAATTTGTTTTTATTTGCTCCAAATCTGTTTTCATTTGCACAAAATAATACTTTAAAAGGTATAATTTTTAATCTTGTTTTAAGACAAAACGCTTACTTTTAAGTATTGTTTGAAAGAATTGAAAAGGAGGAATAAGGAAATAAAGGAAAATATAAATTAAAAAGAAAAGCTAAAAAGCAAGAGGAAAGGAAAAGAGTGCAAGGAAATATGAGAAAGAAAAAAAATTAAAAAAGGAAAATAAGAAGAAAGGATGGGAAGCGGTATTTCAAAATTAATTGAGCAAATCCTACATAATTATTTATGGTGTCTATGTTCAAATTGAAAATAATAATTACAAAAAGCACGCAGTTCAATGTTTTACAGACGGGCTAGTCTGAAATCTGGAACTCCAGACTTCAGTCTCGTAACTACACTATTCATCGGGGGCATTTTCTATTTTGAACGGCAATCTTAGTTATTTATTGTGATGTAAAATTTAATTTTTGTTATTTAGAAGGTGGTTGTATGTGCGGTGGTGTGGAGACACTGCCAAAATTAGGAATGAAAATTTTGTTTTAAAATTGGTATGATTATGATGATGATGGTATGATAGACGTGTGGTTGAGAGTGATAGAAAAGAATAAAATTTTGTTATCGAATATAATTTTTTGTAATAAAGAGGTCGAAAAAGAAAATATTGATTTTTATTTGACCGCTGAGTTGGTTTGGGGTGAGTGTCTGTGGTGAACCCAGAGGGTGAAAAATTACAGGACATTATATATTAGCTGTTGTGCTATTTTGACAGTGTCCTTATCTGTTAATCAATACTCGATCTTATAAATTTTGGTTAAAGACAATTTCAAGATTCACTGGGGCAGTCCTTAGCCAAAGTACAGTTCATAGTAACGGATTTGCTCAGTTTTGCTCAGAAATAAGTTTTGTTAGTGTATTACTAACTGCCTTCGATCATTTTCTCCTTGCGAGAAAAATTCAAGGCGACTAAAATATGGGTATCCCTGTTCCGCCTGAAAGTAGGCAGGAACACGGTGAATCTTGTTAATCCATTCATACGCGTTTTAAATTCCCCGCTGCCATTCCTTCCGAGAATTTTTACTTCCACCTCGTTTTTTAACTTAAAAAAATTAAATTACTTAAACCTTTGGATTGAAAGGCACCTTCAATCAAATCACAACGAAACCATCTCAATAAATTTTTATTCTTCTGAATAGAAATACATCGAAATAGAATCCATAGAATTTGAAGCATTTCGAGATAAAATTGCAATGTAGTACAACCGTTAAATTATCTTTGAAGTTTGTTGGGTATTAAAACTCTTTGAAACCCTGGGGATGTAGCCGTGCTGTGACTGCAATATCACGCTGCGATTACTCTAAACATACTACATAAATTCTAAATCTCACACTAAGAACAATAAGTAAATTATAATCACACTGAAAATTTTTCAGGGTATTTTGGGTTCCGGATTTGCTTTAAAAGTTCAACAAAAGCAGCGTCAAAAGCATTTCAATCGTCAAATTCCTGCAGCTGCCATGTTAATTCAATGTTTATGGAGATGCTACGCGGCCGACAAAAGTTTCAATTCCTCGGCAACGTGGCAAATTTATTTACGAGATACGAACTACAATGGATCAAATCAAACATCTTCCTTATTATCATCCAATCTGCCATTATCAAAAGTAAGTATATAAGTTCAAACTAAAGATTCTCATCCTTGTACGAGGTAAATTCCAGAAGTAGATTTTTTTATAAAAAGAAAGATCAATTTTTATCTACTTAGTCCGTAAACATTCACTAATTGTATGTTAATTTCTATGGTGATTTATGTTAGACACACAATAAACCGAGCACATTTTGACATCGGACGATGTGTAAATTCTGGAATATACCTTGTAGCTGCCTGATTGTTACGTCATGTTCAAAACAGTGTAACCTAATTATTTGAAAATTACTTGAGAAAACCCTTAAACAACGTTTTAAGCTCGAGTAATTTATTAACATTTTATGTGCCTTATTACATTTTTACATTTTTTAAAAATTACCCTGCATTTTTGAAGAAGTAACTTGTCCAATTCATTTGGGTCATTACGAAGTCATCCACATGAGTTTTTGGTTTCATAAATAATTAAACGTTTTTTCTTGTAAATAAAAAATCTCATTAACTTTTCGGTGTTCTGTAGCATTTAAAATTGCATGTTGTTACACAAAAAATTGTGCTGTAACAAAAATGTTCAAATAAAAATGTGCTCAAGTTAAATTCGTAAAAGCAACAAGTAGAACTTTTAGATGGTTATCAAGTAATTTTATGTTTGCTAAACTTCGTCGAGAAAGTTTTTCAAGTAAGCAAAATGTGTTCGAAAGGAATATTTAAACTTTGATAGTGCATTAAGGAATCAAGTTGCTATCGTAGAATATAACATTTTTTTTCTAAATCGGTGATATTTTCCAGCTTTCATAATATCAAAAAAGCTAACATTTCCATAACTTACAATTTTTATTGGTCGTCGATGATCGTGTGGAGTGATGAAATGCAAAGTTCTGCTTAAATTACCAACTTGCTTGCGAGTTTTTTATTACGTGAACATAAAGTATCGAACTGTTTTATTTGTAGTGTTACACTCCAACTATCATCAGGAACTTTGATGTGAAAAGTTTGTGTTCGATTTTTATGCTGCACATTGGAAAGAGCATCTTTTTTCTAAATTCTCTAAATAATATATAAATTTGGGGAAATTTTTTTAAAAAATTGAGAAGTTTGATGTTTGAATAATTTCTGCTCATGTAATTTCGTTGTTCCGATTAACCAAAATTTACATATTTATTGCAAGTATGAATAATTAGGTAGGCCAAAGACCCCTCGGCTTTGGTGAAGACATACACTCCTAATATTAATTCACGAGATAACAGCTGATAAAAATTTACATGCATAGTAAGTTTGCATACAATTTTACTTGAATTATTGAAATCTTCCAAATATCCGCTCGTACAAAAATTTTGTTTTTTTGTGTTGGGAAAATAATCTCATGTTTACATACTACAAACTAAACCAAGACATTATGCTAAGTGTAAAGTAACATTTCATTTCTATGTATTGCAATATGAATAAGTGAGGGTGTAGCTACACCTCTGGAGCCTGGTGGTTTAATCCCCAGGATAACGATGAATGTGGTACTGTATAATTTGACGTGTAAGTTTGCTGAAGTCGTTGTTTTTGCCTTTCTTCGTAAATATTTAAATTCTTTATTAAGTTATCCAAAACTTAGACATTTTCATGACTTGTAACGCTGAAATGAAAGAATATCCAACTCCAATAACACGGCATCGATTACATCTGGCTGGAGGGTACTGACAAACCGGATTTAGAAAAGGTTTCAGGACAATTAACAATTTCCAGACGGTTCAAACTTGAATCTGAAAGAGTGAAAAATACAATCCTTCATCTTGGATTTATCGACCCCCGATGATTTCTAACTTTTATTTTATATTGTTGACTGATTCCGCGGCTACTAATTGTAACCTTCAAAACCATGCTAGATTTGTTGTCCTTTATTTTCGGTGCACAATTTATGACTTTAGAGTCATAAGTTTGCAAATTTTTCTTCTTAGAATTTAAGCATTCTGGTCGGTCAAGTTTTACAAATGCTCTTGGAGCATTATGTGCTCTCTCAGATCCCAAGTGCTGAACATCCACCCTTCGGAGTACTGTTGTGAATCAGAAATGTTCTCAATGAGTCTAGAACTGCCGTAGGCTTTTCGGATTACATTAAAGAGGTTTAAAGGTTTTTTGAAAATTTATTAATAGTCTACAATTTTTTTATGAAATTTTAATTTCGCAGACTTGGTTTATAAACCCGACAAAATAAAATCCATCATCATTTAAAATTATTAAAACATTCAAAAATTATTAGCCAGAATTTTTTATTTGCTTGAATTTGGTACTTGATTTGTCAACCGAATTTGGTTAATATCAAAAGTATAACTTTTCCAATGGAACAATGCTTAACAATACACCTACACTCCAAACAAATAAATAAGTCTCGCACGCACGGCACGCACAATTCCAACGTAATCTTCGTCAAAGTTGGTGCTGATTTTTAAAATACACGTAATAATAGGAAGGATTATTTAAGATTTTATTTTAATACAGCAATTAACCTCCAAGGACAAAAAATTTATTTAAAAATATCTCTTAGAAAAATGTCTTCTATCAACACCTCAGAGGTTTTATGGACACGGGGACACTTTGTGATACACGCGCGTCGAATCTCGCTTCCGAAGATTTTCGCCTCCAACCCGTTTTCCGACCCTGATTCCGTCAAAAATCCGTTTCCACCCAATTACTCTTACTGTTTATATCTGAAACTGCACGACGAACGGAATCAATTCTGGGAAGCGACTCTTAGTCGGCAGTTTTGTATAGGAACAGTATCTCAGTTCGAATCCTCAAAATGTCCAGTGTCACATAATGACATAGTTACAGTAATAACATTATCTGTTTTGTGATTACCAAAAACGTTTAGCTTTCGAGCTAAACTTGACCAGATGTGATTTGATGACTTAAAAAGATATTTTGAACAGATTATCCAAAATAACAAAATTCTTCAAACTACCAAGCAGACGTCACCACGCAGGCGTTACCAAGCAGGAGCAAACGCACTATTTTGACGTCTTCTTCTGGTGTAAGCACACTTTCAAACAACTTGAACCGCATAAGTGCATAATCCAAATTTGTTTTCACTTGTTTCAAATCTGTTTTCATTTGCCCCAAATTTGTTTTACTACTTAAAAATAGTTTTACCGTCCTTAAATTTGGAATTACTAATGGCACTTTCAGTATTTTTATTTTCGGAATTTGACTTTGATGATTTAGTTTTCAGTGTTTTTGCTTTCGGTGTTTTTGTTTTTCGATGTGTTTGTTTTCGTTTTTTTGACGTGGAATCAAAATAACCTAACACGCTAACCATTCTAGAGGTAACGGAGCAGATATTTCAAATCTGTTTTCATTTACTCCAAATCTTATTTAATTTCACCAAATCTGTTTCCATTTACTCCAAATTTGTTTTCATCTAGTCCAAATTTGTTTTCAATTGTTTCAAATTTGTTTTCACATGTTTCAAATCTGTTTTCATTTGCTTCTATTTATTACAAAAATACGTTATCATCTGTACAAAATAGGTATTCAATTACTCCAAAACTGTTTTCATTTACTCCAAATCTGTTTTCACTTGCACCAAATTTTTTTTCATTTGCCCCAAATCTGTTTTCATTAATGCAAATTTGTTTTCATTTACTCCAAATTTGGCGAAAACAAAAACGCCAAAAACAAAAACATCGAAAACAATAACGTCGAAAACAAAAACACCGATTTTTAGAAACAATAAATTTTTAAAAATAGTATTATTTTAGTTCTCCTGGAAAAGTTTCTAGTGACATCTATGATTGAATTTGGTGATTTTTTAGCTAACTTTTGGTGATTTTATTGTTTTAATCAAACTGGGCACTGGTACTACTTAAAAAAAGTTTTACCATCCTTCAATTTGGAATTACTAGTGGTACTTTCAGTATTTTTATTTTCGGCATTTGACTTCGATGATTTTGTTTTTAGTGTTTTTGCTTTCGGTGTTTTTGTTTTCGATGTGTTTGTTTTCGTCGTTTTGACGTGGAATCAAAATAACCTAATACGCTAACCATCCTAAAGGTAACGGAGCAGATATTTCAAATCTGTTTTCATTTATTCCAAATCTGTTTTCATTTACTCCAAATTTGTTTTCACATGTTTTATATTATGTTTTCATTAACTCCAAATCTGTTTTCATTTACTCCAAATTTGTTTTCATTTACTCTAAATTTGTTTTCACATGTTTCAACTCTGTTTTCATTTCCTTCCATTTATTAAAAATATGTTTTCATCTGTACAAAATAGGTATTCAATTACTCCAAATCTGTTTTAATTTACTCCAAATCTCTTTTCATTTGCACCAAATTTGTTTTTATTTACTCCAAATCTGTTTTCATTTACTCAAAATCTGTTTTCTTTTGCACTAAATTTGTTTTCATTAATCCAAATTTGTTCTCATTTACGCCAAATTTGGCGAAAAGGAAAAAAACGCCGAAAAAAACGCTAAAAACAAGAACTCCGAAAACATTAACGTCGAAAACAAAAACACCCATTTTTAAAAACTATAAATTTTTAAAAATAGTATTATTTTAGGCCTTCTAGAACATTTTCTGGTGACACCCATGATTGAATTTGCTGATTTTTTTAGCTAACTTTTGGTGATTTTATTGCTTTAATCAAAACCTGTTTTCATTTGCTCCAAATTTGTTTTCACTTGTTTCATACTCCTGAATGTTTTCACTTACTCCAAATCTGTTTTCATTTGTACCAAATCTGTTTTCATTTACTCCAAATTTGTTTTTATTTACTCCAAATTTGTTTTCAATTGTTTCAAATCTGTTTTCAATTGCTCAAAATGTATTTTCATTTGCTTTTAAAAGAAAAAGCGAAGAAGCAATAGAAAAGGAAGAGAATGCAAGGGAAATGAAGAAAGAAAGAAAATGAAAAGGAAAAATAAGAGGAAAGGAAGGGAGGCGGGATTTCATAATTAATTGAGGAATCTTATTTATGGGATCTTATTATGGAATCTTAGTTATATTTATGGTGCCTATGGTAAGTACCAAGTGGGTGTATACTAAAAGGCGTGCATTGTACACTTGGTAAGTGCTTGAATCAGTGTAGTGTTTTTCCCGCTCAAGGTGATGCAATGGAGCTTTTCGAAGAATGTGCAATATGATGGATTTCTGCCGACTTACAGAACTTAATGATATGCCCAAAACGCTGGCACTTGAAGCACCTTACAATGTTTATACCCTGTAGCTTCGCCAACTTACCTGATCCCTCCATAGCATGGTTTGTCAAACCATAGTTTTATATGCCTTATCTTTTCAGTGAACGGAGTTATTGGATTTGATCCACTCACTCTTTTCAATACTTTTTACGGGATCTAAAAAATTAAATTTTATTGTATTCAAGAGTTCTTTCTTGACGACAAGCTTGCCCACCAAAGAGATAGACCGAGATGGCAAAACTACTAATTAATTCAGCCATTTTGAACACGCATTTGTTGTTTGACAATCGAGCTATCATTAAATATTCGGTTTTGAAAGGCAATACGCTTACGCAAATTAAAGACGAGTTGGGCACTGTAAACGGGGACTCTGCAGCAGCATTTACCACAGTGAAATTTTGGGCAGCTGAATTTAAACGTGGCCGTTCCAGTTTGGGGGGCGAGGAACGTTCGGAATCTCCAAGAACTGCACCCACTGACGATAACATCGCTCAAGTTCACCAAAAAGATCTTATAAAACCGTAGAATTAAATTTAGAGAGATAGTAGAGGCTATGAATATGTCCAAAGATGTTTGTCACATATTAAATCAAGATTTAGGCATGAGTAAGCTGTCCGCGCTTTGTATTGTAGACGAAACTTGGACTACAATTATACTTCAGAAACAAAAATACAGTCAAAATAGAAAACTGCAAAGAGGGAATCGGCTCCAAAAAAGGCAAAAACTGTTCTTTCCACTGGGAAAGTGATGGCAACTGTTTTTTGGGATAATCATAGTTATCTTAATCGATTATCTTCAAAAAAACAAGAACTATTACAGGAGCATACTACGCAACATTACTTGACAAGCTAAAGGCAGAAATTGCGAAAAAACGGCCACATTTGCAGAAAAAAAATTTTTATTTTATAATTCTACATTCTAATTTGTTTCATTATTCTACATCTTTTCGTCTGTCTGCTCTTTTGTTTGCTAGTTCTACTGATTTTTTTCTCCATCCGAAGATATTCCCATTTTACGTTTCCTTTTGCTTTCCATATTCCTTTCTCTCTTTTCTTTCTATTTTTATTAACGCCAGAATTTTTTTGTGATGGGTTTTGTTGGATTTCTGATCTGATTGCTTTCATGTACAATATTCTTGGGAATTTTCTCATCGCTCCTCTCGTTCTAATAACTGGCAATCCTTCTCGATCTGCATTGATTATACTATTTACTTTTCCTCTACAATTAAACCAACTATTTTGTATGGCTCGGGTTCATGAAGAGGAGAAGAAGATAAAAATATGAGATTACCCAATTTCGGGGTTTCCGGGACATTTTTTGTACTCTTGCATTAATATTTTTTCATTTGGGAGCTTCTTTTGTCAACATGAATTGTTCGGTGAATTTATTCTTTGCATCTGAATTTACTTGTTTGTAATTTTTCCTTTAAATTTATTATTTGTTTTATGCGCAGTCTTAATAATAAGATTTTTTTTATTCGGCAAATAAATTTTCCTTTTTAAAGATTGCGAAAATTTATTTACAAATTATTTATTACGTAAGTAATTACTTCAAACATGACGGAAAGTTTCTATAAACGCTTTCAAGATTAAAGTGATGTAGGTACATTTAAGTATAAAATTATGTTATCGTTTATAATTATTTTACTTGTTTTGTAAAAGCTAAAACTAATTAAATGGTGGAAAATTTGTTTTTCTATGGCTGGAAAGTAACAAGTGCCCTATTTTGAATAATAAACTTCCCTAGTTAACCTTATTTCTGATGTAATGACGAAATTAATTAAGTACTACTTAGGTTCTTAAATTACCTGCCAAAGAGCTGAAACTGTTGCGAGTTACTTCTTCAAAGATCATCCAAACCAAAAATATGTTAGTTATAGTTATTTAGATACAGTGTTCAATGTTTCGATGTTAAGTTTGCATGGGTTGGGTCAGTCCCTTGTATTACAGGTAGCTAAAAAAGCGTCGGTTTTAAAAAGACGAAAATCGAAAAATAAAATGGATCCGCCCGGTACTCCACAAGGTGATGCACCAACACCTTCTCCATGTGATAATTCATCCGACGTTGTTTATTATGTAGAAGAGCCTAAAGCAGGTGAGCGAAATTTATTTTATTTACTACTTTCAGGAGGTTAAATTTGTTTATTTTTTAGAAGTGAAAATTTTTTGAATACAATTTTTCTTTGCATTTTTAAAAAAACTTTTTCAATTTGCATAAGCATAATACGTCGCATATCTGACATTCATGTATTTACGTTCTATTGTAGGCACACCAAATAGAGTAAGAAGAGGAGAACGAGAAAGTTCAAGAGGAGCTGTATTTATGAGCCAAACTAGCACGGTGACAGAAGCAGCAAGCGACGATATAGACGATCTCGATGGAGAGCTTCCTCGTGTTACTCTGTAAGTACCTTCTACTTTATGTAAAATCCCCCAAGATTACTTTGAAGCGAATATTCAAAAGAACTCGTTTTCTCTTCCATCGTTTAACTAAAATTCGAATAATACTAGAATCTTAAAATACTGAAAATGATTACCTACTCCACGACAGCTAACACTTTCTATTCAATTCCATTCATAATTCCTTAATTGTCAGTACATAATTTTCCTCCTAAAGGTACATTTAGACGCTATAATAATTTGCGTCAAAGCACTTCTCGATTTATAAATAATTGTTTCATTTTTCTGGATAAAAAATAAAATAATGTTAAATACATGGTCACTGAAGGTGATAACTTCTGATGCGGATATTCGGAATTTCCTATCGAATAAAAATGTTACACTTAATCAGCATCGCGGATTTAAATCGTCCCATTGAAGCTGTTTTTCTGCCAATACGCAAACCAAATGCAAAAAGGTTACCTAAAGGAGATGCTACTGCGTCAACATTAATACTATTGACAACAAATATTAACTATGCTACTTGATTCATCCAAATCCCTTCTGCATGAGGACTTCAAAAATACTTAAGAATAATACCACACTTTAAAAAAATGAATCTAAACACAGCGTTTTAACACAGTTTAAACATCGGTTTAAAAATTACAATATCAACAAATAGTACTCGTGTGCGCAATGTATCATAACAAATTCTAAATCAATCAAATAGTGATTAATGTTCCCCAAATGCGTGAGTACAAGCGACACGATAACTCAAAACACATTCGTAAGTCTCTTTGACGTTGACAATATGAATTAATTATACGAAAGTTTACCTTAATTCAGGAAATTCAACGATTGCAATTTTTTTATAGTTGCATAAAATTAAAACAAACGTCGCCGTCGCCACATTTGAATAGAAACCTGAATTAAAAATAACAGTATTAGCATGTCAAAACGGCGAAAACAAAAACACCGAAAACAAAACACTAAAAACAAAAACACCAGACGGAAAAACGGTTAAAACAAAAACGCCGAAAACAAAAACGCCATAAACAAAAACGTCAAAAACAAAAACACCGATTTTTAAAAATAGTATTATTTTATGCCTCCTGGAAAATTTTCTGGTGACACTCATGATTGAATTTGGTGATTTTTTAGCTAACTTTTGGTGATTTTATTGTTTTAATCAAACTGGGCACTGGTACTACTTAAAAAAGTTTTACCATCCTTCATTTTGGAATTACTAGTGGTACTTTCAGTATTTTTATTTTCGGCAATTTGACTTCAATGATTTTGTTTTCAGTGTTTTGTTTTTCGATGTGTTTGTTTTCGTCGTTTTGACGTGGAATCAAAATAACCTAACACGCTAACCATCCTAACGGTATTGAAATGGAAAATGGTATTGAAATTTGATGATATAACACGTGCGATCTTTAGGAACTTGAAATAGTAGGGGGGGGTAAAAAAAGGAAACCTGCTTTTTTATTTAAATTTAAATATTTCAATTTTACAAAACTCAAAAGAGCTAGGTCGTAGGATAATAGTAGTTACAATATTCGATAATACCTTTACCAAATTCCTTCCGACCGTGCTGCCGTACAATCATAAAATCTAATAAGTCGAGTTACTATAAATTAAGTTAATAGATAAATCTGATTGCACCACAAATGCCTACATTTTAGTGTAAAAATGCAGATAATCAGTATCTCATCAAATATGACAGTAATAAATTAAAAATCAATTTTTAATAACTTGACTTACTAGGTTCTTTGATTGTGTAGCGTGTCTCTTTCATACGATGCTAGCAATATCTTTTAGATACTAAATACCAAGATCTTCTTTTACGGGGACTTCCATGCATCTTTCCATGCAAAGATAAAAATGTAATCGGAAAAAAATAATCTTCTCTGGGTCAGGTCACCCGGCTTTGTTCCCACTTTGACTCATTTTGAGAAATTACAAAGAGTCGTATGTTTGAATCCCACTTCCTGACGAGCTATAAGTTGGTGGCGTTTTTCAAAATTTTCAAAGATTATTTCAAATCGTCGTCGAATCACCATAGCAACAGCCAATAGAGATATCTTTAATTTATTATCAATGAAAATGAACTGGCAGAGACCGTGGGGTAGTAGGCGGTATGAAATACTTCCTAATGCCGCAGTACGTGGAAGCAAAATATTAAATGTTGAAAAATTATACAGAAATTTTACGATGCTGGATTAGCTTTCCTGGCAACAACGACAGATTTCATAACCCCCCCCCCCCGGTAAACAAGTTAATTTTAACTGAGCTTCTTCCTATTCTTTTCTTTTTTTCACAATTTTGCCCGTTTTGTATCTTCATCTTAAAATCCGCATAAAGGGAATCCTTTAAAAAAATATTATATTTTTTATTCATACTATACATTTGATGAAATATTTTGATATATCGCACAAAAAATCGCACGTAAATAATTCCGCATATAAAATCCGTATAAAAAAAGGTTTGACAATATCTTCTTTACTTGATTCTCGTCACTTCTTCTCATTAAGTGTCTCAGCCACCGATTTCGTTGTGCTTTTATGTTTTGTACCCTTCATCTGTTCATCGTCTGGCTGAAGGGTATTCCCCCTCCTGTTTGTACATATTTGATGAGCTAAATATGTTTTGTAATAATTATTATTTTTAATTTGGAGTCATTCGAAGAAACTACATAAGAAATGGGTTCAATTCCGTTGAAAACTTGGGTTTTCTACTATTTGTTAATTCTCCCGTAAAATTGAGTCAAAATGTCACCTCACCATAGCAACAGCTACGCAGATATACATATTGCTATGATTCTTTTTATTTGCATTTGTTTGAATATGCAATTTTTGGGTGCTAGAACCGATAAATATACCATTGAATTCTTTTTAATCTTTTGTTTCGACTAATTTTTCTAATTTGAGATGGCATGAGCTCTTTATAAACATGTTGTTTGATATTAAGGAGAACAATTAAAATCCCATTTAACAATTTAAACTTCGAGAAGCACAGGTTTCGTTAAATTATCCAATTTAAAATTGTTTTTAATAATCAATTTATAAAATTTAATTCTTTAAATCATGCAAAATGTCCTTAAATTTCCTATCCAAATTTTCCTTTAAATTTCCCCAAAAATCTTAAGAATTTATTGAAATTTTAAAGTTATAAAATGAGATATTAATTTAAATTTGTGTGACCACGGCTTACTTATCAAAATTTTGTTATTATTTTTGCTGTTTAATCAACTTTTGTTATTAATTAAATTTTAAAATTTTGTTTTCATCAAATTTTTAATTAAAATATGTTTTCTGTTGATATTTTGAATCCCATATGCCACTGCTTTTCGAAATTTTGCTGACTTCCTTTTTTAAACCTTCCATCTAATTCGTTTGTTTTTGTTTCCGTTTAATTTTTGTGCACTTGGTTTGATTTATAATTTTTAATTTAAATTATATTAAGCCAATAATTATTTATAATTGCCGTCTTTACCATTACTGTACATCATTTAAATTTTTAATTCTTCAACACAATTCATTTATTTTTAATTTAATCTTCTTAATTATTTTATTAACTTTACTTGGTTTACTTAACTTGAGGAAAACGTAAAAATTGGGTCCGAAACTAAATTTGGCGAGAGTCTATCAAACCCTGATTGCGATTTTCAACATTTTTTGAAGAATAAAAAATCAAGTTTGCGCTGAGATCCCAAATTACCTCCACAAATAATTCCGCTCATAAAAAATTAAATTTTAGTGGATGTTATATTTAAAATTTATGTGCTAGAGGTTCACGCCGCCTGCGGCGCGCCACTATAAAAAACATCTTTGAAATACGGTCGTAGTCGAAATTATGGGCCCTTGACGCGACAAATGCTTAAGACTTAGCCAGGACGAATTATACGAATATTACAAAATAATTTTTTTTTTCATGTGTTTCTCATGAAAAATTTAAATTTGGGTTTAATGTTGGACCTATCAAATTCATTCTCACCTTAAAAGTCTTGAATTTATGTACTCTTTCGTTTGACATAGCTGTTTTTATAGGAAATTTTCAAATCAGGGTAATCAACTCTTGCTCTAATTTTTTTTACAAAATTTGGCTGAACCTTTGTCGAAGTGCCAACTCAAAGCATTTAAACTTCTCCTCCATATTTTTAAATTTTAATTTGTGTTTACATTCTTTGATTTCAAACTTTTATTATATCATTTACGAGGGTCAACCGCTAGAGGAAATAGTGTACAATTAACTTCACACTTCACGTACATCATCATAATTCTCCATACTTCTTCGTATTTCATATAATTAAGCAGTAATTTACGGAACTTTACGTACTTCACCAGTAATTCACCGCACTTCATCAATAATTCACAGTACTTCGCCTACTTCATCGATACTTCATTGTATTTCACGTACTTCATCGGTATTTCAGAGACTTACCGAGATTCCAAACTTTGTGCCCTGGAGGGTGTTCCACACCCCCCAGACCCCCCGGATTAGGTAGTTTATTTTTTATCAGAGGTAAACTAAAGATCTTCCGATACAGAGATCTACCCCCCTCCCCCAGAAGGTACGGAATTTATAATTACGCAGTTTATAATTAATTGTCAGGTTACAAATTAAACACATTTACTTGGCCATAGCTAATTTAATTTTTAATAAAAATAAATTATTTAAACCGGGGGGTCTGGGGGGTGTGGAACACCCTCCAGTGCCTTTGCAACGGGAGATAAACTATTCAATCCGGGGGTCTAGGGAGTATGGAACGCCTTTCAGTGCCGGTGCTACGGGAGATCTTCAGTATACTTCTGATATAAAATAAACTATTTAATCCGGGGGTCTGCGGGGTGTGGAACGCTTTCCAGTACCTCTGCAACTAGAGATCTTCAGTTTACTTCTTCAGACCCCCCGGTTTAACTAATTTATTTTTATTAATTAAAGCGTAAAGCGAAAATAAATTATGTACAATCATGCACAAACGATTATTAAGATTATTTTCAAAATTGGGAGGGGAGCCAGCAAGTCTCCCCCCAACTAATTTTCTAAATAATTCAAAAACAAAAAGGTTCAACCGAGAATAAAGAAAGAAAACAATAGATTTAGACTTTTTTAAATTAAAAATTCGCAATGGAGGGGACTGAGGACATGCACCTTATTCAAACTCATCCAATCAGACCACAACGAAATAACCAAACACACAACAAAACAAAACCAAATCAAACACCTGATTGGTTATTTCGTCAATTTAACTTTAATGTATTTTAACTGATAGATAACTATAGTTAAAGAAAGATAGAAGATAGAAGCATAAGAAGATAGTTTAAATTGTATTATCATATTCTGGAGCCGTCTTTGTAAAACCGGGACAAGCGCGTTATTTTCGCTTCAATGTAATTAATTAATCATGAGGAAACAATGAATTACCAAAGCTTTTTATTGAGCTACCAAACCTCCATGATATTTAAACAAATGAGCTAAAAAATGTATCATCATGTATTTTACCAGTACTTCATGTACTTCACAAGTACTTCATGTACTTCACATGAGATTTAATGTACTTCATGAATCATGAGATGTGTACAAAAACTTCACCAGCGGTTAACCCCTCGATCATTTATGTATCTTGTAACTTCTAGCATTACTGTTTGTTTTTAATCAGTGGTCACTGTTTTTAACATTAACCTAAAAAATAAAAACTCACAATTGCTTTTCTTTTATGACAAACAAAGAAATCAAAATATTAAATTATTTTGTTTTATTATTTTATGTTTCATTCGTTTTTGATAAAAATAATCTACTTAGAAGAGGCATTAAATGTTGAAAAATTAAACAGATGCTTGTGACTTCTTGGGAATTGTGACATAATACTGGGGATATACCCTCCCCCACTCTTGGTTTCTTGCCTTGTCTTTCTTGTTGTCAAGAGATCTCGTAACTTATTTGAATTAAATTTTTTAATACTCCCCAGCCGTTAATTTTATTTTTCAGAACCAAATTTGTTTAAAATATTTAAAAAACTTTAAAATATAAATTTAAACAAATACACTCTTCACAAATTATATATCCAAAGCTTTAGCAGAAGTTTTAGATAAATTAAATTTCAATTTTTGAAAACAATCGTAAATTGGATGCATATATGTATTTTATGTACAGGGCGTTAAATACTTAGGTGGGTTTCAGACCGCTACCTTGCTAAAATATATTTTAAACTTTCTTATTCTGTGTATTTTCTATCAATTGTGATTTACAGATTAACTGATGCACACAGAAACGCAATACGAGCAATAAGAAAAATAAAGTATTTCGTAGCAAGGCGGAAATTTCAACAGGCTCGAAAACCGTACGACGTGCGAGACGTTATAGAGCAGTACAGTCAAGGACATCTGAACATGATGGTTCGAATCAAGGTGAGACATATTTTCTTTTTTAACTTTTTCTTGTTAAACTAATGTTTTTTTAGGAGTTGCAAAGACGGCTTGATCAAACGTTGGGGAAGCCGGGAAGTTATCTTGCGGGAATCGATCGTGTGGGGAACGTTAGGCCGATGACAGTAGGTGCCAGGTTGTATAGAGTGGAGCAACAAGTGAGTGAACACATTTTTTAAGTTTCAAAGATATTGTAATGTATTGTTTTAGCTGGGAACGATTGATAAGAAACTCGACTCGTTAAATTTCATTTTAAACGCTCTTGCACAAAAACAACAAATTATTCCACGTTGTATAGAGGACGATGTGTGAGATCGTATATTTTAAAAAATACATATTATGTAAATTTTGAAGATAACGCCGCATTTTTTTATCTAAAATTATATTGTCTATATTTTAAATAGAAGTGAATTTATAAATATTTGTAAAAATTGCATACTGAATTTAATTATTGTACAGCAATAAGAAATTTTGTAAATGACATATCGTATAAGCCAATAATTGATATATAAATTGGCGTAAGTATGGATTCCTTTTAAAAAAATTTAATTTGTGTAGTCAATTTTGTGTTTGTAGAAATGTAGCTTTTGGATGGTCGTCAATTTTCAATACAATAAATTGAAAATTAATTGGTTAGACTATACAAAAGCTTTTCTTTCGATTTTAAAATTACATATCCAATGGTATGTGTAAGATGGACTGTTTTTTAACCATTCCCTCTATATTTTATTTTTTTCTAAATCTGCACAAACCATTGATCTATTTTATTATTCTAATGTTATGAAGACCCAGTAAAAATATATTTACATTTTTTATAAGCGTGCTGAACGGGTTCAGAAAATTTGGCGCTTCCAATAATTGTATTTTGAAATTTTTGACTGGGTCTCCGACGGTTATAAAGTTGTTGAGTCAATATTGATAATAAAAACAAGGCATGGTATTTCGGGGAACACTCTGTATCTAATGTAAAATATTTATTAGTAATTTAGTATATTTCTAATAATATAAAATTATAGTTATAGTGCCTACTAGACTACTCATTCCTGACAGGGGTGTGCTAAGGGATAATATTACTGTTAGCCCACTTCTGATTTCGAAGGTTTTTGAAATAATAAATTAAACCAAGCGATTTACTAAAATTTAAAAAAAATCTACAACAAACATTCTAGACTTGTGATTTGCCGATTATTGTGATTGTGGTCCACCGGTACAGACGCTTTATGGGCACTTTATAACTCACAACGAGTTTTTGTATAAAAAATTATATCACAAGTAGATAATTTTTAAAAATTAAGAAAACTTTACACACTTAAATTACTAAATTAGAGTAGAAAAACCTGATCGTGAAAGTTTGTTGATTGAAAGTAGGGTCCAAAAATTCTTCTAGACAAGTTACCGTATTTTTACAATAAATCGAATTTTCTCTTGTGCACTTAATCAAAACGTTGGTTTTCTTTTCTAGCAACGAAAAAAAAAGGTTGGGGTGAAATATCAAATTTTAACATAGTATGTGTTTGATACGAGTGCCTCTTGTCTGTGATTTGTCCCTTCCCATTCACTTTTGAACCGAATTACTCACAATTTATGGACCAAAATATTATTCTTCAAATGCAATATTTTTTATTACTACAAATTCATATCAAAATTGTTTTTCATTGGGCTGAAATGTCGTCGAAATTAATCATAAAAGTTGATGTGTGTACGTTTAAGTGGTGATGGTTCTCAATAATTCTAAAACATCTCCCCATTGATTTTTGATTTCTCTTTGGAGTAGTATCTAAAAGGTAGCACAAAATTTGAGAACCGCCGCCTTAAAAGTTAAGTTCTCTTACTTTTTTTACTGCAATTTACTTCCAACCACGCCTGTCACATTCTGATGTCAATATTAAATTAAAAAATAAAGCATTCCTTAAAAAAATAGTTTAACACTAAAAATTGTGATTTAACAAATAGTTTGAGCATCAAACGGGTTTATCAGTCACATTTAAATATCAATGTAAAAAATTATTCTAAGATATCAGGCAATATTTGGTGTATTTGTATATATTAATAATGTAGTGGACGACGAAACGTGTCTTAAAATTTGTACGTGCCTACATAAAATCTTTTACTTTTTATCAATAATTAAAAAATTGAATATACTTTTTTCTGGGGATGGGGAAAAATTTAAAGATTTTGTAAAAAAAATTTAGGTATTTGATCTTGAATATCTCGAAAACCGTACATCCTACCGTAAAAATACAAAAAAGCAATTGTTTTAATTAAACAATTAACTTTCTATAAAACTTTTAAAAAATTAAATCGGATAATTTTTATAGAAGTTATCGTCATTTAAATTTTAATTAAAATAATATTATTATAAATATAATTTCAAGTCACACAGTTTTGGAAAAAAAATATTAGGTGCTCTTGGCTTCACTATTACAAATAAAATTTGAGACAAATTCGTTAAAAAGTTTTTGAAATGACTACGAAACACTTGGAAATGAAAACTATAAAATTGAATATGTTGACTTTTATATGTACATTATTGATTTCCTAGGGTTACTCATTAAACATGCATGTGTAAATATCCCATCACATTGTTAGCATTTCCTTCCTGTTTGTCACGATATTTTGTAAATACTAATACATAAGTAAGATAAAATTTTAAAACACGTTTCAAGGATAATATTGTAGATTTTGTAAGTATTTAAGAGTACTGTTCTAAAAGTGCCCTATGTATAAACTTTGCATTGCAATCATATGCCGTAGTTGCCTCTATAAATTTTTTTTCTAAAATAATTTTATCAAAATGAGCCCAAGAGCGTCGAATTTTGATAAAATTATCGAAAAATTCCATAACTCTAACTTAAGTACTGTGGCACAATTCTAGTTATGTATAAATATGTTATCGTCGTAGTGATAATTTAATATTAAAAGTTTTTTCTCCTTAGTATTAATTTAAAAATATGATAAACAAAAATATAATAGTAATAAATAATACTGTCTTACAATAATCACGTAATTAAGTCTTTTATTACACGAAAGCGTTTTGTACTTGTTATCAATTTTTCTTACGCACTTTTGTTGGTCTGATCATATACTTACTTACTTGTTTAGTCTTAACTAAATATAATGTTGTAAATAATTTATTAAAAATAGTTATATTATTATATAGTATGCTCACAAGTTCTTCATCGGGACAATTTATTATTAATAACTCTAAATGTATTTAATAAAATTATATTTATTATAGGATTTTATTAGACTTTCTTGGTGCAATATTATATTTAGAAAATAATAAAAGCTTTACTTTACATATTATGGTGATAATAAAATGAATTCATCTAATTTTTTTTATTTATTTATTTGGCCTGCTGTTTAATTTAAAAAAAACGCTTCAAACTGTTCATTGACATTGCACATTCTTGCAATTTAGTGACGCTCATGAACGGATCAACGAGACTTTTAATTAGATTAGCAGGATCACAAAAGGTAAGTACTACTTGATTGGATATAGAGGGCAAACCAAAGTTCGCATGCACTCAGTCCACAAATCCTATAAGTTCTACTTTAAATTTAATTAAATGAGAAGAAAAAGAAAATATGAATATCTAAAAATTTTTATATCAAAAACAGTGATTTTAATGAGGAAAAAAGAAGATCCCTTGGAAATTATATGGATTTAATAGTACATAAACAAAATATATATTAATTTTTTGTAAGTATTATAACAAAATCGAGTAAAACGCCCATTTTCTAAAAAAATTAACTATTTTAAGTATTTTATTTTAATTTATTTTTTATCTCAAATGCTACAAAAAAACTGTATAACTTTTTTAATCACCCATGTAATTTAAATAACAAATTTCGATTTTCATCTAAATCGGCCATTTCATTTCCACCATTTTTACTTTTTATTTATAACTGTAAATCAATCATAAGCATAGTCAGAAATGAAAAAAAAGATTTTTTTCTACTTTATACATTAAATTTGTACATTTATCAAGTTATTTATAAAAAAGTATCGAATTTTCCCGTTTGCGCTTGCGAAAATATTTCTTTGTTTTTGTTGAAATGGAAAGATTAAAAAATTATTACAAAATTAAATAATTAGAAATAAAAACAGGTGCAGCCCAAAATGAAGGGAGCCCAAAAATGATCGGTAAAAAATATTATATATTAAAACAAATTTTACGCATTTTACGTTGAATTAAAATATTGAAAGAATTTCTCAAGTTTCCAAATACACGAAAACTCAGTTTAAGAAAATATTTTTATTGTTTATTTTTGAGAAATACGTGGTTAACTACATTCGTCTAATTTATTAGCCTAGCAATAACAGTGAATTTATATAGATTTATTATTTTTCGTATTTTAATTTTTTTTATTTTATACTAAGTGTGTCAACGTTTAACTTCCTTGTATTAAAAGGAAAGAATGGAAAACCGAACAAATACAATTAAAATATTTATTTTAATTTTATTAAATCGGAATTGTATTTAAATTAATGTTTTAGTAAAAATAAATATTTTATCGCACTTTCTCTTGTGCTTTCAAACTCAAGAATTATTTTATTAAATATTTTTGAAGGACACGATATTTTCAATTTTAGACTGTGTTTTAGTTCTCCCCTTCCCCCATTATTTTTGTAACTTAAAATATAAAACACAAAGTTTGTATTTCTGTCCAATCAAAATCTTCGAAACGAAAAGCTCTAACGAAGTGAAAGTTTAACTGGTGATTCTGCTGCAAATTCTAAGGCGAACGCCGCTATTTCCAGCTCTACTCGAAATTTTTTATTTAAAAGCTATGAAAATGTCGTAAAAATTTAAATTGCATGCGTTAAAACGCGCTGTTGTCGAATATGTTAATAATTCATAAATTAACACAAAGTTTGCGTTTTTATAATTTTCTTTTTATAATCTAAGACGAACGCCGCTATTTACAACGCTCCAAGACGTTCTTTTCGTGATGTCTACAAAAATCTAACAAAAAAATTCGATGTTTATAAATCAAAATTAGAATTCTGGAACTTCTCCTTTATTGATTAAGTTTTTTCTGGCTAATTTAAAATTATGAGCAGTCAATCGAGTTGCACATCAATGGAGTTCCACTGTATACACTTTATTATATTTCTTGAGTACATAAAAAATTTTTTATTAAATTAAAATTTTCAAAATTAATAGGGTAAATAAACATAATAATAAATTAATTGAAATTATTATATACTACATATGAATAATTTCATTTTATTGCTATTTAACCTATTAATTTAAAATTTAATTTAATATAAATTTCAGAGGTTAATATAATTTTAAATTTATAACAATAAATTGTTAAATTATAATAATTTTATTATTTTTTAAAGATTAAAGTGAAGGGAGTCCAAATAATTTGGGTATTATTTGTGTTGTAATAAGTAGTGTTACTTCTAATGTTTGTTATTTTCTATACTTTTATTAGTAGTAATTCGATTAGAATTTAACCCTGTTAGTGCTTAGGTAAATTGTTCATTTTAAAATATAAAAAATGTATTTGCATAAACCCGCCCCCCTCCTCGAATCTCCGTAAATTGTTTTCTAGTTTATACTTTTGGGATTTATTACTTAAATTATTCCTGCTTAATTGGATTTATTGGCGAGGTCATTTGTCTGGCCCTTTAGATTTGTTTAAAGAATTTTTTGGGATAATTTGAAGCCTGAATTTTTTATCGCTTTTTAACCGATAAAATCGAGGTTTTTAAATTCATTTTTTAAAAATATCAATTCCGACCCATTTTAAACTAATAAAATTTTTGGTGTAAATTCAGGGAATCAAACCAAGTACTACATTTATCCAAAAACAGAGTGGCCGAGATTCTCTTCTATTTTTTTTATTTAAAAAATAATTGGTTTGAAAAATTTATTTTGTTCACTTTTTAATAGAAAAAAGTAAAAATCTCTTGGTAAAATTTGATTTTTGTTCATATTTTGCAAGTAAAAGGTGAAAATTGTACATTTTAAAGGTGAAAAATGTCTATTTTAAAATATAAAAATGGATGACATCTTGAGATATTGCATGCCCCCCATCCCCCCCGAATCTCCGCAAACTATGTTATCTAGTTTGCACTTTTGAAATTTATTACATAAATTTTCCTTCGAATCTCCGCAAACTATGTTATCTAGTTTGCACTTTTGAAATTTATTACATAAATTTTCCTTGTTTAATTGAATTAAAAACAATTGCAAGTTTGATTGTTACATTTAGTACACATAGAAAGCCGCCAATGATTACACTTTGCATGCACATCACATACATAAGAGAGAAATTAAACTGGAGCAGTAAAATAAAGCTGCTGTATAATTTTAAACATTTAATATTCTTCGTATAATACATATATTGCTATAACCCAATTTATTTTTTGATTCTTTTTAAATTGAAATTGGGCGCCATGAACGATAGATTAACGCTGAACTTAATTTTTCAATTTATCGTCTGTTTGTCATTTTTATAAACTTCTAAAAAATATTATTTATAATTTTTTGTAATTTCTCCAAATTCAAATTTGGCGTTGCTATTAATTTATTACATGTTAATAATTTTTTGCGGTTTCTAGCTGTTTTGCTTGTATGAACTCCATTTTTCTTTTCAATTGCTTTGCTTTTAGAGAAAATTAATTTTTTTTTTAAATTTTAGAAATAATTCAATTTTTGAAATTTTGTACAAGTTTATTTTTTGCATAAAAATCATGTTTTAAATCAAATATGTAACCAGAAAATTTAAATTTCATTGAAAATGTCTTGAAATCACAAAATATTCTTGAATTTCCTATAAAAATAATTAAAAATTACGCCAAATGTACAATAATACTCTAAAAAAAAAATTTTTAGTAAGCACTTTTCCCTTTTATTTAATTTAAATTTTCACCTTTACCATTAATGATGTGTGGTTTATTGTCCAAAATCCAGATGAATTGCAATTTTTGTGTTTTGTTGAATTATATTCGTCTGCTTATCCCGAGGGGTTAACCGCTGGTGAAGTTTTTTGTACACATCTCATGAAGTACATGAAGTACTTCACGTGGAACATCCTCCAGTGCCTCTGCAACGGAAGATCTTCAATTTACTTCTGATAAAAAATAAACTACTCGATCCGGAGGGTCTGGGGAGCGTGGAACACCCTCCAGTGCCTCTGCAACGGGAGACCTTCAGTTTACTTCTGATAAAAATAAACTATTCAATCCGGGGGGTCTGGGGTGTGGAACACCCTCCAGTGCACAAATTTTGGAATGAAAACATTCCAGAACATGCAGAACCCCCAGACCAAGTAGTTTACTTTCTATCAGAAGTAAACCGAAGATCTCCTTTGCAGAGGCACTGGAGGGTGTTCCACCAGACTCCCGGTTTAGATAATTTATTATTATTAAAAGTGAATTAAATATTTAAACATATCTCAAGTTTATTCAAATTAGCTATGGTCAAGTAAATGTGTTTAATTCTTAATTTGACAATTAATTATAAATTCCGTACCCTTTGGGAGGCAGATCTCTGCAACAAAATAAAAATAAACTACTTAATCCGGGGGTCTAGAGGTGTGGAACACCTTCTAGTGCCTCTGCAACGGAAAATTTTCAGTTTACTAATTGTGGCGGTCCTAGAATTAGTAATTCATATAGCAGATCTGTGCAACATAAACTAATCGCCTCAGTAGTGCAGTTGGTTAGCACGCGTATTCACATCTAATACGCTCGGTTCGAATCCACATTGGGGAACATTTTTCCAGCACAATATCTCGCTAAATTGGTGACCCTGACGCAAGAACATCAAACAGCTTCTGTTCTAAAATCTAATTTCTGGGAAGATCTCGCTTAACTCTCCTTCAGCAAAACTGCTAACTAAGCCACAACAGCCACGTCAAAGGCTACTGCTTATAACCGACATGGTTACACAGTTTACAGCCACGGCTACTATTCGCAACCGACATATAGCAGATCTGTGCAACATAAACTAATCGCCTCAGTAGTGCAGTTGGTTAGCACGCGTATTCACATCTAATACGCTCATTCGAATCCACATTGGGGAACATTTTTCCAGCACAATATCTCGCTAAACTAATGATAAAAATAAACTACTTGATCCGGGGTGTGGACCCTCCATTGCTCAAATTTTGGAATCCCGTGAATTACTGCTGAATTATATGAAGTATGCAGAATTATCATGAATTACGTTAAGTGTGAAGTTAATTGTACACGATTTCCTCTAGCGGTTGACCCTCGGCTTATCCAAAATTGTTGTTCGTTCCTTTAAAATTTTTCATCTTTAATTATTCTTATGTTTTTGACTTTTAACTTTAACCCTTTTTTGGAATATTTTCAACTCACCCAACGGATTTTGCGTCAACACGTTTTGATGCTTATCATGGAACTGGTTCTTTTGGAAATTTGACTATCAAATCGTTGCAAATCTTAACGTACGAATTTTATAAAACCTTGACTTTTTTTCCTGTTTAAATTTTGTTTTGTTTCCACAACATTTTTATTTTTAAAATGTTTGTACAGATTAATTCACTTCACTTCTGTTACTGTTTAATTTTAGTGTCCACAATTTTTTTTGTAATGAAAAATAATCTAATTTACAAATTTATAATTTGCAATGCATAGACATAAGATAAGAACAGGTGAGATATTTGTTTATCTTTACAAGTGTATAATGATCAGAGCAATTCTCTTCTTCGTAAACCAAATTAAACTAAAACAATTAAATTTTATTTATTTCAAATTATATTTTATTTTTTTATTTCAAATTCTATTTTATTTTAATTGAGTAATTTTAATTTTTAAGTATTTAAACATTGTATTTTTAAAGATTCGCATTAATTTCTGTAAATTATAAATATTTCAATCATAAATAAAGATCGACGTAACTCTGGGAAGAAAAAACTACACTATTTACGATCGATCGGAATGTTTAGCTCAAGGAAGGTAACTCAGATGCGTTTCGCAGAATTATAGTAAACATTCCTGAGGTAGTATTATCCGTGTCAGAATTTTTCATTCAAAATGTATCCACGACTTCCATTTGATTGCTCTATTTTGCACGACAGTTCTAATGTTTTCAAACTGTGAAGTTAATTTTACTAAATTCGAATTTATATAATAAATTATAATTGATTCTAGTTAAAATATTATCAAGTTCGATTTAACATTAAGTAATAGGTATAGGTTGCAATTAAACTTGGCTGGTGGTATTATTTTCTATTATAATTACTTGATACCTTATTCATTTTATTTCTTCGATCATTCAGATTTTTAAACTTTTACTAGGTGCTACCTCAAACTAATAAAAACTGCAATCACTGTAGCTATAAAAACTCACTTAGTGCAGCCGCAGGTTAGTAGCATCGCTTCGGGGTCATCGTTATTTTATAAAAGGCAGTTTTACAATATAGACCTGATTAATTTATGTAACACCGTGCTTGTCACAAATAAACTGTAACCTTCAATTAAAAAACCATGAAGTCATAAATTACCAACAATTATCTCCAGTATTAATTTGACATTTTAATTAAGAAAAATCAACAAAGACAACACTTAGCTTTTATTTTAAACTTGCATTAGATACATTTTATAAACATTTCAAAAATAAATTTCAGTATAATATTCAAATAAAACTTTAATGGTCAACATCAAGTAAACATTTTAGGCTCCACTGAAATATTCAGATGGAATTTAACTTAAGTATTATTTAACTTAATGGTTAAAACTCATCTAAAGGCTGGGATTTTCCCGTGTTTCACCAAAACATATTCGTTTTAAAATCGACTTGGCGGATTAACTGAAAATTTTCAAGCCAAAATTTTAAGTAAATCCGTCCGGTCGCTTTCTAGTGAAATACAGCAAAAGCCCACGCTGGAACAGAAAATTCAACCTTTTGTAAAAAGGCCCGTCTGCAAAAGATGAACTTTATCCAAAATCCATAAGTAACTAAGGTAATAACAATTTAAAAGTAATTTGTGCGGACATACAGCGCGTTACAAGCATTACAGACTTGTAACGACAACTTAATAAAAATTTCTTAAAGTGTGCTAAAAGGTAGGTATAATAAGTAAAAATATTATTTCTTGTATATTCTTGGCAGAATTGTAAATATTTTCTTACATTTATATAATATAAAGGCACACGGATCAAGCCACGCAGTTAACATTACAACAAGTAAAAGCAAGACATAAAAATGCAATTTTATTCAAAAATTTCTTCGCATTAAGTAGAAACCCTTTTTCTTTTGGCAGCAATTAGGATTATGCTGTGACAATATTTATGTCAATTGTAATAGCTGACTAATTGATTAATTAGGTCAGTTTGAAATTGTTGTGTCCCTGAACGTTATAATCAGTGAAATAACACTGGAAGGCACAGGTTGCAAGATTTAAAAAATAAGATTCTCAACAATTCGAGTTTTTAACAATTTTTTATTTCAATGTTAAATATTATTTAAATCAATGTAATTTTTAACATTACACGAAATTGAACACAAATGTAGGAACCTAGTAAATTCTTAATTGAATTACAATTTCAATTCCAAATTTTAAAAGATGGCAAAGATGACGAAAAATCACTGCAGTTGATCGAATCAATTCAATATTAAATTACAAACATAACAATTAAGACAAAACCTTCGATTATGATTCCAGCAATGAATTCAACCTTGAAACTTCGAGAAAGATAAGATAAGATTCATTAAAAAATAATTAGGCAAATAAAATGTTAAAAAAATTCGAGTTTAATTTAAAAGAAACACTGAGTAACTTTCAAAAGTCAAATAATGCACAATCTCGTTTCATATTTAGACTACGTTCCAATTCTGAAAATAGAAGAAACCAAAGTGGAGAAACTATTCTGTCATTTAAAATTTGTGTGAACGAATTAAAATTCTCAAAAAAAGTCAGATTAATAATTTTCATATAAGAAAATGTTGAAATTCCACACAAAATAAACAAAATAATTCGAGTGAAATTTTTTAAAATTAAAAATTGAAATTTCAAAACAGCAGTAAGTTTTTTGAAAATGAATTAAAATTCTCAAAAAGATCAGATCAATAATCCTGGTGAAATTTTCAAAAGATTCGAACAAAATGAAGACCACAATTTTTAAAATTCTCTCCGACTTCATCGAGTCACTTATATAATTAGATGCTTATTTCTAAGTCCCCCCCGAATCGCGATCACCACTGAACTCAAAGCAGAAACCTGCTATTTTTATTGCCCAGTTTTTTTGAAAATTGTGCGAAGTGGTGCTACAGATTGAAAGCCATAGGATTGACGAGAAGGGGAGGGGTTAGAATATCAAAAATTTGATTTTTGCATACAGGAAATCTAATATTTTAATAAAATTCTAACTTTAAAATTAGAATTTCCGATTGAAACTTTATGCTTACAAAATACAGAACAGACAGGGCAATAGCCTAAGAGCCACATCTGCGCGGAAGAGGGGGAGCAAACCCCAAAAAGTTTATAAAAAATATACAAATGTAATAATTTCCGTTCTAAAAAATTTAAACTTTTCCAATTTCTAAAAAAACACGTTTTGGAAAGACTGCCTTAATTTTAATTTATTTCTATAACTAAAATAAAAGAATTTTGGGTGTACGTTTAAAACCAAAGGTTCATAGCGGTCAAAAAGATCAAATCAGTAATTTTCATATTGGAAAATATCTCCGAAATTACAATCCCAAAGTTGAAATTCTACAAAAAATAAACAAATTCAATAAAATAATTCGAGTTTCTCCCCGACTTCATCGAGTCATTTACATAACTACATGCTTATTTCTGTTTTTTCTAAATAACCCCTCCCCCTCCTTAATTACGCGATTACCGCTACACCGATTTTTGTAAAAAAAATACCAATGCAGCAGAAACCTGCTGTTATTTTTTTGAAAATTGTGCAAAATAATGCTCTAGTTCGAATGCCGCAAGGTTCGGGGAGGTCGATCAAGTTATGACACCAAAAATTTGATTTTTGCATACCGGAAATCGAATATTTGAATTAAATTCTAACTTTAAAATTTGTAATTTCTTAAGAAAATAATGCTTACAAAATTCAGAACAAGCAAGTTTAGGCCACAGCTGCGCGGAAGAGGGAGACAAACCCAATAAAGTTTATAAAAAATAAATAAATGCAATCATTTTGTTCTGAAAAATACTTTTCCGATTTATAAAAAAAGACGTTTTGGAAGTTCTGCCTTAATTTTAATTATGAAAGTTTATTTTTGTAATCAAAATTCTGGTTGTACATTTAGAACCACAAAGCCCTAGTGTAAATCCAGTAGCTGCGCGAAGTGGGGAGGCCAAGTTAGACCCCACCGAGTTTACAAAATATATTATGTAAATCTGGCACATACATTTTTTGAAAATTTCAAACAATTAGTGATAATTATAAAATTTAGAAATGGCAAGGGCCACAGCCACCAAGAGGGGGTATACCCCTTAAAGTTTATAAAAAATTTGTAAATGTGATTTTGTGAATTTTATGAAAAGTTTTGGTAAATTTGAGGCGTAGAAGTCAATAATGGCCTAAGCCTTATTTTAAAATTTTTGAGAAAATAGAAATTCAATATTATTATGTGGCTTCGCCATTATTAACCTTATTAGCTCTCATTTAATGTTATGCTAAAAATTCTGTTAATTTCATTTGATTTTGAAGAAGAAATAAAAAATTAAACTTGAACTTAAACAAAATAAAACTGAAATTTTGATCAATGCGTTTTTCAAAATTTGATTTCAAGTTGAAAAATTACAATTTCCAATTAAAAACAAATAATGTTTGAAAACTTGAATATGATTTAATGGTAACAAAATTAGCAGTAAAACTACATTTCGTATAGAACGCAGAAGAGATAGATGAAAATGTATTTCAAATTTCAACACAAAAATTAAAGAATTTCTTTCAACAATTATAAATATCAGTGTATAAATATCAACATAGAGAATCTAACAACTTCAGTTTTAGCTCAAGTTTTTCTAAAACAAATTGTTACCATAAAAACGTCTAGTAATTTTAACGTGAAATCAATAAACTGAAAACCCACTTAATTATTACTATTATCTTCAAAATACATAAAATCAATCAAAAATAGGGCACCCAATAAGGTGGCCTTCATTCTAACATCTAAATCAATAGGAAAAGTGATACCAAAGTTATCGGCGTCAGTCATCGATTCCTTAATAATTCCTGTCCACTTTTTGGTGATCTTGCCGACCTCTCTAGAACCATCAGACGATAACACCTTGAAATTTACGTCGGCACAGCAGCGGCATGCACAGCAGTTACCTTCTATACGAAAGATTATATCTCCCACGGCGTTTTTAACCACATATGAAGGCGTGAAGATGCTCCACTCTTGTTCCACGGTTCCAATAACAGTTCCGGGTGGAGCAGTCACTTCGATGGATTGTAAACAACAAGGGAAGCAACAGGCCTGGCAAGCAAGTGGCCGATTCAAATTTATGACCTGGTTTCCAAAATTATCCACAATCTTCATATCAAATGGACGAACATTGCCGCAACAATTTCGACTCAAGCAGCCGGATTCTTCACCAGCAAAATAAACTTTCTGACCCAAATTATTTGTAACCAAATATTTATTTTTGGTTTCAAATCCTGTAAATATTTCCAGTAATTCCACCTTTTGTTGCACCAACAGCTGGTCAACCATGGTTAAGTATTCTAAACCTGGTGGACAATTACTGGGCACACCTTGGGGCATGTTCATGATGGTGGGTAGGTTACCATGTCCAGCGGTGGGTTGAGTGCCAACAATATTGTTGGGTCCAGGTGGATATGGTATCGATTGGGCTGGACCTGGAGGAATCGGGGGGTAAAGGTTACCCTGTTGACCGCCTGGAATAAGTGGATATCCCTCTGGGGGTGGATACAGACCCGGTTTACCTTCCATGTTTGAAATCGAAATTAGGTACCTAAAATGCCATGAAATAATATAGCGACCTAATTTCACTTTGAGTTCCTCCTTTACCTTCAGAAAAAGTTTAATCGCCACACCCTTAAATTAGCACAATACACCGTTACGTTTTAAATAATTTCTCTTACAGCGATTCCACACTACACAAGCAACAACGACTCCTAAAAATAGCAGTGCAATTACGGGATGTTCGCGATTGAATAAGATCAGCGGTTCTCAAAATGTTACCTTGTATTGAAGAGGTACAGAAAGGAGGAAATTTCGTAGGTGGTGCGATGGAATCAAATCACCAAAGTTTCAAAGTTCATGAATTGTTTGTGTATTCTATATAATTTACTTGCGATTAATGAAAACTAAAAACCAAAAATGATAGTGGAACAACAAAAGAATTTCACCATTACAGTGCCGGATCTACAGGTTTTGGTTCAGTGGCGTAGCTATCATATTTTTGTAAAAAACATTGGTACCATCATGCATACTCTAAGGGCCTCCAGGTACTTTGTACTTTTTCGAAAATTTTAAATAAAATAAATAATTATGAGTACTATAGGAAGAAAGCGCTTCAAGATTTTATAATTTTACTTATTAAATTGTCACGATATTAATTTCCAGATTGTCAGTTAATTAGTTCAAACTAACCAATAAAACCATCAGTGTCCATTTCTGGTGAGAGAACTTTCAGCTCATTCTACCATCGGTCAGTGCAGGTTGTATTTAAATGCAAGATTTACTACTCTCGCAGCGTTCAGTACAAACATCCACCTTTTCGAGTACTATTTTGACTAAGGGATGTTTTTATTTTTTTCTTATATTATAAATATAAAGAAACAAAACAGACGTGACAGACGGTAAGGTGACATTTTCAATCTTTCAGAAATTTCAAAACTTCACGCATTAGCTTTTCAGCAAGCGCCAACAGGTATGACTTTGGATTCCACGTCAAACTGTAAAAAGAAATGTTTCTTTTTGTTTAAAAAATGCATTTGTTTCCCGCCCTTATGTTCAACGGTGTGCGTGGGTCTTGAATTGTTGGTACAGGAAGTCATATTAAAATTAAAATCAATTTGATTTCCAACAAGCAGCATACCCAATTACCAGAAATATCCCATATGCTTGGATAAACCCTTAGGATCTACATCTTAACGTGGAGCGATCGAGTTCAAACCCAGAAACCTCAGATCTAAAATCCGAAATCCCTACTACCAGAGCAGACCATCTGTACCATCACCCTTATGAGGATCTATAAAAAAACAGCAACTGCTATGTCGTAATTTATTCTACAATAATAACAAAACGGTAGGAGTGTGTATAAATTCCAAAATATAAAACAAATACAAATACAAATACACAATAACGAAACTAGAAAACTAAGTTTGAGAGACCGGAGTATACCCACCAGCCACACTGAAACTGTAATAGATAAATTTCTTTTCTGTTGTTTCAGATCCCGGGAAGCGATGGACGTCGGAACAGACTTGAACTGAATCTGGAATGTTGATGCTGATGATTCGAATAAGATCCACCCCCTAATATCCGTTGTTTCTTGAAAATACCCCCCATTTAGATTCTGAACCACGATTTTTAAACCGTTAAAACAAATTTACCCAAACCTGATCAATGTTAACTAAATTTTTTTGAATAACCGCTTTCGGTAACAAAGCATTATCGTGAAATTTAACGAGTTAATCATAAACGCAGGAAAAGACTGTTAATTACAATAATTAATCGTGCATATTGAAGTCAAATACCGAATAACACTAAAATACTAAGATTTATAAACAGGTAATTGCAAAAGCCACTTAAATTATTTACTGCTACTTAAATTTTCACTCAAATTGGGCGTAACGCTTCTGTGCTCAATAAAACTTTTGAGAGTTTCTGGAACGACAAAATAACACGAATGAGATAGCACCATTGAACTTCTCTCAAGGCTAATATCGAAAGTTATGAAATACATACATTTATGCTATTCCTAGCAATAATAATTACATAAATATTTAATTAATTAATTATAGCCAATAAATCTTAATATTTGTAATACTGAAGCTCATTAACGAATTATTGAATTATAACGTGCAATATAACTAATTCTGACATAGTATTTAGATAAATAAACTACTTAAATATAAAAACAATACTTGAATTAATTTAAATAACAGTGACCCACAGAATATAAAGCGATTTTAGCGCCTTATCAAACATGAGTCATCAACAGTGGCGTAGCGAAAGGCTTCAACCCCCCTCTTCTCTGAACATTTACCGGTGATTATACTTATCTAAATTACTGATAATACTTGGAAACAAAAAAAATGTAAAAATTTTCAACTCAAAAATGCAACTGTTGTTAAATAATTCAACGGTTTTATTCAATAATTATCTGGTTTATTCAACAATTCAAATATTTTTAGTTTGAAAATTTAAAATTCTTTTTTTTTTTTTATTTAGATTAATAATTTAGTAGTTTTCCGTTCAAATGTTTTATTGTTCAAAATACAACTAACAAAAACCAACTGTTTTGTTCAACAAATCAACTGTTTTGTCATTAATTCAGCTGTTTGGTTCAATAATTCAACTCAATAATTCAACTGCTTTGTTCAGCATTTCAATTATTAATTTTGTTGCTGTTGAATAATTCAATTTTTTTAGTTTATCAATTCAATTGTCTGTAATACAACTGTTTAATTTAGTAATTCGGCTGTTTCGTTCAATAATTCAACTGGTTTGTTTAATAATTGAGCTGTTTTCGTTGAGCAGTTCAAATATTTTTGGTTTAATAATTCATTTGTTTTTAATTTAATAATATTCAATCGGTTTTATGCTAAACAATGCAATGGCTTTGTTAAAAAATGGAACTGTTTAGTTTAATAATTCAACTGTTTTGTTCAATAATAATTCATTTGTTTTCTAGTTTAATAATTCCATTATCCTTCATATTTGTTCAACACAACAATTCAGCTGTTTGGTTCAATAATTCAACTGCTTTGTTCAGCATTTCAATTATTAATTTTGTTGTTGTTGAATAATTCAACTTTTTTTAGTTTATCGATTCAATTATCCGTAATTCAACAATTTTGTTTAGTAATTCGGCTATTTTGTTTAATAATTGAGCTGTTTTCGTTCAGCAATTTAAATATTTTTGATTTGATATTTTTAATTTAACTTTAATATTTTTGATTGGTTTGAGTTTAATAATTCATTTATTTTTGATTTAATAATATTCAATCGGTTTTTTGTTGAACAAAGCAACGGCTTTGTTAAAAAATGGAACTGTTTAGTTTAATAATTCAACTGTTTCGTTCAATAATAATTCATTTGTTTTCTACTTTAATAATTCCATTATCCTTGATAGTTGTTCAACAATTCAACTGTTTGGTTCAATAATTCAACCGCTTTATTTATCATTGCAATTATTAATTATTTTAGTTGTATAAATCAATTGTATTTATCTCATCAATTCAATAATTCCAAATTAGAGAAGAATGTAAAAGTATAGGAAAGACCTATGTCCAATAGTGGACGGAAAACGGCTGATAAGAAAAAGGATTCAATAATCCTTAATTCAATAATCCTTAAAGCAACTGTTTGGGTTAAAAACTCAACTGTGTAGTTCAATAAATCAGCTGTTTTGTTTAATAATTCAGCAGTATTTCTTCATTAATACAAATATTTTTGGTTTAATAATTTAATTAATTTTAACTTAACAAAGTCAGTTATTTTTCGTTTATAATAATTCAGTCGGTTTTGTTTTAATAAATTCAGTTGCTTTGTTCAATAATTCAACGGTTTTTTTTAATAATGAACTGGTTTATTCAGCAATTCTAATATTTTTGGTTTGAAAATTTAATTTGTTTTGGTTTAATAATTTAATCATTTTTATAATATTAATTCAGTGATTTTCCGTTCTACAATGCAAATGTTTTGCTCAAAATTCAACTAACCAAAAAGCAACTGTTTTGTTCAATAATTCAACTGTTTCGTTTAATAATTAAATTGTTGTATTTAATTAATTCAACTGTTTTGTCAATAATTCAGCTTGTTAGTCTAATAATTCAACTGCTTTATTTAGCATTTCAATAATTATTAATTGGTTTAGTTGAATAATCAAATGTTTTTAGTTCATCAATTTAAATATTTTTGGTTCAATAATTTAATTGGTTCTACTTAAACAATTCAATCCATTTTTGGTGTAATTCAACTGTTTTTTAGTTCAACCATTCATTTATTTTTGATGTTGTTTAAATATTTCAGGGGTTTGGTTCATTAATTTAACTGCTTTGTTTAGCATGTTAGTTATTAATGATTGCATTGGTTGAATTCAATTGTTTTTAGTTCATCAATTCATCATCATCGTCTACACGCTTTGAGCTGCTGCTCATTACGTCACTTTTTGGTCGCTCCATCTTTTTTTTGGGCGCCTCACATTTCTTCAATTATCTTTAAATCAACCATTTTGTTTAATAATTCAGCTGTTTTTATTTTACACTTTAAATAATTTTGGTTTAATAATCAGTCCGTTTTTTTAAATAAATTTAGTTGCTTTATTCAATAATTCAACTGCAGTTTTCTCAATAACTAACTGATTTATTCAACAATTCAAATATTTTTAGTATGAAAATTTAATTTGTTTTGATTTAATAATTCAATCATTTTTAGATTAATAATTTAGTGGTTTTCCGTTCTATACTGCAAATGTTTTGTTTAAAATAGAACTAACAAAAAACAACTGTTTTGTAATCAACTGCTTTGTTTAATAAATTCAAATTATTAATCAATAATTAAACTTTTTAGTTTAATAATTCAACTACTTCGTTCAGAAATTCAATTATTAACAATTATTTTGGTTGAATAACTCAATTTCTTTAGTCTATCAATTTAATTATCGGTAATTCAACTGTTTTGTTTAATGATTCAGCTGTTTTGTTCAATAATTTAGCTGTTTTCTGCAATATTCAACTGTTTTTATTTAACAATTCAAATATTTTTGATTTAATAATTTATTCGTTTTTTGGTTTAATAATATTCAATCGGTTATTTGTTGAAGAATGTAACGGCTTTGTTAAAAATCAACTATTTTGCTAAATAATACAATTGGTTCATTTAATAATTTAACTGCTTTGTTCAGCATTTCAATTATTAATTAGTTTTGGTTGAATAATTCAATTTTTTTAGTTTTTTAATTTAATTATCAGTAATTAAATTGTTTTGTTTAATAATTCAGCTGTTTCTTTCCATAAATCAGCTCTTTGTTTAATAATTTAGCTGATGTTCAGCAGTTGAAATATTTTTGGTTGGATAATTTAATTGATTTTCGTTTAATAATATCCAATCGGTTTTTTGTTGAGCAATGTAACGGCGTTCTTAAAAAATGCAACTGTTTTGTTAAATAATTCAATCGTTTTGTTCAATAATTCACTTGTTTTTTAGTTTAACAATTCAATTTTCATTGATGTGTGTTCAATAATTCAACTGCTTTGTTGAGCATTTCAATTTATTTTTTTTATTTTAAAAATAGATTCAATCGGTTTTTTGTTGAAAAATGCAACTGCCATTGTTGAATAATTCAACTGTTTTCTTCAATAATTCAATTATTTTTAGTTTAATAACTTAATTGTTTTTGGTTTAATAATTCATTTGTTTTTTAGTTCAAAAATTCAATTTTCATTGATGTGTTCAATAATTCAATTGTTTTTAGTTCACAAGTTCAATTATTTTTAATTCTCCTGTTTCGTTCAATAATTCAGCTGTTTTGTTCAATAACTAAGCTGTTTGATCAATAATTAACGGATTTATTCAACAATTCTAATATTTTAGATTTGATATATTAATTTGTTTTGGTTTAATAATTTAATCATTTTAGATTAATAATTTAGTGGTTTTCCGTTCTACAGTGGAAATGTTTTGTACAAAAATGTAACTGTTTCGTTCAATAATTCAACTATTTCGTTTAATTCAACTGCTTTATTTCATAAATTCATCTGTTTTGTCAATAATTTAGCTGTTTGGTATAATAATTTAACTGCTTTTAATAATTTATTTGTTTTTGATTTAATAATATTCAATCGATTTTTTGATGAACAATGTTCATCATTAAAAATGCAATTGTTTAGTTAAATAATTCAACTGTTTTGTCCAATAAATTAATTATTTTTAGTTTAATGATTTAATTGTTTCTGGTTTAATAATTCATTTGTTATTTTTTCAACAATTCAATTATTCTTCATTCAACATTTCAACTTGTTTCACAATTCAACACGTTTCTCAACTACTAGACAGTTTTTTTAAATAATTCAACTATTTTAAGAAAAAAGCTAATTATAAAATACCTGTTGCAACTGTTAACCAAAGTACAACTGTGTTATTCAATAATTCAACTGGTTTTTTTTAATAATTCAGCTGTTTACTTCAATAATTCAATAGCTTTGTGCAGCATTTCAATTATTAATTGCTGTGGGTTAAATAATTCAATTGTTTTTATTTAATCAATTTAATTATTCTTAATTCAACTGTTTTGTTTAAGAATTTAGCTGTGCCATTCAATAATTCAGCTGTTTTTGTTCAAACAATTCAAATATTTTTGGTTTATTCTTTTCTTTTTGGTATAAGAACTTAATTTTTTTTGGTTTGATAATTCATTTGTTGTTAATAATTTAATTGTTATCTATTGAATAATATTTTTTAAACAATTCAACTATTTTATGAAAAAATCGAATATCAAAACACTTGTTGAAGCTGTTAACCAAAGTGCAACTGTTTTGTTAAAAAATTCAGTTGCTTCGTTTAATAACTTCAGCTGTTTTGTTTAATAAATTCAGCTGTTTTGTTCATAATTCTGCTGTTTGATTAAAATAATTGAACTTCTTGTTATTCAACAATTCAACCGTTTTATACAAAAAAATTACTCTACTATTTTGTGCAAAAAATGCAACTTTTTTGTTAAATAATACTGCTGTTTTATTTAATTGGTTGTTTATCAATTCAAATATTTTTGAAATAATAATAATTGATCCATATTTGACGTTTGCTTATCAAGTTTCGAAAAGTCTGAAGTTTAGATTATCAAGAACTATTAGTAAATTTTATAAATTGGGAAATTTTTTTCATATTCAAAATTTTGGACATTCAGCTAACTAATTTCCAGTTTTATCTCTTCTTTAGTTTATTACTTAAATTATTAGCTATATAATAGCAATTTTTCAAGTGGGACGTTGACATTTAAGGTATGTACCCCCTTTGTACTTCTTTCTAGCTACGGTCTTATCCATATACCCTAGCGGACCACATATCCATCCAGACAGTTAATGCAACGCTTTACTTATGATTGATTTTATGCTTTAATTTTAGTTTGTCCTGCTGTTTATTTGTTTTAGTTATTCTTGCAAATATTTTATCACATTGAAAGTATGAAGAATAGAGTCTCGGAAGGTGGATTTTTAACGTATCTGGATCTAGCCTTCTATGGGACAGGTGTACGCTGAATAAGAAAAATATTTAAAAACACAAATTAGTCAAATTTAAGTAACAAATCTTAAAAGCCCAAACTAGAGCACATGGTTTCTCGAAACTGAGAAGTTGGGAATATTTTTAAACATTGAATATTTTGCATCTCATTGATACTCTTGCACTGGGGGGTAGTCCATCCATAGAGAATGAATATTGTACCAACTCATTTGATGAGACAAGAACTTACAGGTTACGGTTTTTAAATAAGTCTGATGTTAACGTTTTTTCTACTATTGATTTAGAAATAAATCATTGTTGTTGCTTTTTGTGGGTCGTTATTAGCAGAGGTTTAATTTTTAATTGTCAGTATTAACTGAGATATTTTTATTGAGTTTATTCTATTACCGTAGTCTATATCATAAGTTCATCTTTAGGGTCACTATTTTACTGCAATTTTGTGATAATTACAATCTCTTCAAATGATAACAGTTTTTAAAATTGCATTTTTTCTATATTACTGGCGTCAAACCTTCCTCTTCTATTTTTAATTATTGTTAAATATTTTTATGTCCATTATCTTTCTTATTTAAATAAACACGTTCATCCTGACTTTCAACTACTTCTGTTGATACAATAAATAAGATTTTCCCTGTTCTTACTTTTAATTAGCATTTGACAACTCCGTGTTAAAAAATCAGACTGTCCACTCCGTTTAAAATATAAATTAAACTTTCGCAATCTCCCACTCAGAGTTGAACACTAAGTTTAAGCAGGTAACCAGCTAAATAAAGGAGATTATGGGGTTGGTACTCCGAAAAGCCAAAAAAAGGAATTTCGGTGATCTAAGAATGCAAGAATTACAATAATATAATAATTTAGTGCTTTCCCAGAAGTACAAAACTATATTTGCATCCCCAACAAGGATATTTGTAATTTCCTACACATATTTTTGCAATATTTTCTTTTATAAGCTTACGCTGGGCTTGTAAAAAGTGCAATATTCACAATAAACTTTGGTTATCATTTAACTTTTGAACGCAGCCAAAATGACTTCCTAAAAATCCGCTATACTGCTTATTTTGTAGATTGAAATTGAATTCTTGGTTGAAATTTATACTTGGGCTCTAGTTATTTATTGCAAGAGTTTAAAAATCAAAATAAAAGTTAGAGCTGAGAAATTTTGAAAAATAATTAAGTATTAATGAGCATAATTGGATAGTTTAATTAAGAATAAAATTTTAAATCAAATTTAATTTGTAAATTGAAAATGAGGAAAATACAATCTCATAAGTGATTCATCCAGTGCTGAATTCAAGATGATTCGAAGGGGATTTACAATGTTTTATTTCATCGGTTTAAAATCATCAAAGTTCACTTGTATTTGAATGTTGTAATGTGTTTTGTATTGGAAGCTTTATATTAAAACAAGGATTACAATATAATAATAAAGCCTGGCCCTAAAATGTAGGACATCCTCGTGCGATGTAACTAAACTGACAGCTGATTTGATCGAAAGCAGTTCTGAACCACTTACAATTAAAATTTCTGCTTCCTTTTAAATCGTATTCCAATCAATTCAATTTCACTGCTCCTTCAGATCTTAACAATTTTCCTATATGTACATTCAAGATAATAAAGGTTATTTGAGTAAAACTATGAGAAATAAAACAAAAAATTGCAATTCTAAAACAGATTTATGCATAGTAAAATATGTAATAATAAAGGAATACCCAACATTACATCCTTCTAACTGTAAAGAGAAATTAATTAAATACTTTATACACAATCTTTTCAAAACAGACACCATAGGGTCTTAAACTTGCTGTATTTACATTTGATTTCGCTTATTATTTACATTAAAAATATAACAATAAATTAACAAATACAATAAATCTATGACTTCAGATCAATTACATTAATAAAAATAACCTATAAATGACTGTACATTTAAATAAAAATTATATTGCATAAAACGCATCATTCAACAAAAAGAATTTAAAATAATAACTTGAAGTAAACTGTTAAAATCGTCAAGTACACAAATTTTCCAAAAAAGATTCGCATTATGAGATTTCCTAACGAGAACTGTGAATCCCCAAGCGGTTTTTTTAGAAAACTTTGTACTTATTCAAAAATTAATAACATTTAAGAGTGAATCGATTTTATAATATATTAATTAATCTTTCGTTTTCAGTTAATTGTTTTTATATTGAAAATTTTCTAACTAATAGAAAAAGATCTATTAAAATTCATGGATGAGTATTGTAATTATGTAATGCATACCATCGAATAAGGAAATTTTCGAAAAATCATTTCTTTAACTAATTGCTAACAGAATAGGTCAGGTAAATTGAACAAAGCTGGAGACATTTTCGCCCAATTTTCAGTCTGTCGAGAACTTTTATATAGTACAGGGTGCCACGTAAGTTTTGTGATGTGATAACAATTTGTTCAATTTACCCAAGACAAATTTATTTATTCTAAAACACATGAGCGATATTTTCGGATAAATTCCTAAGACAAATATAATTATGTAACTTTTATATACAACAATCGAGAGCTAAATACATTCTATACACAGATAAAACACGTTGTAACGTTGCTAAGACGTCTTTTTAATTATATACATTCATTATTGCCATCAACGCCTTCTCAAATATCTAACGAATTGGCTACAATAATTTAAAGTTTATACACTCTGTGATGCTTGAAAATATTAAAGCTTTCATTTTACACTTTAAATTTGTCACCCTGTATATTCACTCTAGTTGGTTGCGATTTCCTTATACACAGGGCCGTTGGCCGAATTCATAATTTTAACAAAGTTTATTAAATCGCCAATAAAATTAATAAATAAGGGGTTTAAGGAGAAAAGACACACAGTCAAAAAATTTATAACGCTTTTACCCAAGCGGCCGGGACCCATTGTGGTTCCCTCTCCAAACTGTTTATTTCTCCTAAAAGTTGATGATAAGCTCGTTCGGTATCGTTATTTATGATTATCATGTCGAAAAAGTGACCATATTTACTTTCCATTTCTCGTGCCTTCTCTATTATGTCCTTTAATTCTTCTTCCTATAAAATTCAGAACAAAAAATTAAAAGAGCTCAATATTCAACTTTTACTTCCAATATTGTTGACGAGTGCAGCTACACACACTCCCCGCCATTTGTTATTAAGTTAGTTTGCTAGGAATTTATACGGTTATATTCTGGGCGAAATAAAAATTTTTTTTGTTGCCATTGGGGTGTCATCTGATGCATAATACATTTTATTATACTTTCCGTGGTTAGCAGCCACGGTTGTAGGTTTCCTATTTCATTGTTAATACTTGGCACATATACCACTGAATGTGAAAATATTTTGCATTAACGCAAAAAATATATTTCAAAATTTTTGAGCAAAATTTTTCCAAAATTAAAATTTTGATTTATGAAAACGGAATTTTCAGTGCTAAATTTACCTACTTCAATTATAATTTTAAAAATCACCACGTTAGTACGTTAAACCACGGTTTTTGTGTGTGTAATATGGATTACGCAAATTACAGTTTCTCTATTCCGCAAATTTACACCGCAGATAATTTAAATAACCGCACATCGCTTCCTTGTTTTCGTACGTGATCCTGTTAAGTTCCCCACTCCCAAAAAATAATTTACTAACCTTAATTGCTTCTCCACAACGTATTTTCTTCTGTCTTAATTTTTCAAGGCTTGGTGGTGCAACAAAAACAACGTAAGGTTTAAGATCCGACGTCCTTAATATCTTCAAACTTTGCGGATGCAAATTAAGCACACAAATTTTTCCAGAATTAACGACAGATCGAATAGCGTCCAACGAAGTTCCATAGTATGCCTTTTCGTATTCTCCATGCTCCACGAATTTCCTGGACAAAATATCGGCCTCAAACTGCGCCCTCGTAATAAAATGGTAATCCTGACCATCTACTTCATTGTCTTTTCTCGCTCGTGATGTATCTACAAATTTCAGTAATAAAAAAATTCAAAATTAACTCAAACTTAACCTACGAGGAATCGCTGCAGCGAACCGTTCCGCGTCTTCCATCAGTCTTTGTCTTAGTTCGTGTCTTCCAATATTTGGAGGACCAATTAAAACAATCGGCCTTTTGTTATTTGCACGAGGGTAATACAACGCCACTTCTTCGTACGTTAAAATTTCTTCTGGTTCGTATTCTACAAAACAAAGTGTCAGTTTGACCAAAAAATGAAAATGCAAAAAGACTTACCGTCTATATTGTTGGAATACATTGGATAACCTCCTTCGGCGTAAGTTCCCTTCTTCTTCTTCCTTTTCGTGGTTTTGCCGCACAATAAAGTTGTAGATTTTCTTTGTACTTTTGGATATCTTTCACTAGTTGCCAGTCTTTGAGTCTCCTTCTGATGTTGAAACGACTGAGAGGGAACCAAACCAGCCAAAGTTTGATCTTCTTCTCCTTCTCTATACGCTTGCCACCAATTCGGATCTTCTTGGCTGATGATGTGGAGAACGTCGCCTTTTTGAAAACTGATACCTAATTCGCGACAAGGAATTAAATCGTCGTCTTCCGGGTCATAATCGAAATGTGCCTTCACGTGGAGCACCGCATCGCGACCGGCAAAGCCTCTTCCTTGCATGGCGGGCACAATAATAAACGTTAAAACGCCTTCCATTGTTGTTAGGATATCGCAGACCGCATTAACGCTCTTTCCTCTCATTTCGATTCCGTTTACTTCTAAAATTTCGTCTCCCTCGTGCAGCAAACCACTTTTATCGGCGGCACCTCCTCGCACCACTCTGCCTATGACGACGGCGTCGCCGTCATTTTTGACCGTGGCACCTAGCGGTTCAGTACTTTTTTCTATTTTGATTATTTTGATGTTATCGGCACCGTAATGATCTGGTAACGTTTGTGGTATTGTCTCGGCATTTGAAGGCGTCGGTGTTATGGAATCTTCAGGTAAAATGGATAATATATCGTCGTGAGCTACCATTAGTGCTTCTACTTCGTACCCTGTTAAAATTGTGGCCAACTCCACAACCGTAGCACTTTGCGTAGTGCCTAAGGCATCTATACAGTCTCTGAGAGCAACTTGAGCATTGGCGGTTGGTCTGTCGATTCTGGAACGAACGGACTGTACTTTGTTGTGTATAGCCAAAGCACGACCAAATTGAGGCGATAAGAGTAGCGATTGAACCGCTGCTACTCTTCCCTCTAACCCGCTAAGACCTCCTCCGGTTCCTGCTCTTTTGAGTTGCAGCTGAAGGCGTTGTACGGAAGCAACTAAGTCACCATATCCTAAATTTCAAATAAAACACGTTATTAAAATTTGAAATTCAATGAAAGTGAAAAACGTGTCGTGCATGTCTTAGCAGACTTGACCATCCCAATGCATTTAAATATTTGAGACAATGTAGGACGTCACGTATTGGTCATCAGATACAAAAAAAACAAAGATTTTTTTTCCGGTTTTTGTCGGTAATAATTTGTATCGTGAAACCGAACTGTACAAAAATAATAAAATCATTTTATAATGCCGTATAGCTTAAAACATAATAACAAAGAGGATAATGGATGGGGAATGCATCAGCTTCCGTTTATAGCGGAAGCTTGAACTCAACAAATATAAAACGTGCTTAAAATTATTGAACGTGGACAACGACAACCGTTTTCATGTAAAACACTAAAATGTACTCACCATAAATGGCGTGAACGATTTCTTTTTCGCCAACTGGAGCTGGAGTGGTGGATCTGGAAGATTCGTGAGTGTCATCGTCAGCAAATGCATCATTTACTGCACCTTGGGGATGACTCTCTAAGGCTTGAAGTTTATGCGAACCTCGAAGGGAATGACGTAAAAATTCATTTTGGGCTGCTATTTTATCCTCCTCTTCTCTTCTTTTCTTAAGTTGCTCCTAAAAAGTATAATCAAAATTTTATATTGAAAAGCTTGGAAAGTTTGGTTTAGTTTTGGAATGCTCTCGGAATAAATTAAAAAAGTTTCGACAAATAATAATGTTAACATTTTTGTAATCCAATTTAAATAACAAAAAGTGCAATGTTAAATGATTATGAAAGTTGGATTTAAATTCTTAAAAAAAGTTTTCATAAGAACAGTTATCGTGTAGTAACTTAAAAGTCTTTAAACTCATTTTGAAGTCTCAACTTGGATATAAAAAGTACTGAAGGGTAAAACTAAGTCGACTGTCAAAAAGTTGCTAAAAGTTTTCTGATTATCTTTCACTTAAATTTTATATGAACTATTCTCATTAAATTTTATTGGAATTCTAAATTTAACCGTTTTTTTGTTTGAAATTATTTCGATAACTCGCATTCGTGGTCTGTTATCGAAGAGCGCACACTAATGAGTTGGTTCAATATTAATAACGAGGATAAGCTATTTACGAAGAACGGATAGGATTACATACTCTTTTCTTTTTAATTGGACTACAGAAAAGGATTTTCTAGATGAAAATTGAAAATTGCACAATCTTGTCCCAAGGATTCCTCGTCCTCATCTAAAATTCTTTATTTGAAAAATTTCAATTTCAACTGTTGCAAATCCGTCCGTGGTCCGACGCCAATACTTTAAATTTTTAGAAACTTCAAAAAAGTTTCGATGACCCAGGTTATTCGACAAGTTGACAGATGACATTGGAGGTGAATGGACAGCAATGAATGAAAACTGAATTACAAAGGAGGATTATGTCGAACACTAGAATTAGAGAGCCTGAATAGGAAGACTCGCAGGGATAATTCCAATTTCCGATTTTCTATAAATTAAGAGTCAGATTTCTAAATGGGCTGTGATTTGTTTTTATTAGAAAGTTGCTTAGGGGACGCCCATCAATTACGTGAGGCGTTTTTCTTTAAATTTGGACCCCCTCATCACCCTTCACAATTTTTACCGCACCGGAGACCAGTAATTTTTTACAGTGTATTTGTTACAATAATGAATATTCTCTGAATTACAAAGTTGATTTAGATTTGGTAATATTTTGCCGGACCCCCTTTGAGCTCGCGTAATTAATGGAAGTACCCTTATTACGACCTTCGCATACGCAGGTTTTTTTGGGGGGCACTTACGATTCATGAAGACCTTTTAACCTTTACTCCTTGGGAAGATAAAAATACCCAAAGCAAAGCAAGTCAAAGCAATGAAAACTCAGCTCTGTTCGCTACCCCAAATACTTGTGCAAAGTCGTTAAGTTCCAGGTTTATATCCGGCTCTAGAATAGTTCATTCCTAGACATCCCACTCTGCACAGGTTTATAATTATTTTTCCCACTTTAGACCTAATCGGACGAAATACAGAAGAAAATTTCTTATAATTCACTGATTCTATAAAAATATATATGCTGACATTTTAATTCTCTTCCGATAAAATAAACTGCATAGAATAGAAAGGAGGGGGGTCTGGGGTTATGGAACTCCCCCTCCCAGTGCTCTAGTACCGAAAGGCTAAATTAAAAAATATGTGGAAACTTAATCATACCGTTTTCGTTTTGTTGAGAATAATGATTATCTACTGAATATTCCATACCTCCCAGATCCCCAGTTCCTATCATTCATTTTATTCAAAGGAAAATAAGTCGAGACTTAGGTTCGATTCCCACTTGGTAACACTAGCTGAAAATCCAAAGGTGAGTAAAATGTTTTCAAATTATAAAAGATTTTCGTTGCACTACTGATAAAAATAAACTGAATTAAGTGGTGGGTTTGGACTGATTCCATGTCAAAACGCTGAAAACAAAAACTCCGAAAAACAAAAATACCGAAAAACAAAATGCCGAAGTTAAAACGCCGAAAACAAAAGCACCGAATGCACTACTGATAAAAATAAACTGAATTAAGTGGTGGGTTTGGACTGATTCCATGTCAAAACGCTGAAAACAAAAACTCCGAAAAACAAAAATACCGAAAACAAAAACACGGAAAAACAAAAACACCGAATGCACTACTGATAAAAATAAACTGAATAAAATGGCGGTTAAGGATTGATTCTACGTCAAAATGCCGAAAACAAAATGTCAAAGTAAAACGCCGAAAACAAAAGCATCTATTGCACTACTGATAAGAATAAACTGAATAAAGTGGTGAGTACGAAATGATTTCACGTCAAAATGCCGAAAACAAAAATACCGAAAACAAAAACGCCGAAAACAGAAACACTGAAAAACAAAAACACCGAATTCACTACTGATAAAAATAAACTGAATAAAATGGAGGGTACGGAATGATTCTACGTCAAAATGCCGAAAACAAAAACTCCGAAAAACAAAAATACCCGAAAACAAAAACATCGAAAACAAAAACGTCGAAGTTAAAACGCTGAAATCAAAAATAAAAACTAAAACCAAAAAAAAGTAAAAGAAAGAAAAATAAAAACACCACAAACAAAAACTCTGAAGTCAAAACGCTGAAAACAAAATCATCAATAGTACCACTACTACAAACAGGATGCCACTTATAGAGTAAAATGGGGGAGAGTTAAGATACCTGAACTCCGATTTTGACAATTTATAAAAGCAATAGTAAAAGATAATAATTCATAGGTGTCACCAGAAAATTTTCCAGGTGGCCTAAATAATATTGATTTTAAAATTTATTGTTTTTCCGGTACCAACAGTAGCTTCGGAATATCACCGATGCTACTGTCAAGCAATAAACAAATTATTAGATCTGGGCGTACAGGGTTATCCCCACCCAAATTATTTTCGGTGGTTTTGTTCTTCGGTGTTTTCCTTTTTGGAATTTTTGTTTTCAGCGTTTTGACTTCGAAGTTTTTGTTTTTGGTGTTTTTTTTGATATTTTTGATTTCAGCGTTTTAACTTCCACGTTTTTGTTTTCGATGTTTTTATTTTCGGGTTTTGTTACCTGCGAAAAAATATCAGAGTGTAAGATCTTGGAAAATATGCAAAATCTTCATGATACTACTGCTTTAGTTTTCTTGGAAATGATAATATAATATTGTTATTTTGAGTGCCTTAAATACAAATATTCAACTAAAGATCCCCAAAAGCCTTGTGAGAAAGACAAGGTTGGAAGAAATTCATCGGGCATCAAATCCACGACTCCACAAATCAACGACGATTCTCCAGCTTATTTAGAATACTCCCTAGCAGATAATTCTCCTTTAGATAATCATTCAATTTCTTGTTGGTGTAGCAATTCGGTATAGTCTCCCCCGTCATTAAAACCATCTCTAAAACTGTATTCTTTTAAACCAATCTAAAGAGAAAATAATAATTACAGATAGCATCAAAACAAAAATATTAAAACTGTTCCAGTTCATCGAAGCATGGGGAAAATTGATTTCATGCAGTTCCTGCAGAGAAACTGGCGTTGTGATGCGCATGAATGGATTAACGAAATTTCCCCCAAAAGTTACTTCCAGTTGAAGACAATTTCCATTTCCTATAGCCGTAAATAAGTTAGTGCAAAGAACCCCCCATCCCTATAAAGGAGAAGTTAATCAACCAGCAACAACCCAGAATGGTAGTTCTGTGGCGAAAGGTTTTGAACTCACATCTGGCACATTTGAGGTAAACCTAGCAAGCTACCTCGATTGTAAAACAATTAATGTGCTCATAATATTGATAGTGGCTTCGGAACATCAGCGAGGTTACTGACAATCAGAAAGTGCAGTTTTGATAGTAAATAGAAAACAGACTTCATCGTCCAGTCGTTTTTCCTCCTCATAATCCTCCTTCACCTCCCACGTGCTTTTCTCATCGCTTGAATTGTGTATAAACTTTTCATCAATGCTTCTCATGAGTTTTGAATCAGCGACTTGTCTTTCATCTTGGAAGTAATTTTTAAAGTGCGGTTATCTGTAACAGTGAAGAGTTTGGAAATAAAACCCTAAATGAGATTTGGCTCCAATATTCGGACAAGTCAGCTCGTAGCTCAGAGATATCTACTGTCGTGAGCTTTATTTGGCTCACGAACTGGCGGGAAAATTAAGTTGAGTCGCGAATTTGTGGTTATGCAATCAAAAGCACAAAAAACCATCTGTAGCCAGCAGGGAAAAAATCAGATCATGGCCCGTATTTAGCCTCTGCTTTCGGAATTATTCTTTCAATGGAAGAAAAAATATTTGAAAAATTATCACTAGGGAAAAAAATTAAATTATACTGAAAGAAGTAGTCAGAAACTTTCCAAACAACGGAATTTCTAGTGTTTTGGAAAGTAATCTGCAAACATCTTTTCCGAGGAAGGCAGCAATCAGTAAAATCTTGAAAACGATCAAATTTTCTACAAAAATAGGCAACAAATATGTAATCAAAATATTTCCACGGCCTTCCTGAAAGAGGGGAGGTATTCTCTCATGTCTTCTCAATCTTTTTTTTATTTCACGCCACCATAACACTAATTTAAATTTAATGGATGGATGGAAATGGAGTTTAGGAGAATCTAAATACGAGAAACTATTTACCCTCTCCTCGTACTAGAATATTAGCTATTAGCATCGATATGAAGCTGCCCATCTCTCTAGCACCTAAGCATAATTGATTTAGAAACTTCAAATTGGATGCAAAGGAACTTCGGAAAGTGCATTATAAGGAAGAATATAATTAACACCATAGGCGGCGTTCACAAATTGCAATAGGGGTTTTTGGCTGGAAAGTTTTGACTTATTTTGTTTTTTGTACATTTACGATTTCAATTACTCGCATAAGGATGCGGGCGGTTGGAAGAAAATAAATTTCCTTACCGAAATGGTGGATACACTGCATAAGCGTTGAAATAAGTGGAAGGTTGCAATTCGTCTGGATTCGACAGACTTTTGTTAAATCCAAGTGGGTGCATTATCGTCAAGCACTTCAAATTTATGGAACTTTTCTTGATCGATTTTGGGATTCAATGCAAAGAAATTGCTACAAGGGTAAAACTTCCCTTACCATAAACAGCTGGCGATATAAAATTGTCTGTAGCAATAAGAAGCTGAAAATCAGAAAATCTGCTTAGGCGCACAAAGAAAATTATGCCGTTTTTGCAGATTTAAAAACGTAACCTTCACTTGAGAATTTTATGTATTTTTTTATTACATATTTCATGGTTTATGTTATTTATAATAAATAGACGAAATCACCTTGCCCCAAGGTTTTCGATTTTAAATTTTTAATGAAAAATCATTTAGTGTGGTCTGCTGGGCCTGCCCATCAAGAATCCCGAAAATTTAAGCCGCGGGTACTGCTAATAAGTTATTTCTAAGTACTATAATGAAATAAATAACTATGACATCAGCAAATAAGAACCTTGAGTAATAAATAACACCAGAAAAATAATTAATTTCGTTTCATACCTGATTATAATAATTTTTGAAACCGTTTCTCGAATTTTCAAAAGGTGAGGAAGATACCATTTTTAATTAACTGTCGAGTACAGTGACACTTTAAATGTTTATCGCGCTAACATTATTTTATCAGCGATTGATAAAACCTAATTAACGTAATAATTTGCTTATCTGGAAACACTTGAAATTCTTTCAAAAATTAAATTGGTTAGCTGCATCACGAGTAACATACACCGCTCACTATTGGAATACCTAATACCATCATCACTCTACGTGTGGCGATTTAACCAGGTGAATTTTTTAAAAAGAAGGATACACAAATAACAGGAAAATATAAGTGACAAAGACAACACATTATGTCATGGTCTATTAGGATTGAACAGGTAACTCCAAACTCCCACCAGGCCAACTCTCGTGTGTGCGTTAATGAAAATAACAACAGTCGTCGTTAGTACGCATTAACCATAATTTACCATATAAAGACAATGCATTAATGATTTTTGCAATTCCATATCGATAATGCATGCAGTGCACGAAACGTTTTCGAAAAACGCAATTGCGATAAATGTGTTTGATTAATACTTAAAACAAGCTAGGGGTATCAATACAAACAGAAAATTAGTCACCCTGCACCTTTTGTTTGTTAATTTTTATATCCGATTCGAACCATGAAATTTACATGATGCCTGGGTACGCATTTTGATTTGAGGTTTTTCAACATTATTTGGGTAGTTAAAAATTCATATTCACGTCTACGAGTTATTTTATTTGAAATTATTCAAATTTATCAAGGGAGTACCACTTGACCAAGTTTTCTAGGAGGTAACCTCGAGTATGACAGATAAGAATAGTACTTAAGATTTGAAATATAACTTGAACCTCTTCCATAAAGTGTTGAAACAATTCGTCTTTGTTATTGAAGATATCTTTCTGTTTAAGTGCAATAGAAGTGAGTTATGTGACAAGTGTGAATAATAGTATGTTCCTCGATCTGGATTCGAACCCTAGCGTACTTATTCATATTAACTTTTTCTAATTTTAGGACCGCCACATCCTTCCCCTCCCAGCAAGGAAGCGAACTAACCCTGATGTCATTTATGCTATGTAGTGTATTTGGTGAAAAAGGCAATGGAAGCTTCACAAAGCATCGATTGAAGCTTATTCTGTTTTCAAATTTCAAGTTTCAATAGTACGATTACTACTAGGCCGTTACATGCTCTGAGCGGGTTCAAAAATCTTGATAATAACAGAATTATGCGATCAAAATAGAATGTTCATGTAATTTTTCAAGAATGTAAAGCTTCCCATCATAATTACTAGATTGACAAGGTTGTGCGGCCTGAAGGCCGCACTGCGTCATCACTGTACTAAATTAATTCATGCTGTTCCACCACCGTCTCGACATTTCATTAGGTGATTATAACAATTTCATCTATTCCTCCACTAAGGATTCTTAACCTATCGTCCGCTGACACCCTGGAGGCCGTGGTGCTGTTTTAGGGAGTCAACGGCACAAAGAAAAACTTCACAAGTTCTTTAAAATATTCTAGAAATTATATTGAATTATATTAATATTGATTTTGTTATTAATTATTATTAACTTTATAGATTATCAATTTTTAGCAGGAAATTTTTCACAAAACACAAATTTTAGCTAGCGCACTAATGGAATAAAATATTTAAAGATTTGCAGTATATAGTGAAAACTGTTTTTGTGCGGTTTTAAATGTGGAAATGTTTATGTGAGATTTTTTTTGTGCGGTATATAAAAAAATTCAATCAAATTCATAGTATGAATAAAAATAAAATTTGTTTTTAAGGAATTCCTTTTATGCGGTTCTTATCCCTGCACAAAAACAGGTTTGAGTGTATTAGTAATTCAGAGGGTTCTTGTTTGTCTTGGCCCATTATTATATAGACCATTTCAATTTCTTCCTAAACTCTCTATCCTTGACCATTCTGAGCTACTTTCACTTTTTTCTGGATCAGTCTCTGTTCTATGATCCTCCTTTATGTCCTTCTTGTAGTCCTATCCCGATCACACGTCAAAACGTCAAAAAATCCGAAAACAAAAACGCCGAAGTCAAAACACCAAAAACAAAAACACCGAAAGTACCGCTAGTACAAACAAGATGTCACTTATAGAGTAAAATATGTTCGCAACATAATAAAATGTATTCGTTCTTCAAAATTTATTGTTTTTAAAAATCGATGTTTTTGTTTTCCACGTTTTGACTTTGGTGTTATTGTTTTGTTGTTTTTCTGTGTTTTTGTTTTTGGCGTTTTTGCTTTCGATGTTTTTGTTTTCGATGATTTTGCTTTTTTCTGTTTTTGTTTTCGACGTTTTTGTTTTCGATGTTTTTGTTTTTGTATTCGATGGTGTTGTTTTTCGGTCTTTTGGTTTTTTGGTGTTTTAATTTTCGGTTTTTGTTTCTCGGTGTTTTGGTTTTTCTGTGTTTTTGTTTTCGTCGGTTTGACGTGCTACCTCTATCTCACCACAACTCTACTCAAAATGAGATAACCGATTTGTAACATCCTGTCTGTCATAAAGAGATTAGAGATCTGTCAATAACATAAAATAAGAGATCGAAACTGGAGGTCAAGGAAGAATATGTAAGGAATACTCCCAAGCATGTCACGTTTTCCACAGAAAACTAAAACAGTACAATCAAGTTTCGGGTCGGGTACAGTTCGGCGCAGCCGTTTCCATGGATAAGAGAGTATCTTAAGTATCGACAGTACTTCGACGCAAGTACAGTTCGGCGTAGACTTTATTTAGCGCAAGTACAGTTCGGCGCAGACCCGATTCGGCGCGAGTACGGTTAGACGTAGGCCCGATTTGATGCAAGTACAGTTCGACGTGCCGAGGTTTTAATATTTTCAAGTTAGGGGTCATCCATTAATTACAAATGTTCAAAATGAGAAGGAAGGGGTCCGGCAAAATCACACCAAATTTCATTTAAAAGGAGAGGGTCAATAAAAATTTCACGTCAATTTTTTTTTATTGCAAAATCAATTCCGGGCATACACTGTAAAAAGTTACTTGTCTTTGGTGTGGTAAAAATCTCACGGGGGGGGGAGATCACACCACATCTTACCAAGGAAGAGGGGTGGGCAACAAATTATGAAAAAAATACACTTTTAGGGTGAATCCGAAATTTGGCGTGGTTGCGTTTTACTCATTAAAAATATCTCCCTAGAACGGTCTAACTCGGCAAAGTGTGGATGTTGATCCGACAGATATCAGAGAGTGACTGGTAGCTCCCCACTGCTTGTGACTGTCGAGCCACCTACAGCGCACCGACTGGTGATAGAATGTATTCCATATTTGGCATAATATTACACTTACATGTATTTCTGATGGGAAATTGATGATTTTAAAATTTAAATTGTGGGCTTATTAAAGGACCCACCAAATTTATCCTAACCTTAAAAGACTTCTAAAATAGCCTTCTTTTGTTTGGTGAAGACATTTCTACACAAAAAAGTGTATTTTCGAGTTCGGGAATCTTCTAGCCATTTTAATAGTAATAAATTTAAATATTTAGGTTTTTTTTGTGTATACTCTGTGTATTCTTCTCTATATTTAATTGGGTCTACGCCAAACCGTACTGGCGCCGAATCGGGTCTGCGCCGAACCGTACTGGCGCCGAATCGGGTCTGCGCCGAACCGTACTGGCGCCAAAACTGCCGCACCGAACTGGGCGATTTCCTCAAGTTTCTGCATAATTTTTAAACATTTAATTTTCATTCTTCTCATACTGGGGAATGTTCCCGTTGGGCAAGTCAAAGAATAATAATTACAGGAAATACCTCAGTTCGTTAAACTTGTACAAACCGGAAGATCTGAGGGTATGGAATACCCTCCAGCTACATAATAATTTCAGTATTTGAAATACCCCCTTCCGTATATGCCATCATTTCCAAGAAAACTAAAATGGTATCATAAAGTTTCGGAATAATTTTAAAAATATTGAATGTTCATCCTTCTGATATTGGGACACTGGGAGATGCTCTCAAACTGTCTATGTCACTTAATTTTTTATACCTTCAGTAAATTAAAAATTTCAGATTATCTTGTTCATCATTATGTAATGTGATTAATATTAATGCTATTAAAACTAGCGCCGCAGGCGATTCCTTGATAATACACGTCACAGTAAAATATAGGATGGCTGGGAGCTAAATCGACCCAATCATGGCAACGTTCTTAAATTCAAACAAAGCATTCTTAACTTAGGATATCAAATTACTAAATGCTCTCTGCAATGATAGTTAAGAATGACATTCTTAAATTTTGTTTAAATTGCTGAATGATTGGGCAAACTTCAAGAACGATATTCCGATTTCCTTGAGTAAAATAATAACAAGCTGGCAGCAAGTTATAATAAGTCTAAACTCGAACTTTAATACACTAAAATTTTTGTTAAAATTCAATTATTAATAATTATAGAATTCATAAGAACTTCTTTTTCTCATTGAATCTCTACCGCACCTCCGATGGGTTCATTTATTTATTATAACCTAAAAAAAGTAAGTACTGATTTAGATGTCAAATGGATACCTAACAAGATGGCAGTACAGCGATGGAACAGCATTCATTTCGAATAATCACCATAGTGCGGCCTTCAGGCCGCACAGGCTTCTGATTGCTTAGCAATCCAGTTTCAAAATATTTCTCAAACAATACTGAATTTAATAATTCGAAATTAAAGAAAAAAACTTACTTGGTATTTTTTGATACTGGCTAAATGCTCTCTCGTGGGTTCTGCAGCAGTAACTACGCCCGAAAGAGTGGGTGTTGTGTTTGCCGTAATGTTGTTGTTATTGTTGTTGGTAATTCGAGCCGGTAGCTGAGGTGCGGGTGCTTTATTTACTAAACGTCCATCTTTATCAATTTTTAAGTGATCTCTTGGAGGAGGAACTGGTTTGGAGGTGGAATTTTGGTTAACCGCCGAAACTGGAGTGGAAGCACTGCCGTTCAAACCAATCTGAAAAAATTTAAAAAATTAGATTTCTTTCGGAAGAAACAACCTTCAGACCGTTAGACTTGACCCAGAAACATCATGGAAAATTGCATAACCCTGGTAATAATTACATTTTTAACCCAAGTTTGATTAAACAATTACATTGTGAATCTTTATGTACGTTCAACAATATGGGCAAATATTTATGAAGCAGATAAGAAAACCGACGATTATTTGAAGAGAAACGGGAAGTAAATCAGCAAACCGTAACCAAAGTTTCTACATCTCACGAGGATCTATTATATCAAACCATATTTAATTCGTACTTGAAATAATGGATATGTATGCATCTCATTATAAAAATTTCATACCTACGTCAGAAAACAATAACCAAACGGAAATATTTCACTGCTACGTCATAAAAATTTGGTAATTTAAATTTTTAATTTACTTAATTACTTCCGAAAGTGGTGAAAACTGGATTTCAAACATTTTTAAAGTAAGCAATCTGGGCTGGTGCTATGAAATGGTCCGATGGATTTCAAGGTGTTTGCTAAGATTTTTGTCACCAAGGTCAACAGGTAAAAAGTAAATCGTTATAATAAAACTAACTAATTTTAGTACTTTCACACTTTTGGAAGTTTACCATCGCTTTTATTTTTCCTGTATTTTTCGTTCTGTACTTTTGAGAATTTGGATTTGGAAAATGGGGACGTCTTATTTTTCGTACATCAGTTATGTGTCTAGGAGAGAAATATAATAGGGATAGGGCTGGAAGTACGAAAACCCCAAAATTGCAATGCGAAATCCATTAAATCTAGAAAAAACCACTGAAAATATTTAATTTTGATGCTCTAAAAAAGAAATTGATGTTTTCAAATTTTAGTACCAGTACGTTTTTAGTACGAACACCTTGTCCGATTCACGACCTTCCTAATTGAAAAGATAAAAATGTGCATGATCTATTGCATGCAATTACATAATGCACAAAGTCCGTGAAATTAAATATCTACAAAAGTTATCCACTTACTGGAATATTTCACAAATTATAAAATTACTAACATTTACTTGAAGTTTTGGTTTTGGGGGTGGATATCTTGGCGGCGTTTTGGTTCTTGGAAGGAATGAATCCGGTACGTCAACAGCCATTTCCCGATGAGGACCATTATCACCGGCCAACATCATCACCATATTGTAATCCAAATTTTCTTCAAATTCGTCTATCGGCTTCTTCACCGTGTCCAAATCTCCGTCGATCACCACTATGCTGCTTCCAGAACGACGCCTGGGCCTGCGATAAAACACCAAAAATTAAAAAAAGAAAATTTTATTTAAAAGATCAGTTTTATTTTGCTAGAAAAGTTACAAGAAAGAAAATATATCAAAGCATATTTAATATTGTAACTTTTGTCATGTACGATGTAACATCCTGTCGGTGATAAATTCCGTGATACGTTTCTTAATATTTTACGTATTTCTTATTTATCCCTTGTTTTTCATATTTAATATTGAAATATAAAAGATCGTCTACACATGCGACAAATTTTCAATAGCACGAAAAGTTCCATTAGAGTAAATTTGAAATGGAAATGTCACTTTTTGCAAGATAAGAAAGTAAATATTTAAATACAAGCAAGGATCGTGAATTAGGATTTGGGCTCATCTGCCGCACCCTGTGCAACAGCAATAAAAAAATGTATTATGGTTCTAGTAAATAATACAAAATATTTAATGATAGATTTATTATCATAATCCAATTGTTGTTCAGTCTGTAGGATGGAAAGACGGAGGATCTTAATTTAAAGCGGATTTAAATACAATAAAAGCCGTAATGTATTCTGGTTGTGTAACCAACTTTCTAATGTGGTTAACTTAACAGCATCCTAAATTATTATCGAAAGTGAGCTTTAAATTTAAAAATTTATAAAAATCGGTATGCAACTGATGTGTCAACCTAAAATCCCGAATCGAAGGCCGAATCCTTTTAAATAGAAGTCTACAGGGTAACAGCACGATTAACCTTACAGCTGAAAACAACGAGATTGAATTTTTTTATTTTTCCGAAACAGATTTTTTACGTGTAGTTAACCGGGAGCAATTTAAAAAATTTTATTTTCTTCGAAAATAAATTAAATAAGCATAACTGTAAGCTTTATTTTTCTTTATTACAAAACTTTCAGCACAGCGGTATAAATGAAACATTTTTATTTCGCATTTGTGTTCGAAGCAGCTTTATAGTTTTTTTATGTCGGATGGCTTATTGAAGCATACAAATACAATTCGTGTAGTTTAAAAGTCTATGTAGATCAGTAATGTTAATTTCTCTTTTATTTGGTTAAGATTAGCATAAAGAAAGTCTTGTGGAACAATTACAGGTAAAAGACTGTTACGCACAATTAACACCCGACAAATTGGGTGAAGTGTAGGGAAATTTTAGACAAATTTTTGCGATTAGTTCAAATTTAGCTACGACCAACTTAGATTGTTAGAGCAAATTGCGTTGAAAATAGTCGAAATGAGAAAAATTATCAAAGTTTATTTTGTTGGGGTAATCCCAAAAATCGGCTACAAATGAAAATTACCAAGAACGTTAAGAAAATGCTTTTACTTCTAAAGTGCAATTTAGATAATCTCCCTTAACAATGACAATTTCGTTATTACATTTTTTACTGGCGCTATAAGAACTTGACACTTTGGACAAAATTTTAACAAATTATTTCATAATTAAAGCGTATAATAAATGTGGGGTTTTTCTGGTGCAATTTATGGCGTGGTCCAAATATTAGACTTGCTCGCAAAATAAGATCGACTAATTTAACCGCTACCCTTAGTAATTTTAGTGCAATTTTATAAGATTTGAAACCAGGAAGTCTACAACCTAACCGTATGATTGGCCTGAGCATTAATCGATTATGAAATTTCTGTCCAGATTAACGCAATGTTTTAATTGGTCTTTCAAATCAAGGCTCTTGCGTATTCCTCCCGAGTCCCCATTTTTCGTCAGTACTCGGGAAAAGCAGTTAACTAGCTTAAAATCACATTTGACTAAAAATAATAGTAAGTTCTAAGCTGAATTAGGTAGCAGTACCGTAGCTAGGGTGCGAAAATATTTTTCTTTGCTCCTTGGAAAAATAAAAAAAAAGTAAATATTGTAGGTCCCCCCTGAAGAAGAATTCCAATACGCATCGATTATACCTAAATTAAAATTCCTCATCGTTACACACTGGGATGCTTTCAATTATTGCTAACAATTCATTGCAATATATCAAATCCTACGAGGACGTAGCAGCTCCTCGACTAAAAGCATTTTTGTAATATTGCTTCCACCAGTGTTTCCTTAAAATTATTTTCCTTGTTTTTAAAAGATTTCCTCTAAGCACTACATTTGTGTTTCGGGACTCTGTTCCAGAATTGGAAAGCTGAATATTTGAAATTATGCAGAAACAACGTACTCCCGGTCTCTGGCCTCCAAATTACTTCTGATAAAATGTAAATAGCATAGACCGGAGGATCTGGGGTAGAATATAAAATGTTTAAAAATTATACCTCTTAAGTTTCATTGGGATTAATGACATACACTGGTGGTATTCCATGAACTCCCCGACTCAAGGTTTTTATCTTACATTATTACGTTGTTGACAGAATCTTTACGTTATTTTTGGAATATTTCCCGGTCGCTAATTCTATTTTTTAGAACCATCTAAGATTAATTTACTGTCCTTGGTAGTTGCTGGCAGGGCCGGCACCAGGAGTAAGTAATAAAAATTTTAATGGGCGGCAAATTCATTATTCAAAAAATAAATTAGATAACAAAACAGTAATACACCAGAAAATTTTAATAATAAAAATTAATGTTATTTTAAATATTTCGAATTTAATTTGGTTATTTCTTTTTAAAGTCCAAGTGTATAATAAAGGTGGATAGTTTTTGAACTAGGCACAAAGTAGCCGTTCGTCCTTTACGTAAAGATCCTTTAAAAAATGCTAAATCTTAGTTACATCCAAAATTTAGTAAATTAAGCTAATTTTGAGAAAATTTCAAGTGTAAACTAAGCTTTAGCATTTTTAAAGGATCTTTACATAAAGGACGAGTTAGAAAATACCGGCCTAAGGCCCGTGGGGTTCCATGATAGAACAGAACATAAAAAAACAACATGAAAGAATAAAACAGTGAAAAAACAGAACAGCGATTAAACAGAACAATAACAAAACAAAACGAAGAATAAACAGAACACTGAAATAATACAACCTTGACAAAAGAGAACACTGAAAAATGAGAACATCGGGATGAAGTTTTGTCAATTGTTTGCATTATTGTTGATTATTTAGTTTAAAGTTTTAAGGAAACCATTTTTTTGGGCCAACCGACATATCTATAAGAGAATGCTGAAATTTCTGTTATTGTAGTGCTCTTTTTGTCAATGTTCTGTTTTTTTCATTGTTCTGTTTTATTGTTCTTCTGTTTTTTCATTGTTCTGTTTTTTCGTTGTTCTGTTTTTTTTTTTTGAAATTTTTGATGAGTTGCTGAAAAGTTATTTTTTCTTTAGAAGTAAGTAATGATTATATTTCATTGATATTACTTTTACTGCCGGCAACAAACTATATTAAAACAATGCCGCTTGTTGCCGGCACTAAAGTAAAACAATTTCTAGCATAAAAATGAATTGCTAAGAACCACATCGACCCCCCAAATTTACGCCATACGTGAAAAATTTTGCTTTTCATCGAGGAAAGAAAACAAAATTATGGTATGACGACTGTGTATAATAAAGGATTACTGTTTTTGACATTTAGAAAACATAAATTTTCTACTCCTGAGCTGCAAAAGTGATGCTTTGGCGTTCGCTTAGTATTTGAAAAATAAAATTTTTAATTCAATAATCTGCAGATATTAAAGTTATTAAATATATTATTTGAAATACACCCAATAAAAAACGTCCAATTCGTTATTTACTCTCGGAACGGGGGATTCCCAATCCTGCTGTAGCGGCACAAAAGCTGACCCTGATTGCTGGTGTCGAAATTTATGTTTTTCATTGATCGAAAAAGTTTTTTATTGCTCACTTGATGCTGAGGGCTATAAAACTTTTAAATTTAAACTATGAGGTTAAACAGCAGTGTGAAGGGGGCGCCTCTAAAATTATTTAAAAATGTATTTTTACCCCAAGTGTGAATAATAATTACAGAAAGAGCGCAACCCAAATTTGTACAAACTGGCCAATACAAAATTCCAGTGCTGTAGCCTGGGGGGAGGGGGGATGCATTCACCAATTATGAAGACATTTATGCTAAATTTGCGTTACCTTGTGGATTGCAAAATTAAAATTGACACTGTCTGATGGTTATTTTTAATTTAATTTGTAGTTTACTTCTACCGCAAGTTTTTATCAAGAGATGTTTTGATTTGATTAGATTATTTTCGATGACCTTGTGAAATTTCGTATGGAAATTTAACAGCTTGTTATGTAAATGCCATGTGAAGATCAAATTATCAAGCGCCAAATTTGAATGTAGACTATAATTTTGTTGGCCATTTCATGGAAAAACTGGGGAAAAACAAAGGCGGTCAACCAATTTTGAGCTGCACCCATTGGCCATAGAATGTGAGAATTTGAATAGCCAAATGATCCATCGGTGATTTTTTATCAATAGTTATCTTTCTGAAATCTGGTCAATTCGTCATCTCTGTTGATTGGAACAGCCCCCCGATGCTGACTTTTTCATTTTTGTTTGTTGAGATTTTCTTTAAAAAAACTGCGTTATTTAATTGCCAATTTTTCCACAATTAAATATTATGTTATTACACTGTGCACTATTTCCATACGAAGTAATGTAAAAAAAGTAAATAAAACAATATTCGAGCCACGAGCGTTACTAATAACTTACTTACAGTATGAGATATAACTGGTATTTTTTTAAGATTTTCCTTAAAAAATTGCTAGTTTGAGCACTAATGAGTCATACATTCCCACATTATAAAAATTTCCTGTCTAAAATATTGTTTTCTAACTGTAACTAAATTAAATATGTTAATGCGTTTGTTCAACTTGATGAGCACGAAATCTAAGTTTCATAATTTTATTAAATTTTTAAAATTTTCCAGTGATGTAGGTAGAAAATTCGGGAAAATTCTCTTTTTGAACCAAAAAATTAATATTGAGTTTGAAAATCCAAACCACAGCACAAATAATAATTTTAAGAGAAAGTGAGAATCGAACTGAGGACCATGGGTTCTCTTGCCCTACACCAAGACCACTCAAAATTTCAATTTCTCAATTAACAACGCAGATTTGGGAATACACAATAAAATGTGATTGTTTTTTTCCTGGATTGAAAAGTTAATTTTCAAGTTTTATTCCACATGCGGTTAACTGGCTTTGGGAAATTCAAATTAGTGTTTGGATTTCAAACCACGTTTATTTAAATTGATGAACAATTATATTCCACGAAGTGGCTAAAGGCGGAAGCTCACCAAAAAGAAATTCCGATGGAATTTTGAAACCATTAGCAATGTTTTAGAATATCCCGACTCGACTTGGTAGCTCCATTTTCCAGGGGTAACCGACCGATTTGATTCGTTATAACCGGACACCGTTAGTTATCTTAGGAACGACGTGATGGATTACTTTAAAAATTTTAACACTAAAATATATTAGGTATAAAACCCATTAGGAAGACAATAAGACTTTGTATTTAAAAAGTACATATTTTATCTTCTACTATGTCTCCGAGACATGTCGACATAAAATATGTACTATTATTCTTTACAATACAAAATATAAAATTGCTCATTGTGTTCTATTATAATACGTACATACGTACATGCTGTCGAAATTTTAAGTTAATTTGTCAAGCCGTTTTTAAGATGAGTGGTATATTCTAGTGCAACGCACAGAAACATCTCAGGCTTAATAAAAAATGGTAAAATTGAAACTTAAAAATGCGAATTTCAATGATTTGCTGCTCACCAAATTTTAAAACTAAGTTTTAGAGACCGGGAGGGGGGAGGATTTGTAAACTTTTGGAATTTTGCATTTTTATTCTTTTAATATTGTGCTTTTTAATATTAGGCACTGGAGGGTGCACATTAGCTTCGCTGTTGATAATTTTGAAAAAATGAAATTATTACTTTGAAATCTTAAATTCACTTAAGATATTAATATACTCTCCAAACCGGGGGTCTGGGGGGTGTGGAACACCCTCCAGTGCCCCAGCATCGGGAGGCAAAATATAAACTGCTTAAAAATTAAGTAAATGGTTTATGATACCATTGCAGTTTTCTTGAAAATGATGACATATTCCGGAGATATTCCACACCCTCAGACCTAGATGACATTAATAAACTATCCAAACCGGTGAGGGAAACTGGGTGGTGTGGAACTTTAGTTTTAATTAATTTTTAAACATTTTATATTTTTTGCCTCCCGATGCCGAAACGCTGGAGGGTGTTCCACACCCCCCAGACCCCCCGGAATGTGCAGTTTATGTTTATATAAAATGACTAAATTAATTCAGCTCATCTGCTTGGCTGTTGATAATTTTGAAAAAAATGTAAATATTATTTTAAAATCACTTCTGATACTAATATACTCTCCAAACCGGGGGGTCTGGGAGGTGTGGAACACCCTCCAGTGTCTCGGCATCGGGAGGCATATTCTGCAAGATATATCAGGCCCCCCAAACCCCCGGAATATGCGGTTTAGGTTTACTATATGAAATGCATAAATTCATTCAGCACATCTGCTTGGCTATTGATAATTTTGAAAAAATGTAAATATTATTTTGAAATCTTTAATTCACTTCTGATATTAATATAAACCGGGGGGTATGGGGGGTGTGGAACGCCCCAGCATCGGGAGGCAAAATACATATAAAATATTTAAAAATTAAGTAAAAACTTTATACTATTTTAGTTTTTTTGAAAAATAATGACATATCCTGGGAGTATTCCATACCCTCCAAACTCCAAATTATTTTTAAACATATTATATTTTGTCACCCGATGCACTGGAGGGTGTTCCACACCCCAGACCCCCCGGTCTAAGTAGGTTAATTTTTTATTTAACCTGCATACCAGAAAACAGTCTCGGCATCGGGAGGCATATTCTGCGAGATATTTCAGGCCCCCCAGGCCTCCGGAATATTCGGTTTAGGTTACTATATGAAATGCATAAATTCATTCAGCACATCTGCTTGGCTATTGATAATTTTGAAAAAATGTAAATATTATTTTGAAATCTTTAATTCACTTCTGATATTAATATACTCTCCAAACCGGGGGTCTGGGGTGTGGAACACCCTCCAGTGTCTCGACATCGGGATGCAAAATACATATAAAATGTTTAAAAATTAAGTAAAAGCTTTATGACACCATTTTAGTTTTTTAAATAATGACATATCCTGGGAGTTTTCCATACTCTCCAAACTCCAAATTATTTTTAAACATATTATATTTTGTCTCCCGATACCAAGGCACTGGAGGGTGTTCCACACCCCAGACCCCCGGTCTAGGCAGGTTAATTTTTATCTAATCTGCATACCAGAAAACAGTCTCGGCATCGGGAGGCATATTCTGCGAGATATTTCAGGCCCCCAGGCCCCCGGAATATTCGGTTTAGGTTACTATATGAAATGCATAAATTCATTCAGCACATCTGCTTGGCTATTGATAATTTTGAAAAAATGTAAATATTATTTTGAAATCTTTAATTCACTTCTGATATTAGTTTACTCTCCAAACCGGGGGGTCTGGGGTGTGGAACACCCTCCAGTGTCTCGACATCGGGATGGAAAATACATATAAAATGCTTAAAAATTAAGTAAAAGCTTTATGATACCATTTTAGTTTTTTTAAATAATGACATATCCTGGGAGTTTTCCATACTCTCCAAACTCCAAATTATTTTTAAACATGTTATATTTTGTCACCCGATGCAAACACAAAACCATAACGACATTATAGTTTCAATTTTATTACTGTCAGTTATATTATTACTTCATGCATTTTTGTTCCACTAATTTAAAATCACCTGAATTTCAGTTCATGCAAGATTTTTTCTTTGTCGTAAGTCTTTGCATGGAATATAATTCATAATATACCGGGTGTCCATTTTCAAACTCGAAAAACTCCTCTAATATCTGCAGGCAATATTTCATTATTCGGTTTTATCCAGAGGATGGCCTGGGCGAATTAAGGTGCGTATGAATGGATTAGCGAAATTTACACTGCCTTCAAGAGCCAAGAAAACAACTCGCATGTAAAGCAAAACAAATATTTTAATATTTTGTAGTTCAAAATTCTTCATTTACTTTTAAAAACTGTTAGCTTTATCGATGTCTTTGTTGAGTATGGGGCATGGAATAACCTCCAGGAGATTATTTCATCATTCCCAAAACAAAGTTTCTACAATATGTTTAGACATGTAATATTCCATCTTCCGATAATAAGACTCTGGAGGATATTCATACCCCCCTCATCGGTCAACGCGGTTTATTTTTACTAAAGATGAATTACAGATTTCGACCGTTATTTGTGCAACTACCTTTGACGTTAACGTCCAATTCTGCAATAATTATATCTTGCTGAGGGCGAAAGCCCCAAAAACGATGCAATGCCACAGACAATTCTTTGAAAACTTTACAGTGTAATGAATATCACATATCATGGAATCTTTAGATTCCAAGAGTAAGATTTTGATAAAAATGCATTCTTTCGACTTAAAGCAGAATGCCAAAAGATATCTTAGCAGTTGTTGGCTCATCGCGAGTTCTCCCAAGAGTACAAAATTATTCGATACAATTTCTGTCATAAATATCATAGAAGAGCAACTAACGCCAATAGCTTGTCAATCAGTAAAAAATTACAAATCATGAAACTCTGCTTTCAAAAAAGCTTCAACTGATGGAAGAAGAACTGAATCACAAAAAATACAGCTTGAAGTTCCTGAAGAATCCTAGAAGAAGAAGGATTCTTTTGGGCATTAATGTAATTTTTTGGATATGGATTACTGTGAATTTCTGACTTTTCCACCAACTATTTTTAGAACAATCTAAGCTTACCCATTAAGAACATTCCACTACCAAGTTATTGATCGCACGATTCTCGTTAAAATTGTAACTCTCACTCAATTTAATAGTAAGAGATAATATGTAGAGCGTACTATGAACGTACAAAATTAACACGCTAGCAAAATACTTATTCATTCATTAGTTGACATTATAACACATAATTATCTTCAATTCCTAGAAACTTTCATTCATAATTTGTTTTATCTGACTAACAAATTTTCACAAAAATGCAAAATGAGGTAGACAATTCTGAATGTGGCGCTTAAGACGACGGCGCCTAAAACCCTTGTTGATTTTATGGTACATGGTCATAAATTACCCGTCAAAGTATCAATTTCATAAATGACCCCCATCCTCAGACAATTGTTTAGTCTAAACTGCAAGAGCTACTGTTTGGCCAAAAAAAACTGAGATCCATTAATGTACCTCATCTTCCAAGGTTTTCGGGTAAATTTTTCCGGCTTGATAATCGATTATGTAATTTACTTTTTGTTTGCTTTGACAAAATAAGGCAAAACGTTTAAAAATCACTTAGACGTTCTATTATGCAAAAATTAAGCACCAATTAAGTTGATGAGCAAACCGTAATCGTGCTTCCTTGGACTACTTTGAAAAACCCAAAAAAACTAAAATTTTCTCTTAGGTTTCACTTTTGCTGTCCCGACAGCTATAATTATTAAACGAAACCCTTTCGGGAAAATACTACAAGTTTTGCCAAAACCCATAAATAATGCAATTATTGCAACCGTTTTGAAGCGAAAAAATAACTTGCGCGTACCTTATGTTAGCGTTATTAATCCATTTTTTTAAAATGCCCATTTTGGTTCACGGTGCGAGGTCAAAGAGTCACTAACAGCAAAATCGAAAATTTTCAAAATGCATTTCACTCACAATTTCCACAAGCACTAACACAATTTTTTGAATCTATTTAATAGTTTACAAAATTACCGGTTCGAAGTAAATGAACATGACCATGAACGTATAGCCACCTCCAGAAGACTAACAACACGTATAGTAAAGAATGTTAAGATTCTCCATACACTATGACTGCTCAACAAGTGGGTGTAGGCAGGTACACAAGAAAGCAGTTTTGGTAAACAAACGATTTTGTTGTAAATACAAGCAAACACACCAACTCAAACATTTCTTTCGATCGGCCAAACAAATAACTAGGGCATTCCTCGTTCACCTCGCCGACTTGTTTGGCCAACGCGAGATTCAAGTCTTCCATTTCTTTGCGTGTGTACGGTTAAGTCTTACTTTATTGATATTGTCGTGTTTATTTTTAACTTTTCTGTTTGAAGTTGGAACCAACTTTCTTGTAACCCAAATTTTAAAACCATAATTATTGCAATGAAGCTTCAAAAATGTGAGAAACTGGAGAAACTGAATCCGGATCATCGTTTGAGGTGTGCAAAAATTTCACCTATTCCAAGAAGCCTGTAAGTTTCGGTTACCTAGAACGATGACGAGCCAACCATGTAAAACATTTTCCGTCTTGAATTCATACAGGTAGGATATCCATCCAAGAGACACACCTGTCTATACTCACACAATGGAACGAAAAACTCCCACGTTTGCCTTTATTTAACATCACGAAAACGTATTTCTCAAAATCAAATAATTTTATTGTGTACTACGAGACTGCGATGATCGAAGGATTTAGAATCAAATTTTTTATACCCCAGTACCTACCTAAGTATCTACCTACCTACCTTGAAAGGTACGCATTATGAACAGGTACAGCATTGTTTAGCTTTTAGGGGGATTTCACAAATAAAATTGTACCTTCACGAATATGTTCGGGCGGTCACGTTTTCATTTTTAGAGGAATTTTAATCTATCTTTGCTGGAAGATAACATTCTTGAAATTCCAAACTAAAGATTACTTCTACATTAGGAAGCATACCTGCTGTTATCAATAATTAAAAAATTCAAGCCTATTTTCTTCTTCATAGGCGGCTTCGTTAGGAACATCCGTTTCCTGTTGATTTTATAATATTCGCTTCAACATTTTTTAATACAACAGTTGTAGAATAATTTAGTGATGCATTACATTACAATTAAATATAATAACCATAATGTAGAAGACTGATATACTACTTAGCGTGTGTATTTTAACCATGATGGTGCAAAAAACAAATTCTGCGTAAGGAAAACTAATAAGTTTGTAGAGAAAATTTAGAACTCAAAATTTCTGAAATTATGCACTCTATTCGTCAACCAGCGACCACACCAGGCCATCATCGTTCCAAATCAGATGGTTTTGAGGCCATGCCCCCCTAATTCAACATCTTATTAAATTTGACCCATAGAATATTGGGTATGAATATTCTTCTCTTGCACTGCACTTTTTCTAATTGTAAGAATTATTCCCACTTTGAACTCATTTGAAGGAAGTACATTTTTGGAGACCAAGAACCTCTAAGACACACTAAATATGTTCCAGAAAAATTTACACGGTGATCAACAGAAAAACTTTCTGAAAAGATGTAAAACATAAATAAAATTGTGATGGCTAGGAAAATTTTCATCCCCTTAATTGTGAAAATAACTTTTTAATAATTATTATGCAATTGAGATTACTATAGGAATAGAATTCGCTCATAAATGGAGAAAAGCCGTTAAATTCTTAAATAACGTTAGTGCAATCGCCGTTTGTTAGTCAAAAAATAAACAATTATTTTTTTAAATATTACAAAAGTATTTACCATATGGTAAGCTGATAAGGCAATTTGAAAATTTAGCTGAGCATGAAAAAAAGGATAATTCAATAGATACTATACCTTTTACAGTAATATATGGAGCAAATGAAAACAGATTTGGCGCAAATGCAAACAAATTTGGTGCAAATGAAAACAATTTTGATGCAAATGAAAACTGATTTGGTGCAAATGAAAACAGATTTTGTGCAAATGAAAACAGATTTGCAGAAAAAAAAACACATTTAGTGCAAATGAAAATTTGGTGCAGCGATTGATTTGAAACAAGTGAAAACAATGAAAATATGTTTTCATTTGCACCAAATCTGTTTTCATTTGCTCCAAATAATACGGTAAAAGGTATAGAGAGAAAAGAGTAACTACAATTAGTGCCATAGATAAAATTTTTTAAAATAATTAAAATTACTAATTTTAATGGGGAGATTCCTACGCCCATTCAGGCTAATGATTTATTCACAGTTCTTTTTAATTTCACTACTGTCGTCCTGAGGGGGCTTGAAAAACATTGACATACCTGCTTATAATTTTAGGTGTATATTTACATTTAAATTAACCTAGGAACTGAAATTCAAAGAAATTAACAAAAAATTTTTACTGAAAGTTATTACATAAAATATTATACAAAAACAAAATAGAGATCATGAAATTCCACACAATATTTTGTAGCATATCAATGCGTGTTACTTAGAACATGCAATCAATGAAATGGATTTCATAGAAATATCTTATTGTTAGACTATAAAGTTTAATGACATCAAAATAATTACAATTCAATTCTTAAAAATTTTGATTACGATACTCCCCCATGCCCCTCAATGACGTCCATAATACATTCTTTAGTATTTTTTATATTATATCTAACCACATAATCATAAATGCAGTTTTTATTTTGTATCTGCAATGGCGGATAGGTACTTGTTTTTTATTGCATTTGTATTATCTGTCATGTGATATTAAATTAAAATTAAATTTGCACATCAGCAACTGTAGGTTTCAGATCATGAACTTAATTGTAATTAAAAAATTTTTTAATTAGAAATGCCTCCTGGCCCTCCCCCCCCCCCACTCACAAAACTATCTACATCTTTCCCAGGAATAATTCAGAAAAGGTCAAGTGCCATTCAGAAAACGTCAAATGTAATTCGGATTTATCAATTCATATTCATAAAACGTCAATTGTAATTCAGATTTGTCAATTAATATCTAGAAATTGTCAAATCTAATTTAGATTGTCAATTGATATTCAGATTTGTCAGTTGATATTCAGAAATCTTCAATTTTAATTCAGATTTATCAATTTTAATTTAGATTTGTCAATTTTAATTCAGATTTGCCAGTTAATATTCATAAATTGTCAATTGTAATTTAGATTTTCCAGTTTATATTCAGAAATCGTCAATAGTAATTCAGATTACAATTTCATTACAGATTTGAGATTACAGATTGACAAATCTGAATTACTGTTGACGATTTATAAATATCAATTGACAAACCTGGATTAAAATTGACGATATCTGATTATTAACTTACAAATCTGAATTATACATAATTGACGATTTATAAATATCCACTGACAAATCTCAATTACAATTGAGAACTTTTAAATAATATCGATTAATAAATCTGAATTACAATTATTGACGATTTTGAATATCAATCAATTGATAAATCTGGATTACAATTGACAAATCTGAATTACAATTGACGATTTCTGAGTACTAACTGACAAATCCAAATTACAATTGACGATTTCGGAATATTAACTGACAAATCTGAATTCAAATTTGCAAATCTGAATTACAATTGAAAATTTCTGAATATCAACTAACAAATCTGAATTACAATAATTGACGACTTCTAATTATCGATTGACAAATCTGAATTACAATTGGCGATTTCTGAATATCAATTGATAAATCTGAATTGACAATTTCTGAATATCAACTGACAAATCTAAATTATAATTGATAATTTTTGAATATTAACTGACAAATATGAATTAAAATTGACAAATCTGAATTAAAATAGACAAATCTAAATTAGAATTGACGATTTCTGAACATCAACTGACAAATCTAAATTACAATTATCAACAACTTTTAAATAATATCGATTGACATATCTGAATTAAAATTGACAAATTTGAATTACAATTGACAAATCTGAATTATACATACTTGACGATTTATAAATATCAATTGACAAATCTCAATTACAATTGACAACTTTTAAATAATATCGATTGACAATTCTGAATTACAGTTGACGTTTTCTGAATATTAACTGATAAATCCAAATTACAATTGACAATTTCTGAATTTTAAGTGACAAATCTGATTTCAAATTTACAAATCTAAATTACAATTGAATATTTCTAAATATCAACTGATAAATCTAAATTACAATAATTAACGACTTCTAAATATATCGATTGACAAATCTGAATTACAATTAACGATTTCTGAATATCAATTGATAAATCTGAATTGCCGATTTCTGAATATCAACTGACAAATTTAAATTACAATTGACAATTTCTGAATATTAACTGACAAATATGAATTAAAATTGACAAATCTGAATTACAATTGACCATTTCTGAACATCAACTGACAAATCTAAATTATAATTATTGGTAACTTTTAAATAATATCGATTGACAAATCTGAAATACAATTGACGATTTTTGAATATCAATCGATAAATGTGGATTACAATTGACGATTTCTGAATATTAACTGACAAATCTAAATTAAAATTGACAAATCTGAATTACAATTAACGAATTCTAAACATCACCTGACAAATCTGAATTACAATAATTATTGGCAACTTTTAAATAATATCCATTGATAAATCTGGATTGCAATTGACGATTTCTGAACATCATGTGATAAATCTTAATTACAATCGACGAATTCTAAATATCGATTTTCAAATTGAATTACAATTGACAATTTCTGAATATCAACTGATAAATCTGAATTACAATTGACAATTTCGGAATATTAACTGACAAATCTGAATTAAAATTGACAAATCTGAAATAAAATAGACAAATCTGAATTAAAATTGACGATTTCTAAATATCAACTGACAAATCTGAATTAAAATTGACAAATCTGAATTTCAATTGACGATTTCTGAATATCAATTGATAAATCTGAATTGACGATTTCTGAAGATCAACTGACAAATCTAAATTACAATTGACAATTTTAGAATATTAACTGACAAATCTGAATTATAAGTGACGATTTCAAGATATCAATTGACAAATTTGAATTACAATTGACGATTTCTGAATTACTAGTGGAAAACGTACATACAAAACCACATCAAGGGAGGGGGCTGTGCATTATAAATTCTGAACAAAATCAATTAATATTTTAGAATTTTATAGATTCTAGAATAGAAGACATCTTATAAATTATCACGAAAACTTTGTTTAGAAACAGGAAAACAATTTTAAAAGAGAAGAAGAAGAATCTTCTGTAGATCGATTACAGTCTGATTCGGAAGTCTATCTCGTAAACGTTTTCTTACGATTTTAAGCCACGCAGCGTAAATGTTGAGCGTTTGAAAAGAAAACCCGCCAAAGCAGCAATATTTATGATCAGGAAATTAGAGAGATAGATAAACGAATCACGTGCGTTGTAGACTCCGGCTAAAAGGTTTCTGTCGATCGAATTTATCGCGGCAAAGGTGAGGTTTTAATAATTACTCCGAAGCGTTGAAAAGGAAAACTCACGATAATCGGGGATATTTGTGTGCAAATTCAAGAAATATCAAATTTTAAAAACCGAATCTCGTTAATCCATTCATGCGCGTCATAAATGGTTCTATCACCGGTTATAACGGTTAACCCTGAGCGACGGGGAGGGGGGGGATTGAAAACTACATCTCTGCCTTTATAATCAAGTTTTTTGGAAACAAAAAATTGAAAAACTTACAAAACAATTACACCTCGGAGGTATTCTATTGCCACCGAAGAAAAAATGATTGAAAATTAAAGTTTTTGCTTCACGCGAATTAAATCCAAGGAGTATTTTCCACGTCAATATCCACGTAAATTTGTACAAAAAAATTGTACGGTTGATGGTTGAACGTACCCCTCGCCAAAAAATATATGAGGTTTCGTCATTTTTTGGTAATATGCTTACGCCTTTCTGTCGTCTCAAATCAAAATTCTGAAAAAATCTTCTGCGAACCTTTAGTTTTTAGGACATTTCTTGTGTGTTTTGTTGCTATATAAATAAAATAAATTGAATTTTTTGTATTGTAATATATTTTGCGGCTTTCAGATCTTAAATATCATCCGATGAAACAATTCTCCTGATACGGATCTTATTGGCGTTGAAAAAAAATATTCATTATTTTTTTTAGAACGAAGCCAAGATAAAATATTGTGGGCGAAATAAAAAACGCATGATAAAATAATCAGCGTTCGTTTTGCAAAAAAAAAAATAATAAGTACGTATTTCAAATAAGCTCCATTGCAAAATGTAAAAAAAAATATTATAATCCAGAAAATTCAATTTCTTTTATTTAATACACAAAAAAGGTTTAAAAAAAATCTGTTGGGCCGTAAACGACCGAAAAAATCAGCGTCTTTGAAACTTCAGGTTGGTCAATTAATTGTACCTAGTGTTTTTTCGCTAGAACCATTGTTGTGGGGAGTTTTATATTCTACCAAAAAGGTATTTCGTTTTTTGCTCTATCTGGCTTTGTTTTTAAGATATTAATTTATGAAAAAGCATAAAAACGTGGTGTCGTTTTTATGACGCAACCTGTGAAAATTAATGTCGTTGGCAAATATTTAATGTGTTTGAACTATTAAAAGTTTATTACAATTTGATCTCAAAATTTATAGTGTTTTCCAATTACAAATTTACGGATATAGAGTATAGACCATTAATTGTATAGGTTGCGGTGCCGAAGGGTCGGTTATATTATTATTCATAGAAAAATAAATTAAAAAATATAAATGTGAAGGGTTAATTCTAGAAGATTTACAAAATTAATTTACCGATATTCGTTTACCCGGGTCACCTCCCTACGGTAGCTATTTCAGCAACAGATCAACAATAGCATGGCAAGCTTGTCACAGGAGTATAATTTTCACCCTCACATATTGGGAAAGCTTCACCGAGTAATTATCTGTTTAACCCGATCATACGTGGAAATAATTTTCAAAGTTCATTATTTGTGCCGTGGTTTGGATTCCACAAGTAAATTACCGATTTGTAATTCGGTTATCCCGATTTTAAGTGGTAAATTGAAGGGAATCCTCTTTCAATTTGTGTGGGATTAAACGATAATTAAAAATCTATTAATTTTAAATTTAAAGAATTTGGGTATGTAATTCGCACTTCCACTAAGCGAAAACCTATCCAAACATAATATTCGATTAAAATAACAAAATGTAATTAATATTCTTGATGATAATAAACAAGTTACAAGGACAGAGTTAATTGTTATTTAAATTTTTTTATTGTAGCTGATACAATTTGCAATCAAAACGTTTAATTGAGATCTTAAAAAGTCTAATCGGATTTTTTTATTAGAAAATATGTTTTTATGTGTTATTCCAATTTGTGCGTAAGGAAGACGTAGTAGACACAAAAGAATGGAAGAGTTTCCAAACCGGCCAAACCCAGTATTGATGTTACCAATGTGCTGACCCTGGATAAATATATAATTTTTCTAGTTATGGTGCTATTATATTACAACATAATAAGCTATGTTTAAATTTTAAAATATAATATATTTACCGATCAGTACTCGACGAGGTTAGATCAAAATTCCGCGATAATGAGAAACTTCGTCTATTCATATGATAATTTTTGAAAACGCCAGCAATAAAGCACGCGTTATTTTCAATTAACATCCAAATAGAAAATTATAAGAGACATGAGTAGCAATTGAACTTTCTAATTTGAATTCAACACTTACCGAGTTTCAGGATCAACGACCAATTTGTTGTTATTGCTTTCAACAACGGCTGTCGTTTTTAACTTATTGTCTTCTGCACCTATAAGCACTTCCGTCCTTCCATTTTGAAACGGCGATGATGATCTCCTATCACCTAAACTCTTTATTTCTAAATTTTGCAAAATTGATTCCTTATTTTGATTTGGCAATAAATTACTCTTCCCTACTACATCCGAAGTTATTCTAACGTCATTTGGCACTTTGTTAATTTTTTTGTCCTCAAACTGTTGAGTTAAAATAATATCACTAGGTTCATGTCCGTTTGTTTGATTAGTGGGCAATAATTTTGATGTTGTTATCGATTCCTTCGATGATACCACAGTCGTGATTGCTCCTCCGCCTGGTTTGCTTACGGTGGGGTTGTTGTTTAAAGGTTCTGTAGCAGTCAAAGATGTCACGTATATTGGCGAATTGCTTAAAAATCCATTTAAGTCTTCGCTGGTTGTTTGCTGATTTAACTGAAAAAAGTTAAGAATTACCGACACTCAACAAAGATACCCTAACCCGCGCAGAAAAAAAAATTTTTACTTTTTCTCTGAGTGTAACTTCTGCCCTTTAAAGTGAAATTTTGTAAATAGCCACGCAATTTATTTAAAGAATTAACGAAAGAAGCTTTGGGTTATCTGTCACTCAAAGGACCATCAATCCTAGCCAATCTTCTGGTGTCAGACGTTTGAGTTTTAAATTGTGCGGTATCCAATAATGGAAGAAGTAACTTAAATAAACATTTAAGTTACAACTTACAAATAAAGGAAGAGTCAAACGACTGTAAAGTTTCAAAATTTATGTGAAACATTGTGTCAAGTAGCGGGAAGAGAATGAATTTCTAAGCGGTACGAAATAGGAGTTAGTTGTGGTCTGGCGCCTAAACACAAAGAGTACAATTTTGTAAATTGAATATGTATACACACAAGGAAGTTTAACATGTTCTATTAGGGGTTGAAACTTTTGACTCGTAACATCTTCTAAATACCAGACAAGATAGCACACAAATCTGTTTTATGTTTGAAGAGCACTTGAGAGCATTCATTGATAGCTGCATCATTATCGTTCGGTTGGATGATTGCAAAATAATAAATTAAATGAGTGCTGGGAAAAGATTATTCCAAATCATCCTCAGACGACGCTTATTACTACTTAAAAAAATTGGAAAGCGATTTTAGGGTTTTCTATTATTAGACGCATCAATCGCGACTTGATTGGATGACATTCAGCTTAAATCGTGCGCAAGTACCTAATAATTTAAACTGATAAATGGATTCTCAATTTGAACGATGAAAGATTAACGTTTTAGGGGTGGCTTTACGCATTTTAAACAAATATGCCTGCTTACAAGTTAGTGTGAGAATATTATTTGATACTTTTCAATGTTGAAGCGGCTATAAATAATTTTCTGCCCGATAGAAAAGAGTAAAAACTGAGATTGATTTACCTGTTGTGATAGTTTGGTCATGTCGATGGGGGTGATGCGCTTGAGGGCTGACAACCGCTCCAAGCGCTCCCGTGCCTGTTGTTCGACCGCGATAACAAAGGCATCTTGAACACTGCTTGAACACAAATCTAGGTCCACCGCTGAAAGAAAATAAAAATAATTAATATTAAGCAAAACACATTTTTTAAAATATAAAATTTTTATTAAAAAATAATTTTCAAGCCAGTAATTTTAAAATAATTTTTCAAATTAAGCTCGAGGCGCTTAAGTAATAAAATTAACACGTCAGCATATCTTCCGCTAATTTGCTAAACCCTGTAATATTCTAAAATTACATCAGAATTATTGAAAATTACTTTTTGTAAATTTTAACATTTTGAAATTGGAGTCGATAATTTATAAAATATTTTATAGGAAATTAACCATCGTAACTCGTTTATAATTTTTTTATCATAAAGGAACAAAAAAGATTCATTAATTTTCAACACGATAATTCGATTATTGCTGTAGTAGGGGAGGAAAACATACGAATAAAATTTTTTCTCGCTTATTTTTTTGAATTAATTAAATGAATTTGTTTGTTTTTTGAAATAGGTATTATGTAGACGTTCCTAATTTTTATAAATCAAAATTTTTATTATATTCGAGAACGATTTCGCTTCTTTTACAGCTCATCAGAACGGAAATTGGGTAGAGTCAAGAATCCCGAACTCAAAAGTACACTTTTCCCTATAAAAATGGCTTGACCAAACGAAAGAACGCAAAAATACAAGCTCTTTAAGGTGAGGATCAATCTTGTCGGAGTTGTAATAAAGCCACAATTTAATTTTGAAAATTGCAAATTTCCCATAAGAAATACATGTAAGTGTATTAAAATGAAAAGGTATCATTCATTCTGTTGGCGGTACGTGTGCTGTGCCTGGGTCGACAGTGACTAGTGGTGGGGAGATACCAGTCGCTCACAGAGATCCGTCGCGTCAACTTTCAAACTTTTCGAGTTGGAGCCGCTTAAGGGATGTTTTAATGAGTTCAGCGCATGTCAAAACCGCTCGAAGCCCCGCACGAGCCCCGGAGGGCGAGGCGGGTGCGAGAGTGGGTTTTTGACAGCGCAACCACCTCGAAACGAATTCACACAAAAGTGATTTTTTCGGAAATTTGTTGTCCGATCACAAATTTAATTCTTTTATTAGCTAATTACACCATTATCTTTCATAATTCGTTGTAAAAACGAGATTCTGGTATATTTACAGTCACCACATCCTCTTTCAATTTTGGGGGCGGGGTTAAAGTTTAAAAGAGCCAATGATAAAATTGCATTCCAAATTAACTTTAAAGCCGTTTTTCAAAATTGTGTGAACCGACCGCAAATTTTATTTTTTATACGCTAATTAGACCCTCATCTTTCATAATTCACTTCAAAATCATGAAATTCCAAATTCGGGATTATTGACCGTCCCCGAAATTAATAAAATTTGCTCTTTGATGTGGATTCCAATCTCAGCCAATTTTAATTTGACTTTTATTATTTTTGTACTTTTAACAATTTTTGATTAACTGTTTTCTGAGATAACTGTTTTGTTCGTAGATAATAACCAGCTCTGAGCTCTCTTTTCAAGCATCGATAGAAGATCTGGGATGCTTCAATTCTAATTATTGTTTTCTCTGGTAATAAACAGAAACTTTATCAGTTTTTGTTGCACCAGTTATGAGTTAACCCCCCTCTCCCTTGAAATATCGGTAATATTACAGTAAGTTTTCGTATAGAATTTTATAAAAGAGCGTACAGAGAGATGACAATAATGTAGTTACCGGGCAACTCCTTTGAGCGCCTCAAAACGAAATATAAAATTTAAAAAAATTATGGAGCAAAAAGTTTTTCAAATCCACTTTTACAAGGCTTTGCAACAATTTTTGAGCTACTTTACAACATTACGCCAATTCCAGGCGCATTTTCTCAGATCCAGGCATTCCAATGCGACACAATATGCAATAAAACAATTTCTGAACATATTTTAGAAATTACGAAAAGACTTTTTCACCTCAAAACTTAAAATTTTGAAAATAACAACTTTTTTTCAATAAGAAAATTTCATTGGAGCAGGAAAATTTCACGAAGCTTTAAATTTGTGAAGTTTTTTGAATGCCGAACCACTGTGCGACGTTTGCGTCAGTTCCAAATCCATTTTCCCAGCCCCATTCATCCCAAAGGGCAACCGAAACTTTTCGAACCCAAAAATTAAAGCAGGAAAATCACCACATTTTACTGCTTCTAATACATTTTAATCGGAAAATTTTGTTGGATCAGAAGATCTTGAAGGATTTTGCAGCGACTTTTGAGCGACTCAACGACCATTTCACGACGTTTCTGCCAGATTCACGTGTTTTATTAGTTCTAAATGGAATACCTTACTTCCAGAGATGACAACAGCGGCCTCAAAACGAAATATAAAATTTAAAAATTATGGAGCAAAAGTTTTCAAATCCACTTTTACAAGGCTTTGTAACAATTTTGAGCTACTTTACAACATTACGCCAATTCAGGCGCATTTTCTCAGATCCAGGCATTCCAATGCGACACAATATGCAATAAAACAATTTCTGAACATATTTTAGAAATTACGAAAAAGACTTTTTCACCTTAAAACTTAAAATTTTGAAAATAACAACTTTTTTTCAATAAGAAAATTTCATTGGAGCAGGAAAATTTCACGAAGCTTTGAATTTGTGAAATTTTTTGAATGCCGAACCACTGTGCGACGTTTGCGTCAGTTCCAAATCCATTTTCCCAGCCCCATTCATCCCAAAGGGCAACCGAAACTTTTCGAACCCAAAAATTAAAGCAGGAAAATCACCACATTTTACTGCTTCTAATACATTTCAATCGGAAAATTTTGTTGGATCAGAAGATCTTGAAGGATTTTGCAGCGACTTTTGAGCGACTCAACAACCATTTCACGACGTTTCTGCCAGATTCACGTGTTTTATTAGTTCTAAATGGAATACCTTACTTCCAGAGATGACAACATTGCATTCTTGGGTGTCGCCAAAGTATTCATTAAAACAATCACTGCTGGATATCTTACAAATTCGGCCGTAGTTACATCAGGCCGATATAAAATTAAGATAATTATTGGGCTGAATCCAATTTAGTATTTTGATCGCGATCTGATTGAGACTTTGCAAGAGGATGTATTAAAAGGTTTGTAAGTTACCTTCTCATCAGTGAAGGAAAACTACCGAAAGAGAATTTTGGGAAACAACCCGAAGAGCTGTTTATCTTTGGGCAGTTTAGGGGAAAAACAGCTCTCCGCCCCCCGAGAGAAGTCTTGTTTCGGTAAAAAATTGCCCGCCTGTCGCAGCTCAAGGGCAGTTTTTTCCGAAACAAGCTCTGATGATTGGTCGGAAGGCTGTTTTATCGGGAGCTGCCCCGCGAATTTCTTCGTAATTTATTTGCAGTGCAGCTCTCAATGAAACTCCTCGTCGACCTATCCTCAGGGGTTTTTTCGGCAAAAGCAGCACTCGGGCTTCGACCTCCGGGCTGCTTTGGGCCGAAACAAGCTCCCCCTCGGAAAACGGTCGGATGGGTAGTTTCTTCTAGAAGCTTTCTGCCGAGAAATCTAGCGTGAGGCAGCTTCCCTCGCCCGCCTATGAAACTTGTTTAGGAAAAACCAGCCCTAGAGTTGCGCCTTCCGGGCTGTTTTTTTGCTTGAAACAAACCCTGCCTTGGAAGACGGTGGGGAGATGTTTATTATTAAGAAATCTAACGTTGTGCAGCTTCTCCCCCCCCCCCAAACAGGCCGCCGACCTATCCTAACCAGCAGTATTACCATAAAATATATACCGGCCGACCCCGGAGGACGGTCGGAGGGTTGCTTCGGAGGAAAACCGCCCGACGAAAGAGTTCCGAGGGATTTGTAGTGAGAACAGTTTTCTGCGTAATCGGCGCATAATCGACCGCGGAAACTGTTCGAACGGAAATTCCCGAGACTCGACTCGGAGGGAGCGGTAACTCACCGACGAGAAAACCTTCCGGGGGCGCGACAAAGCTCCGTCGCGCCTCGTTGGAAGCCCACAAATAGAGAGCTGGATGATGTTTGTCGATCCACCCTCTTAGAAGTCTGGTCGCAAGATTGCAATTGTACAAATGTCCGTTAAATTCGCTGTCGCCTTCCGACGCCGAGAGGACATCAAAGTCCCCAGTCGGTGAGCGTACGGCGCGAATTTCTAGCGGTCGGGCTAGAATCTACCCGTGCAGACGTAAAAATCCCCGGTCTGAGCTTACCCGACAGGATTAAATACCGCGCCGAAGGCGTGGTATTAAAGACGAATTAATTTTCGCCGCCTCGTAAACCGCGATATTTATCTCCCACGGGCGTGAGATAAAATGCGCAATAGGTAATGTAGGTGCTTGGACAAACCCCCCGATTTCGGCCTGAGAGGACGTGAAAATCGTCGGTCGATTCATATCCGAGGGGGGGGGGGAAATGACTTAAAATACGCGTATTAACTTACGAAATTTTTCGTCTTAGAAGTTTTTTCTTCCCCCGAGGCAGTTTTATCCTAAAACAAGACCCCACTCCGATTCGAGACGCATGCGGATTAGACAGATAAACCTACAAATCTGACATTCGGTTCCCGCGTGGGGTCGTCGTTTTAAGTTACCACGCCCCAATGTCGGCGATCCCCACGTCCTCCGAGAGATGTCCGAGATTTGCCGGGTCGGTCCTACCCGAGAGGATTAAAGCCGCGCCTCCGGCACGGCACGTACGTCCTCGTCGAAAGCTTCAAAGTTCTTCCAACGCCAGATTTATCCCCTTTTAGGCGTGAAATAGTGCCGAATTACTCTTGGTAACATACGTGAGCAGATTTTCTGCATTTTGATGAAAATTGTAGGTAAGAGCCGAGAGCAGATTCACAGAATTTGGAAGCAGAATCCTGGAATTTTGTCGTATCCATTAGTTCTTTGATTATTTGGCGGACTGCAATCGATAAAACAGCATCTCTGTTCGATCTTCGAACGTTGTACCCAAAAAATCTGCCCTCAGGCTATGCCCTCAGGTTAAATTTTCGCCGGTACAAGCCCTCCTCGAAATTCGAAGGTAATACTGTTTCTTCCCGCAACTGCTCCACTCCCTTGATAGACCCATGATTGCATCTTCTACATTCTTCTTTGCCCGCTGGCCCAATTCGGGCCTGCAGAAATGGGTACTTAGTTAACCAGAAAAAGGCTTATCCAAGCGTCTGCAATTTTCTTTCATTATTCTTTTTGGGCTTCTTTAAACCAATATCTTTTTGCATGGCTTTGTATATCATCTCATTATATCTTTTTTTTAAGATCTTCCCTGCTTCTTGCAATAGCTCTAGTTCTCTAATGAGTGTTCCCCACCTTATCACTTCATTCCTAACTTTCAACAATTTTTAAGTCGAAGAGAGGATCTAACAACGAAAAAGAAATAAACGCAGATACATTGTATAAGATATTTATGGTCGCACTGACAAGAGGAGATTTAAGGACAAGGAAGAGAGAAGATTATCCCAAAAATTAAACCGTGATCGATAGAGGTGGATAGGTATCTGTGCAAAATCAAAAGCAAAAAAAACTCCACCAGCTCCAAACACTGCAACTTTATCATATCCAAAATGGATAGAAACTCGAATCCATCATGCTCATGAGAATAATTTAACATTGTACGCGTGATAACGAAGAATGGACGGTAGTCCAAAAGATGATGGACAAAAGTTGAAAATTCAACATCCAAGAATATACTTTGTGGTGGAAAACTCTAAATAAAATCCTGGTGTTTCCAAAAAAGGGAATTTTAAAGATTCCACACTACTCCTCCTTCCAACAGAGGCTGGTGGTGTCTTTCCTACGCAAAAAGAGTGCCATACCATTACAATAAATTTTAATGCTATTGAGAAAAAAAAACTTTGGCGCAGTCACTCGCATGTAGAAAAATAAGCATAAAAATAATGCAAAAAGGCTATCCAGTTTTTTTTGTGGTATTTTTCCACGCACTGTTGTATAAATTGCATGTGTCTGGAGCCATGGAAAAACTATTAATCAATATGTGTATTAATTTGCATCGCTTTAAGTACGCCCACAAAAATAAATTTTAGTTAGTTAAAATCTCAATTGGTTTAATTTTAACCAACAATTTCGCAAAATTTTATGTTTAAAATTTGAAAAATAAAATTGAGGGAAGGGATTTTCTCCTCGATCCCATCTACTTACATATTACTTTCAAGCGGAAAGGTTTCCACGCATTTACGTTATATGGTTGGTGAACATACAGTGTACATTTTAAGTACAAAATTTGTTTTACTTCGCAAATTAAACCAGCTTTTCACAGTTATTGCCTGAAAGTACGTAACGTACTGGCAGCCCCCACACTAAAATTTGCATCATAAAATTATATATTTGCAAGGGTTTTGTTTGTGCAAGAGGTGGGAGTCTACGTCTTAACCTCAATACTATCTCGTTGATCACATCAAATTTTACTGTTTGGTGATTTGCCTGAACAATCTGCAACACTCCATACGAGTTTACAGTAGCGTACCCACAGTAAGTCTAAAGGTTATCTCGTCTCGTACAAATCTAGAATCTGAGTAATTTCAAAAAATCAAATTGCAGTTTAGAATCTTAAAGCAATTTTTTTAATTCCTATCTTCAAACAGTCATACTACCTAAACAATTGATATTTTAGTGTAAATCGTTCAGTTGTTTTTTAAGATCGTGAAATTATCTACAAACTAGATTCTAACTCTTTATTGTCGGTTGTTGAGTTATGGGTTAAGTTACGTAAAAAAATGTTGATTGAAAAATTTTGAAATTTTACTTTTTTGTATTTTTTTTGAAAATGATTTTTCAATACTTGAATTTTTAATTTTAACACAGAAAACTCACCTCGTTGAATTGAGGTTAGGAAGGCATCTTCCTTCGCGTCAGGAATACCAACCCAATGGGAGGAGGGGGGCGGCTGAATCAGTGGCTAAATAAAACTTAACCGAGGATTGTTAGACAAAGGCTTTTAAATTAGTTATTCATTGCTAAAATTTACCACGCATATAGAAAATGCTAATTAGATTAATTAAGTTCTCAATTTTGCTCCAGTAACCTGTCATATTTAAATGGACGTGAAGTTTATATCCCGACTGTTGGTGAATAACTTTTGTATCGCAACAAACAACAATTCAAATAAATTACTTCATATCATTAATGATAGAGCCGAGATCTTTACAGTTACTTGTAAATTATGAAGTTTAAAGCGAAATTAACTCGTCGATAAATATTTTGATTTTGCTTGACCTCACCCAGTTTAAAAAGTTGTATAAATTCAAAGCTGGAGTATTCTAGCCGGAGAAGTTAAATCTCATGGAGTTCGCTGACCGTTACAAAGTTAACAGTACCGGTCTCGCCCTCTCAAGAGTTGTGAAACGAAATTCCACTATACACATTAAGCCCATTAGTCCACTACACTTTTTTGCCATCCTGCAGACTTGACCGGAATTTGTTAAACTACTTTTCGCAATCGATTTACATAATGTAAGTTACTATCACTCTAATCCAAATTCCAAGTGGATAAAGAAAATAAAATAAATCGTGGTGGTGCAGGAAAGTAAGCAATAAAAATAAAAATTACTCTCGGATCTCTAATTCTACAAAATTTATAGGACATGGGAAAAGTTCAATTACTCGCGTTAAATTTTTAAGCTTTAACTCTCCGATTTAATTTTATTCAATTAACTTCTCTAGTCATTTAGCAAACGCTTTTATTTTACATTTTCATTGAAGTACCTAATTACGGGTATTCTAAATACCTATTTTGTCATCGACCGGATACGCCCAAAGAATTTTGTTCAAATATAGGTTTGTATAAATTAACCGAACAGTGGAAAGGTAGGTCTTATTTAAATAACAATCAAGCGTGATAATCAAAAAAATTACTTTTTTGCAAAACAAATAGAAACACCCACAACTTTTTTTTCATCAGTCAAGTATTATATTCCGTTTCGGTGTCAATTATGATTACACTGTGATGAGGGATAAGGTTTTCTCCATGGACCGAGATTTCGGCAATCAGCTTCATCTTGTAATTAATCATTTTCTCCTATGAGTATTAGAACGTTCGTAGGTATAATTAAATCTTGCATTTTAAAAATAATCATCTACAGAACATACTTTCATACTAACAAGGAGACCTCACAGTTGACCACTCGCAGGATTTCCGTTGAGAATTATTGTAACAATTTTTGTGGTTAAATATTATTTTATCATTTCAAAATTTTGCCTACCCCAGATCCCACATTATCTCTGAAAGACCCTAATTACAAGTATTGTTTCGAATAGTAAAAGTGTATAATTACTATTTAAATTTAATTAATTAGATAGTAGATGATCCTATTTGCAAATTTACTATTTGCAAAGATTAAAGAAATTGTAAAATGATTTAAGTAATTAAAATTTGAATTTCGTGAAAATAAAAAAAATTTGAGTTCTTCAAAGAACCTCACTTTTTAAAGATGTTTATTGTGTTGTAATTTTACTTTAGTACAGTAATTCGGGGAAAGTACGCCAAGCCAAGAAATTATGGAAACAGGACCATTAAAAATTTTCGACGATAGGGGCGGGTTGACCACTGACCAAAAATGTGCACACAAAATTTGCCATATTTTGCAAAAATTTGCAAACATTTGCAAAAATTTACACAGATATTTGCAAACAATTTCAGACATTTACAGATATTTGCAAAGATTTACAGGAATTTGTAAAAATTTACGCACATTTGCAAAAATTTACACATATTTGCAAAATTTTACACAGATATTTGCAAACAATTTCAAACATTTGCAAAGATTTACAAAAATTTACAAAAATTTACAGGCATTTACAAAAATTTACACACATTTGCAAAATTTGAAAACATTTGCAAAATTTGAAAACAATTGCAGAAATTTGCAAACAATTGCAAATCATTTACAAAATTATGTACACCAAATATACCAGGTGGTCAACCCCTCGGATAGGGGTCTAAAAAATCAAAATTGTACTCCGATTGATGCATTGGCTGTATTCGTCTGTCCAAGCTCCAAGATCTTTTTTTACTTCGGGATCAAATTTTTGATTTCATTTCGATCTTCTTGAACTTTGCATTTCATGTTCATAAAATTAAGCTATCGCAAAAATGTTAGCGTTATTTTCCATTGAAAGAATACTTTGCAATTTTTTTTTCAAAATTAGCTTGGATTCCGCGAAAACGTCGCCAAGTGACTAAAAAATCGCTGCCAAGTCTTTCAAAACCTTTACTTTAAAATCACATAAAATGTAAAATATATCTATACTTTGTGCCTCAATACAATTTTCCCATCGAAATATATTAGAAGCAGTAAAAACGTGTTTTTAAAAAAAAAAAAATTTGCTGCTCGTTTTATTCCACATGGGAAATGTGTATGAGCCTGGCGTAAACGGTTCCAATTCGTTAACTTCCACTTTTTGTCTATGGAAATTTTGCAAAAATTTTTTTTTAGAATTAGTCTATTAAAGGTGAGAATGAACTCGATATTTTTAATAAGATCGCTAAAAATTGATTTTAAAATTCACTAAAACGGTGAAAATTGCATTGTATTAGCGGTTCGTGCATTCCGATTTACTCAAATCAACCAGTAGGTGAGGTCAACTACAAAAAAACGCAAATGGGCGGAGCTTAAGGTTTGAATATAGCCTATCATAGTAACGTATGTATTACAATTTTCGATTTTTTGCGTCTAATTAAACGTCAATATTATCGATTTGCCCTCACCCTATAATCCTCTCTAATCGTGTGCTCTTTCATAATTTGTTTTCATTTCTATAGGAAAACTTGTATTTTCGAGCGGAATTTAACGAACTCTGCCCCCATAAACTTCGCAAAGTTCAAAAAACTTCGTTTTAAAGCCTCATAAAGTGTAAAATACTACATTTAGGTGAGTTCTTAGTGCTCCATAATTTGGTTATAAAAATGTCTTAAAGACTGAAGGCCGTTCAAAAGAGTTGCCCGATAACTAAAGTATTACCAGTCCGAGCCTGCATGCTACTGCTACAAGATCCAAGTGATTTCTTTAAATCTTGTGTCGGTGTCGTAGCTACGGTTTTTTACGGGGAGAGCCACTCACGATTTTTTCTTTACCTCTAGGAAGATAAAAATTCCCAATATTCTATGATATTACCCTCCGAAGCAAATATAATCTTTGGAGAATTGGATCTGAACAAATATTTGATTTAGTGCCGAAGCTGAGCTTTAGTTGCTTATTTTCGACGTTATCTATCAATTCTAATACTGCATGTCATATTACATCTTGCTGGAGGTCCATCCCTTTTCTATTCTGGAATAAATTCACTTTCTGATTTTACCCTTTCTGAAAAAGTAAAGTGGGTGAAGTGGAAACAAATATTTGTTTTACTCCATAATGTTTAAAATTTTCAATTTTTAAATTTTTGCTTTAAACCGGGGGCGGGAAGGGTATATTCATATTCACTTTGGACCCCCTTTTTAACAGGAAGTAAGTAACAAAATGTTTAAAAAATCTGAAATTTTAATGAATTCTGTTAAAAACCGTATTTTCTTGGGATGATTACATTTTCCTGCGGGGGATTCTTTTAACTGGTATGGAATTCCATGTTTAAAATCATGATTTTGATGAATTTAACCGCTTGGTGAAGTTTTTGGAATATCTCATACCATAAAGGGGTATTCAACTGGAAATTCCATGTCTGCTATGGAAGATCTTCAATTTACTCTGATAAAAATAAACACTCGAATCCGGAGGGTCTGACGTGGAACACCCTCCAGTGCCTCTGCAACGGAAGATCTTAAAGTTTACTTTGATAAAAATAAACTATTCAATCCGGGGGTCTGGGGGTGTTTGGAACACCCTCCAGTGCACTAAATTTTGGAATGAAAACATTGCAGAACATGCAGAACCCCCAGACCAAGTAGTTTACTTTCTATCAGAAGTAAACCGAAGATCTCCCGTTGCAGAGGCACTGGAGGGTGTTCCACACCCCCCAGACTCCCCGGTTTAGATAATTTATTATTATTAAAAGTGAATTAAATATTTAAACATATCTCAAGTTTATTAAAATTAGCTATGGTCAAGTAAATGTGTTTAATTCTTAATTTGACAATTAATTATAAATTCCGTACCCTTGGAAGGCAGATCTCTGCAACAAAATAAAAAATAAACTACTTAATCCGGGGGTCTAGAGGTGTGGTACACCTTCCAGTGCCTCTGCAACGGGAAATTTTCAGTTTACTAATGATAAAAAATAAACTACTTGATCCGGGGTGTGGACCCTCATTGCTCAAATTTTGGAATCCCGTGAATTACTGCTGAATTATATGAAGTACGAAGAAGTATGCAGAATTATCATGAATTACGTTAAGTGTGAAGTTAATTGTACACGATTTCCTCTAGCGGTTGACCCCTCAGTTTTGGTGAGTTATTCACCCCTCTTCTCCCAAACCCCGGCCTGAACAAGTTTGAATTGCGTGCTTTTAAATTTATTTTTCCCACTTTAAACTCATTCGAAGAAAATATGGCGTAACAACGGCCAAACAGATATGCTGAAATTTTCAATTGGTAAAAATGAATTGCATAGACTGGGAGGTCTAGGGAAGGGTATGGTATGAATACCCCTCCCCAATGATTTAGTAAAGAGAAGCCGAACATTCAATATTTAAAAACTATGCATCGTAAGTTTATGATTTTGTTTTAATTTTCTTGAAAACGATAACGTATACAGGATACCCTCCCAGTCTACATTTTTATTTCAAAATTATTTGAACTAATTCTTTTATTCAGAACCATGCACGGTTGTCGAAATCTTCAATGTACTTCGGATAAAAATAAATTGCATAGGGTACGGGGGATAGTGAAATATCCCCCAGTGACCCAGTACAGTAGTGCCTCGGGTTACGAACTTTGGCAAGAGTTGATTAACTCTGACTCGAAAGTACAATTTTTCCTATAAAAATAGCATAAATACGAAACTTTTAAGGTGAGAATGAATTTGATAGGTTACTAGCACTATTAGCCTGTTTCTTTGGTAACACATTAAAACACCGAAAACAAAAACCCAGAAAAACAAAAACACCGAAAATAAAAACATCGAAAACAAAACATCGAAAACAAAAACATCGAAAACAAAACACCGAAAACAAAACACCGAAACAAAATAAACGAAAACAAAACAGCGAAAAAAAAAACATCGAAAAACAAAACACCGAAAACAAAAACATCGAAAACAAAACACCGAAGAACAAAACACCGAAACAAAAATAAACAAAACAAAAACACCGAAAATAAAATCGCTGAAGTCAAAACACCAAAAACAAAATCCAAATCATCCAAATCGGATGCTTCTTTCAGAGTAAAACATGTTTGCGACATAATAAAAGAAATCTTGACCAAAAATAAAGAACTACATTTAAACTATTCAATTTTTCAGAAGCATGAGAGATTTACCGGTTTTTTGTTTCGAATTGTTTTAAACAGTTTTTTTTATTGATCACTTTGAAATATTGCGCCCGGAAGTATTTCCCCTTTCCACCACACACAAAAAATTGAACTGTATTTTCTTCGAATGTGTCCAAAATGTAAACTTTTCTAGAGCGGGAGGGGAGACACTTTCTCCCAATGTTCTTGCCGAAACTATGGAAGTGATTTGTCTCATATTCCGAAAATAAAAAAACTGCTGTCTAAATCTTTAGTTGCACATTAAATTAAAGATTCTGAAGCAGATAAAATATTAATTAGAATAAATTAACCTCCAGCCATTGCAATGTTTCGTCCTCGTTTGGGTTTCTCTAATCGGTGAAAAGACATTTATACTGCTTTCGCAAGAGCTACATTTGGACGTGGTTAGTCCGTCCCTGTGAGAAACTCGTCTAATTTTCTTCGAACATAAAATTTATGATGTAATTTGTCTTCTTTGTCTTGATGAAGCGAGGCCAAATCGATTATTTAAAAATTAAAAGATTTTCAGTTTAAGTAACGGTCTGAGGTATCCGAAATTAATGTTTTGCTATAACCAAAAGTAACCACCAAGCTGGTGGACTTGTCTGGTGTTCTAGTTAACCTTGAGTTCAGGTTCGGCACTGAAAAACTGGATATGTACTATAGGCGTTGTGACGCCTCTTAAGCGGAAAGCCAGTTTGTGATTCAGTAAATTCTTCGAAAATAACAATGGACCATTCCCGCTCTTATTTTAGATCACCATCGTGCAAATAACCATGTGGTATTTTTCGTCGGTCAAAACCATGCACGCTTTGATTGAATGCAACGGTATTCAGGTTCTGACACACATAGGACGGTCGTTACGATAATATTGCAAAGCAATTAGCAAAGAAAACTAGTTTTGCCATTATGTATATATTATTATGATAAGCATTTCGTAATATCGGTTTGACATTCATATTAATGAGCAATTTAATAATTATTATGAATTATGATAAAATCCAATTTAATTTTCTCAAAATTTCCAAGAGTCAAGTGCAATCCATTCAAAAAAATTACAGATGAATTAAAAGCAAATTACGATGTTTAAAGATGATGTAACGTGGGAACAAACAATTTCTTTAACAATGAGTTGAAAGCCCCCGCAATTTTCTAAAATTCATTGAAGGTTTAATTTGGGATTTTTCAAAATGAAAAACTTCCAAGTGATAATTGGCGATGTGTACACTGATTTATTTATTTATCTGGTCTCCACTATCATTAGAACTACAAGATTATGTAGGACGCCGTGTATAATCAAATTCCATGCTCTAATCGCATGTAATTTAATACGTGGGCGTAGGAAAACTTAAATTAATTGTAAATACAATTTAATTTTTCCATTTTTATTTCATAGTATCAGAATTTTTGCCTACAATTTAATCAAAAATTATTGTCTGAAAAATGTCACGGTTTATGGTTCTTTAAACTCAATTATATTGGCAAGTACACTTAATTATCTTCACCTGACTTCATTTTTTTCGGTACGATTCTCTTCCTAATTTGTAAACCATTACAAAAATTTAAAAGTTAATTTAACAACAAAAACGTTTAATTAAGCATGGCAATTTAAAAAAATATTTGTGTTAGGTACCCGTGCTAAAAAAAAATGAGGATAATTAAAAAACTTCTGGAAGCAAATTGAGTGATGGTAATAAAAACAAAGAGAAAACAGTGAATCTAAAAGAAATTTACCGTACCGGAAAATGTATACTTCAAAGTACTAATCAGAAATTGCATTTAATGATGTTTTTACTATCCCGGAAATTTTTTCCAAAAAGATGTAAATCACAGTTACTCGGCCACATGTAATAGTAATAAACGATCCCACTATCAGCTTTGATTACCTTAATTATGAGAAAAGTAAAAATTTTCTTAAAATGCATAATTTTCGCAATAATTAGACAGCTTATTTCTTGTAACTTGCTCGGAGCACATGATTTAGTTAAACAAATTAATTAAAACATAACACGCACACCATAATCCAGTTTTTAACTTCTTGTTCAAATTTAGCACAAATAACAACTACTACCAGGAAAACTAACATGAACGACACGAAGGTAATAAGGTACCATAGATTACGGAGGGGGCTAATTGGTACCTGAACGCTTGTAAATACAAATGCATATATTAGCTGAATTGTACTATTTCACTTACGCGAACTTAAAATTAAAAATTATTATAAAACATTTTCAACCCAATTTTCTTTAATAATACTTGTTTATATAGTATGTATCTTGATATCAGGATCAGAAATGTAATACCCTGCTTTCCTCTCCCTCTTAATGTATAATATACTATTAATAGATTTTTATTGAGATCATCATCAACTGCTCGGTTTAAGTCTACTTTTTAGAATGTACTTTATGTTTTTATCTGCAATATTCAGCTGTATACCAATTTTACACCAATTATGGTGGAAATTTTCATTTCCACCCCTACCTGGGCAGTAGTTAATTCTACATAAAAGTCTAGCGCTACAGCGGTGGTGGAGCACTCGACAGTAATCAAGAAACCAAAGTGCATCGCAAACGGAATAAAATAACACAGCAGTACAGTAATCAGATTTTTTTCGAAGAAGAGGGTTTACCCCATAGAAAGATTTCAATATAAAATATTCAATATTCTAGGGGTCCACCACCCCAGCCAGATATAATCGGTGCAGAATTGCAATTGGATGTCGTCATTAAAGGTAGTTGCGCGAATGAGCACTTAGTGCAATAACCGCAAGCCAACCCCCAAAAATTCCAAGTTTAAATAAATAAGGGAAAATTTATGAACTTCAGTAGCCCAAAAAACAGGTACTCCCCCCAGGCCCTCTTTCTCTCTCCACGGTCCTGCTTGCACAAGCATTTTGTGCAGTGCATAGGAAATTGAGCATCTGCATTCGGTTTTGCTGTATTAAATATTCATCTGCAATACTGCATAAATTATATTTGGCTGGAAGATTTTCCTTAGCCCCCTCCCTCCCCCGACTTGTTTTAAGTATTATTCCCATCTTGGACTTATTCGAAATAAATACATTCCGAAAGAGGTACTTTTCCCACTTGCTGCTAATTGCTGAAAACCTAGTGGATTAATTTTTCAAAATTATGAAATACTTTCTAATATTGATTGATTCCGCCACAAGCGTGATTAAAAACATCGCGTTAGACGTTACCATAGCAACGGCCAAACATATGTTATACCGAAATTTTCCAATAAATTTGGATAAAAATAAATTACAAAAACCGGGGATCTGGAGGTTATGGAATACCCTACAGCCAAATAATTATAATGAATGCAGTATAGGTATGGAATTCCCCAGTATGGAAAAAATATCACGTTAGACGTTACCATAGCAACGGCCAAATACTGTACATACATATACCGAAATTTGCCAATTCGAATAAAATAAATTACATAAGCCGAGGGGTTTGGGAGATATGGAATACCCTCCAGTCAAATATAATCAATGCAGCATAGGTATGAATTCTCCCCAGTATGGGAAAAAATATCACGTCGGACGTTACCATAGCACCGGACAAACACATACTACATAATTATGTATATCGAAATGTGCCAATGCGAATAAAATAAATTACATAAACCGGGGGGTCTGGGAGATATGGAATACCCTCCAGTCATATATAATCAATGTAGTATAGGTATGGAATTGCCCCCAGTATGGGAAAAAGTATCACGTTAGAAGTTACCGTAACAACGCCTAAAACCCGAATTGTACCGAAATCTGTCAATGAATTCGGATAAAAATAAATTACATAAACTGGGAGATCTGGGGGATATTATACCCTCTAGCCAAATATAATCGATGCAGTATAGGTATGGAATTCCCCCAGTATGGGAAAAAATATCACGTTAGAAGTTACCGTAACAACGCCTAAAACCCGAATTGTACCGAAATCTGTCAATGAATTCGGATAAAAATAAATTACATAAACTGGGAGATCTGGGGGTATTATACCCTCTAGCCAAATATAATCAATGCAGTATAGGTATGGAATTCTCCCAGTATGGGAAAAAGTATCACGTCAGACGTAACCATAGCACCGGCCAAACACATACATAATTATGTATATCGAAATGTGCCAATGCGAATAAAATAAATTACATAAACCGGGGGTCTGGGAGATATGGAATACCCTCCAGTCAAATATAATCGATGCAGTATAGGTAAGGAATTCCCCCAGTATGGGAAAAAGTATCACGTTAGACGTTACCGTAGCAACGCCTAAAACCCAAATTGTACCGAAATCTGTCAATTAATTCGGATAAAAATAAATTACATAAACTGGGAGATCTGGGGGGTATTATACCCTCTAGCCAAATATAATCGATGGGTATGGAATTCCCCCCAGTATGGGAAAAAGTATCACGTTAGACGTTACCGTAGCAACACCTAAAACCCAAATTGTACCGAAATCTGTCAATGAATTCGGATAAAAATAAATTACATAAACTAGGAGATCTGGGGGTATTATACCCTCTAGCCAAATATAATCGATGCGTATAGGTATGGAATTCCCCCAGTATGGGAAAAAATATCACGTTAGGCGTTACCGTAGCAACGCCTAAACACATATTATACCGAAACCTGTCAATGAATTCGGATAAAAATAAATTACATTAACTGGGAGATCTGCGGGGGAGTATTATACCATCCAGCCAATTATAATCGATGCAGTATAGGTATGGAATTCCCCCAGTATGCGAAAAAAATATCACGTTAGACGTTACGGTAGCAACGCCTAAATACATATTATACCAAATTCTGTCAATTAATTTGTATAAAAATAAATTACATACACTGGGGGGTTCTGAAATACCCTTCAAACAAATATAATCGATTCAATATGGGTATGGAATTTCCCCCAGTATAGGAAATCAGAACATTAAATATTTAAAAATTCTGCATATTAAGTTTTATGATTTCATTTCAAATTTCTTGAAAATAATGACATATTCTGAACATATTCATTACTATATTTTCAATTTTAATATTTTTTATAAATTTATTCAACTCTCCCCCACCCTTTGAGTTGGTCCTAAATGCGCTTCGCCCCCAACTAGATATAATCGATGCAGAATTAACCCTAAAACGCAAGCAACGGCCAAACAGATACGTTAGAATCTTCAATTCACTTGAGTCCAAGGACTCCAGGGGGTACAAAATACCCACCGTTTCTTAGTACCAGGGGACAGAATATTGAATGCTTAAAAATTATGAAGAAACTACTGCATTTTTTTGGAATAATGACATCTGTTGGGGTGGGGGAAGTAAATTACTTTACAATTTGAAAGTAACTAAGAGGGGAAGTTCACATTACGTGTTATGTAACAGCCCCCTCCCCCCAGTGCTCTTAGTTTATCGAGGTGAAATATTAAATGTTCAAAAATGTTGCTGAAGCATCACAATACTGATTTAATTTTATAGCGAAGTGGGGTTAACCATAACCATTCATTTATAATTTAAGATTAACTTGGGGTAACTGTGGGGACCTCTCACATTACACGTTACGACACCCCAGATATTTTGAAATATCCTTCAGCAGCTAATTCTATTTTTTAGTACCAATCAAGTCTCTCTATGACATCTTTAATAAAGAAAATCTTAAGAATTCCACATTATGAATATCCTCTTTTTACTCCCTGGAAAGATAAAAACATAAAAATACCCAAATTCTATGGATCTTACCTCAACCAGATTTATAATGAATTCAGAATTGGAATTGAACAAAATCGTTGCACCACGTGAAATATTTGATATGCAAATACTTTTGAGTATACTGGGGGGTATTCCACAGACCCCCCGGTCTGTACAAGTTTTAGCTGCTTTCTTTCATTAATTATGATTCTCACTTTGGGTTCATTTCAAGAAAACTTACAAGTGTTAGATCGTAGGTACGATTCCTTCGTTTTCTTCGAAATGACAAAAGCGTATGCTGGAATCTTCAATTTACTAGTAATAAAAATAAACAGCATAGGCCTGTGGTATTGGGGAATACTCCCTGAGCCTTAGTACCAATATTTATCGTTTTTAAATTATGTAGAAGGGAATGATGAAACAATATGGTAAGGGGGTATGTTTTATTACAGCACTCTAGTGGGTGGAGGATTCAGTAGTTGCAAGTCCATGACTGTTAAAAGACTCCCGTCGAGCAGATTTATCACGAAAACGATCAAGTTTTCCTGGAGGAAATTTGACTTACAATAATCATCAAAAAAGAAAATTACCCTTAGGAAGTTCTAAAACCAAAATTGAAACTCATCCAAATGATCTGGCAAACAAGCTGCTGGACCATCGTGCTCACCAAGTTCGAAGACTGAAACGCTATGAAACTGCAGATCTGGCGACGCGGTTTTAATTGAATAAATTTAAATAGACTAAATAACTTAAATAATACAAACGAACATAATAACTGGTAGATATTAATATTAATAATATCAATATTACTTGTGCCTATCATATGAATCTTTAAATTAACTTAAATTGAAAACATTCAATGGAATGTTTTCTTCATGTCACTTTCTTTATTGTCATACGAATTACTGAATGTTTTTTATAAACAGATTGTAAGTTTTATTTCAAAATAAAAAAAAAGGAAGTTCTCCGCCAAAACATTGAATGTTGATCAGAGCAGAGTAAAACCGCACAAAATTTTGGGAAGTCAAATCATAAAAAGGCATAAGAAACTGTTTTATTTTACTCCTCACATCAGGAAAATCAAGCAGTGTTACTAACAACTTGCACTTGGATGGGTGACCACGTGTCCTTACTCCCCCACTAAACCCACACTTGTCGTGCGTGGTAAAATATGGATAAAACCCTTTTTCTAGAAGCAATAATCAAAAACAGCTGGATCAGTATTTACCTTTTTTCGCTGTTTTAAGTAGGTACCTACAAAGCGCAAATGTGAAATTACTAATATTAAATAAAATGGGGGACACCTTATCCTACAGGAAAATCAACTATTTTGAAAAAATACACGTAAAGCACCAGTGACCAGTGAAATTATACGTACATTAGGTATGGCACGTTCCAGCTGCAAAACTTCAGACCATAACGTGTCTCTAAAATTATTTTAGCGACAAATCTGGACGGAAACAGAACAGACAGGAAGCATATTATTCAAATATCATCTGGTCTATAAATGCAAATTGATTTTAATGTAATAATATCGTATCCCCCCCCCATGCCTTGAAAACTTATTTATTGCTGAGAAAAGAATGCTTTCAAAGATAAGAACTCCTTCGGATTTTTGCTTCCCCAAAATTTTGATGCCGATGCACCTTGCTTTCCTTTTACGAGCAAGTTTTCTGACGATTACCTGGCCCACCAATTTAACCTAAGAAATTAGTTCGATATAAAAATTAAAAACACCTTGGCCTTCTTCAAAATTTAAATAATTACTAGGCTTTAATAGGGAGCCGCGTGAGTAATGTCGATCTCTAAAATGCAATAGTGGACGAAACCACTGAACTGGTTTGACCATGTTACAAAACAATACAAATTGAGTGCCACAACGCCACGAGTCTCGAACACATCAATAATCAGTTAAAAACTACCCGGGAAAAAATCCTCTTCTTTTTCCAACTTGGTTACCGTCTTTGTCAATCTAATCCTCATCTATATCAAAATACATAAACTGATCGTTCCAACTTGTCATGGACACGTAATATTTTACAACATAGCCTCGATTCTCAAAAAATTAAAAACTTTTTACAAAATTATTTTACGCAATAAATCACCAAAAAATCTCTGCAAAAACGGTGTACGCTTACTCAACTATTAACAAAATCATTAACGTGAAGACTTCGAAGCAAAAATTAGCTACGTTCCAGTTCAAGGTGATGACGTCGAAATAAAAAACTTCGAATAATAATTAATCTGCTTTTTGTAATGTTCATAATGTGTTTTTCTAGCAATAACTTAATTTTTGGATCGGGTTCACATCACATTTAGATTCAAAACAGAAGAAAGTGTTAAAAATGTACTAAAATTAGAAGCTTCTTCTACCAGAACGTACGGATCATATTTTGAAACTTTTCAGAAGAATCGTGCTTTTTGTTATGCAATGACACCAAGGTGTGAAATGAATGATGATAACTCAGTCATTATTATTCGTTACAACTACCGTTTTAATTTTTTATCTTGAATTCAATCGCATTAAATACATAAACTGAGAGATACTTTCACATTCCTGGGTGCATTGTAATTTGTACAACGATCATTTCAATAGCAACAATTTTCTAAACAAGGCAACAATAAAACTTTCTCACATTTCAATACTTTGTAAATTAATATCTATGACAAGTAAATGAATTGTATTGGGGGACGTTTGTGAGAAAACGTCATTGAAAGACACAATTTTTAATATTTTGCCCTATTAATTTCCTTCTCATGCTTGTAACTTGAAGTGCATCAGATTTCTTTTTCCTATTCACTAGCGCAATATTGTAAATTGCAAAAAATGTTCGCCATTGAAATGTTGTAGATGTATTTGGAGAAATTTTCAAAAAAAAAACGAAGGTTAGTTTATAAGTTTTTTTGGCCAATACTTGGATTCTCGATTTAAAGAGTATTCTGGTCATTTAACCAAGCCCAAATCCATTAATTTTTTTTCTTTAAATTTGGATCCCCCTTCCCCCTTAGTGAGATTTGGAAAGATGTGGTGGGTTTCACTACCCCCCCCTTAAAATGAGATTTAGTAAGATTTTGGCGGACTCCCATCCCATTTTTAGCTCACGTAATTAATAGACGTCCCCTTTTCTCCATCCAACTGGAAGATGAACCTAACGATGGAACAGGCGATTAAGCTCATCTAGAAATTAGAATTTTTCGAATGGAAATAGTAGAAAAACATTCAAATTTAGTTTATGTTACAGAGCCCCGGTCATAAACGTTAATTTGTGTTGTTGATACATCCTCCAGTCGCTAATTCTATTTTTCAGAACCATACAAGATTTCCACTCCTCCGTTGATGGTGTCGCAATCTATATTTCCATACAGCAAAAATATAAGAAATTTAAAATTTGATTTTCCTAGTCCCGCAGATTTCCAGTTCTTCAGTGATGATTTTCTATACAGAAGTTTCAGAAATTATTTCAAAAGTTGATTTCCCTGTTGTTGTATTTACTTTTTGTTCATAAATTTACGAATTTATTCTGTTTTCGATACACAATTTTTTTTAAAACCAAGGTCTAGGGAAACGACCAAGTAAATTTACTGAAATCTTCAATTTACTTCTGATAATAATAACGTACGCAGACCGGGGGGTCTGGGGGGTGTGGAACACCCTCCAGTGCCTCACTATTGAGAGGCAAAACATTCAATGTTTATAGATTATGAGTAGGATTTATTATAGCGCTTTGATTTTTTTGAGAACGACGACATATTATCCTGGGGGGAATTCATAATCCCCTCTCCCCCTAGATTCTCGGTCACTGCTTTATATTTTTTGTGCTAAAAACTTTCACTATTAATCGCTTAATACTGATGACCATAAGTTTGCAAATTTATCTATCCACTGGTTGAGTGTACCTGGGGGGTGCTCCACACCCCCCAGACCCCCGGTCTCTAAAAGTATTTTTATAATTTGGGTTAAATGGAATATTAGTTACTTGAGTGTGACTTGTTAAAGTTGAGATGAATTAGTTTTTCTAGAGATTTTTTCTAGATCGGTTATGCTGATAGCTTCAATTTATTTATAATAAAAAATAATCTGAACAAACCGGGGGGTCTGGGGAGTGTGGAACACCCTCCAGTGCCTGGGTATTGAGTTGAAGAACATTAAATGTTAACAAATCATGAAGATATGGAATACCTCGAAGCCACATTCTGAGAAGTTATGCATCTGCATAATTTGTAAACATTTAATGTTTTGCAACCCAATACTTAGGCACTGAGGGTGTTCCACACCCCCCAGACCCCCCGGTTTATGTAATTTATTTAAAAAGTAACAATCTCAATTTCCAATTATTTTTCTTACATTGCAATCATTCGAAAAAATACAGATCTTGAGATCGATGTACGCAATACCCCCCAGATAAATACATCTTGAGAAATTATGCATCAGCATAATGCCGGTCCCCCGGTCGCAAAATCTGTATTTTTAAAATAGAATACAACGTAATGAGAATAATTGGAAATTGAAATTGTTACTTTTTAAATATAACTACGTAAACCGGGGGGTCTGGGGGGTGTGGAACACCCTCCAGTGCACCAGTATCGGGAGACAGAACATTAAATGTTTAAAAATTCTGCCGATGCGTTAAAATACCGTTTTAGTTTTTTTAAATGATGATATGTATTGGTGGTACTCCCTGTCTCTATCTTTAATTTATTGTTGCCAAATATATTCCATCTATTTGATGTATTTCTTGAAATACCCTAGAGCCGCTAATTTTATTTTTCAAAACCATACAAGATTTCCACTTCTTCGTTGATGGTGTCGCAATCTATATTTTCCATATAGAAAAAATTTAAAATTTGATTTTCCTAGTCCCCCCAATGCACTAGTATCGATGGCAGAATATTAAATTTTAAAAATTCGTAAATAAAAAAAAATTACAAATATTTAAAAATTATGCAGAAGATTTATGAATGATTCCGTTTTAATTTTCGCGGGAACGATGGGAGAGTATTCCATACCCTCCAGACCCCCCAGTCTCTTTTTTTATTTTATGTTGATGACAGATCCCCCAGATCACTTGAGCTATTTTTGGAATATTATCCAGCTGCTAATTTATTCTATTTTCAAATCACGTAAGATTTATTACCCTTCGTTATTTATGGTTTTGGTGACAGTTAAAATACGTAAATCTGAATTTTTTACGATTTTTAAAGCGAATTATGAAAGATGAGGGTATAATTAGCAGATAAAAAAAAGTTTTGCCGTGGTTACGTTTGTCAAAACTGACCCATCAGACCCCTCCACTCCGGGCCGTTTTGACAAACGCTTTACTGACTAAAAATATCCCCCAGATCGGTCCTAACCGGCAAAGTGTAGATGTTGACTCGACAGATAGCAGAGAGCGACTGGTAACTTCTCCCCGGTTGTGTGTGTCGACCCAGGTACGCACGCACTAGTGATAGAATGTATTCCACATATGGCATAATATTGCGCAATAATGCTCTTAAACATGCGTTTCTTATGGGAAATTTGTGATTTTCAAATTTAAATTCAAATCAAAGTTCTCTAATTAATTATTATACAGCTTTGCTTTGCAACTTTACTGTGGCTAGGGGATTTCTACCCTTCTCTCCAACCTCTGACTCCCCCGGTTATGATTTATCAAGGCCAACAAAACTTATTTTATCTTACAAACAGAAAACCAATATTTTATAAAAAAAAATAAAACCCAAAACCGAATAAATACAAAAAATCCGATAAAACAAAAATCAGGGTTTTTTCCAACACTGAAATTGATCCCCATTCTCGGTCATTCAGCCAATTTTTTATTCTGTGAGGTCGAAGAAAGAGTACCAAAAGGCTTTGCGTGTTTAGAAGATCATGGTGGCTAGTATTTTTCTTAAGGTTATTTCTTAACTGGAAAGTGGAAAATGACATCGAAAATTTAAAAAATTGACAAGAAATTGATAGCAATTTTGCTAAGATTATTCTGCCCCTTGCACGCATTGCATGTGAACATTATTAATTATTAAAAATGACATGCTATATTATATTATCTTCTATTCAATCACATTTGCTTATTTTGACGACCTAGCCCAGTGTTTCCCAACCGGTGTATCGCGACGTTACCATGGCAACGGCCAAGTGGATATTACGTTGAAATTTTCAATTTACTTCGTATGATTTTATGTACTGTTCAAAAGATTTTCTATTGATTACTTCATACTGGAAGTATTAAGTTCGAAAATTGATCTATTAACATTTAAGTATAGTTGGGGAGGGGGGGGGGGTAAACCCCCTCAATACCTTTGTATCGTTTTGGGATATCTATTACTTAAATTTGACTTTTGCACATAGGAAACAGCCAGTGGTTAACCCCCTTCCCCCTCTTAAAGTATTTGTAAGTTTTTCTCTTCTCCCATCCCCAAAAGTCTTTAGTCATTAATGGATGCTTCTCTCTAATTGCAAGATTGCGTGGTAAGATCGATTTGGTTAAAATGTGTCGTTCGTCTTCTTCACTTGCTCTCTTCAAGCTAACCTAAATTAATTCGGGCAGAGTTCGCTAACTGCCGCTCGAAGATATAAGTTTTCCTATAGAAATAAAAGGAAATTATGAAAAGCATTAAATTAGAAGAATTATAAAGTGAAGATGAATCGAAAATTTTCACGTTTAGGCTTTAAAAATCAAAATTAACATACGAATCTATAATATGCTAAATTTGAACCTCAAGCCCCGCCCATTTTGATTTTTGACAATTTTACTTAAAATCATTTGTTTTATCACTTTTTTGATGCAGCCCCCACGTATGTGAACTGTTATTTGAATAAAACATTGAAAAGCGTCGATTTAAAAAGTATTTTTGCGAAAGTAATTTTTAAGTAAATTTATGTCTTGGCGTAATTGTGTTTGTCAAAACCGCTTGTAGCGCCCGGAGGGAAGGAAAGCGCTTTACTTATAAAACATCCCCATAGAACGGTCCAACTCGAAAATTTGGATGTTGACGTTGACCAACTCGCTCATAACGCTGCTCTGGTTAGCCCCGCTCTATGGCTGATTCGTGCATATCTGAGCACACGCACGGTCAACACAATGCAAATTTTCTCACTTTTTATGTTTCTCATTAATTCAAATGTTGAATTAAAGAGTTGGGGGAAAATAAAACAGGTATACACGAAAAACTAAGAATAAATGTGGATTTGATGAAGAGGTGAGAACTCAATGATAATAAATATGATACGAAAATCATTCTTATCAAGAAATTTTCTCTTCTTTCCCTGCGCTCTTCAAGATAACCACAGAAGCTCTCTTTCGAAACATTCGAATTGGATCGGTAGATACATAATAGAAATTAATAAAAGTTCTTTATTGGTTAATAAATAAATATGTACACTGTCAATATAAAGCCTGAGTTTGTATAGATAAACCAAGCTTTAAAAATAACTCAATGTTTTAAAATTCGTTTTGACTTGCAAAATCGTTTAATTACGATGATTTAAACCGAATTCAATTTCGTGGACTCGTTAGTAACAAGTTAAACCAATGAAAAATTACAATTTTCGACATAAATTTCAATTGCAAAAATGCAATATCTCGGATAGGCGTTCGTTAGGATGCGGATGGCAACAATAAAGTGGAATGTAACAATGAAAACTAAAGCTCATCAAATTAAGTGATATAACGAGCATCCATCATTTCGGTTAGAATTTGAGGTAAAGTTTACAAAATTATAATTAGTTAGTACGAGTGTTTCGTATTGTCGTTCCTCATCAGCACTGCGCATTTGCTAATTTCGAGGATATTTGTTCTGTAAACAAATAAAAACTGAAAAGATTATCCAAGGTTGACCGATTTTCTATCCTTCATTACAAATTATGTAACATTTCAATACTATGCATGTAATTTTATAAATAAAAGACACAATAATTTGCAACATTAATCGATGACACTTCAGCACATTTTATTTAATTAAATTACCGATGATTTAATTACAACTTATTCAAAGTTTGCAGAAATCATGACCTAGTTAATACAATCGTATTTCTTTATTTGTTTACACTGCGAGCTCATTAAAATTAACAGATTAAGCATTTTGTAAACCAAACAAATTATGAAACGCTGCTAATTACCAAACTCAAAATTAATAATTTTCAAAAATATACTACCTAAGCGATGGTTTTGAAAGTCATCGTCATCCATCGGTGAAGGTTTACGGAAACTTGGACACAATCTTCTTGCTCTTGACACAAAAATTATTGTTGTAAGATGGGAAAGTTTAAATCATTTTATGATTTATTGACTAACACCTTTGAACATTTATCTTTATTCGGTGAATAATTTTTAACCCACGTAGGCACACCAACTCCATGTGACTAATAACAATGAATAATTACCATTTACGCCTTCGAAAACAATTCTATGACGAAGACAATATTGCTAAATTTCAAGTTTTCAAGAAAAACATACTATGAACAGTGAATGAACTTTCGCCCTCCCCAATCCTGCATTTTTTGCATCAGGTCCATAACACAAAATATCGTTTAAAGAAGTTTATTTTGCCCCCCCTCTCTCGGAGGCTTTATCGCCACCACTGACTTTCACCAATACTCATACATTGACGCATACATAAACAAACAGGACAATGTTTGCATGGTAAAAACATCCAGGTGTTAAATTCAACGTTCAACAATTTAATCAGAGAAAAATAAAAATTTTAAAAACGCTCAGGTGTTTAAAAAGGTTAATATGACACTTTCAATGTGATTTAGACATGTTTGGAAATACAGGAAGTGTTAGCAACTCAGCTTATGGTCAAAGACGCAATCGGAATGGATATTATCCAACTTTGTGTGAAAAATTAAGGGCAATTACGCAAGTTCGATGGCACCCTAAGTTCATACTTCCTCTTTTCCGAACAAAAAATATCCGTTTCAGCCAATTTTGGGATGTTAGCAACGATTGCTGATGATAAAAGTGGTGGGTCAAAATTAGCATAGACGGAATCTTAACCTGGGGATAACACTTTGAAAACTGAATTTATCTGAAATTACTATCCGGTTTCAAATCCCAGTTGCTAAGATTGGACGTCAGGGTGATTATGTCTAATAATTTAATTCGAAAAAATTATAAGCAAGATTAATTTCGTACGCAGGGGTTGAAAAAACACCCAACTTTTAAAAAATCATAAGTCGGTAAATTCTTACCGTACAAAAAAAATTAAAGATAATTCATTTATGTAATTATTCGATAAAATTAGTCGTTCTGCCATTATTATAAAAAAGGATTTTTCACCCTTCTTTTATTTTGAAAAATAAAATTTTAAGTAGGATAATTCTCAAAATTGCAACTTCAGTATACCTGCACTCTACAAATAAAATTGTTGAGGCTTTTCAACGAATGAAAATTAGAATTTTCAAGTCATAGTTTTTCCAACATTAAATTAATGAATTCTTTAAAAAATCGACTATTTGATACTGGCGGATTTCAAGAAATGTACAATTGAAAAATATTTGTATTTCTTCCTAAAGCCTCACTATCATATATTTTTTATTCAGTTATGATAGTATATCGGGGCAAAGCCGGGTACGAAAGCTGGTAATACAAATTCACACTAACATTTCCTATGCGATTCAAAGCTTGGGCGATTACTTATGGTGACTTTTACCATAGTTTTTGGAAATATTTTAATTTAATTCGTAATTTTTCTAGTTCACACGATAGTAAAATCTCCAACTCGGGGTTTCCTGATTAATAATAAAATCTTATTAGGGATTACTGTCAACATTAAAAAAGTCAAAGCGGTTCTCAAGAGAATCACCCCAATTGAAATTGTTTGTATTCTCCCTTGCTCGGTCTGCCCTTGGTATACTCGCTATAAATATTAAATGCATATGGATTCAGACGTCACATAAATTTTCATTTCCGCACAAAAAATGCAGGGTTAAGTTTTCGTTTCTTGCTTTTCAAAATTTGAAGAAACAATTATTTTGGAGAAATACACATCGTCATTTTTCTAAATAGTTTTTTACAATTCAAAAATCGAAAAAGAAATTAGTCAAACTTCAACGGGTGTTTTCGCAATTTCTCTAAAGAAATGCAAAAATTTTAAATACAAAGTTAAAAGGCATTTTAATTATCTGTAATTGTGTGTTTTATTTTATCCTCTAAGAGAAAAATTGACCAAGTTATGGTTATTTGTTGTTAGGAAAGTGTGTTTCTACTGAAATCGAAATTTAAATTTTTTTTATTTAATTAATTGCATTTTGGGAGAAATAATTTATGGCTTTTGAGGAAATGATTGAAGTTTGAGAAAAGAAAAATTGTAAGTTTTCGTTTCTTGCTTTTCAAAATTTGAAGAAACAATTATTTTGGAGAAATACACATCGTCATTTTTCTAAATAGTTTTTTTACAATTCAAAAATCAAAAGAAATTAGTCAAACTTCAACGGGTGTTTTCGCAAATTTCTAAAGAAATACAAAAATTTTAAATACAAAGTTAAAAGGCATTTTAATTATCTGTAATTGTGTGTTTTATTTTACCCTCCAAGAGAAAAATTGACCAAGTTATGGTTATTTGTTGTTAAGAAAGTGTGTTTCTACTGAAATCAAAATTCAAATTTTTTATTTAATTAAATTTTGGGAAAATAATTTATGGCTTTTAAAATATTGAAGAAAAAATAATTAAATTTTGTGGAAATAAGATTTTATAAATATCTTTTTTAGCAACAAAATAGAAATGTATTCACGATAATTGAATTCTTGAAATTACAAAATTAAAATACAATAGTTAATAGGAAAATACGAATTTTGTGATTTACAAGAAAAACAGGACAAGTTATCGAATTTTTTTAAATGTGTTTCACAAATGGCAAGTTAAATTCCCCGTTTTAATTTTCAAAATTTTATTTTTTGAGAAATATGCAATTGAGAAAAAAAAGTTAAATTCTTTTGAAAATTATGATGAAAATGCTTTCTAGCACAAAAAATACAAATGTTTCATCGATAATATGAATTTCGATTACAAAAATTTCAATTTTCAAAATAAAATTTTTGATTTACAGCACCAAGCAGGAAGTTTTCAATTTTAATTTTCAAAAATGGCAAGGGTAACTTCCACCGAGAAAACGAATGTTTACCCTTAAAAATTTTATTTTTTTTAGCCATCCATCGGAAAAGTTTGTCTTCCATCTGAATTATGATGAAAATGCTTTCTAGCACAAAAATACAAATGTTTCATCGATAATATGAATTTTGATTACAAAAATTTCAATTTTCAAAATAAATTTTTTGATTTACAGCACCAAGCAGGACAGTTTTCAATTTTTTAATTTTCAAAAATGGCAAGGCTAACTTCCACCGAGAAAACGAATGTTTACCCTTAAAAATTTTATTTTTTTTAGCCATCCATCGGAAAAAGTTTGTCTTCCATCTGAATTATGATGAAAATGCTTTCTAGCACAAAAATACAAATGTTTCATCGATAAAATGAATTTTGATTACAAAATTTCAATTTTCAAAATAAAATTTGTTTGATAATTAACAGCACCAAGCAGGACAGTTTTCAATTTTTAATTTTCAAAATGGAAGACTAACTTCCACCGAAAAACGCAATGTTTACCTCTTAATAAATTTTAATTTTTTATAAGCCATCCAGGGAAAAATTTGTTTCCCTTGAAATTATGACGAAAATGCTTTCTAGCACAAAATACAAATGTTTCATCGATAATATGACTTTTGATTACAAAATTTCAATTTTCAAAATAAATTTTTTGACTTATAGCACCAAGCAGGAAGTTTTCAATTTTTAATTTTAATTTTTAATGGCAAGGCTAACTTCCACCGAGAAAACGAATGTTTATCCTTAAAAATTTTATTTTTAGCCATCCATCGGAAAAGTTGTTTTCCATCTGAATTATGATGAAAATGCTTTCTAGCACAAAAATACAAATGTTTCATCGATAATATGACTTTTGATTACAAAAATTTCAATTTTAAAATAAATTTTTTGATTTACAGCACCAACAGGACAGTTTTCAATTTTTTAATTTTCAGAAGTGGCAAGGCTAACTTCCACCGAGAAAACGAATGTTTACACTTAAAAATTTTATTTTTTAGCCATCCATCGGAAGAAGTTGGTTTTCCATCTGAATTATGATGAAAATGCTTTCTAGCACAAAATACAAATGTTTCATCGATAAATGAATTTTGATTACAAAATTTCAATTTTCAAAATAAAATTTTTTGATTTACAGCACCAAGCAGGAAGTTTTCAATTTTTAATTTTCAAAATGGAAAGGGCTAACTTCCACCGAGAAAACGAATGTTTACCCTTAAAAATTTTATTTTTTTAGCCATCCATCGGAAGAAGTTTGTTTCCATCTGAATTATGATGAAAATGCTTTCTAGCACCAAAATACAAATGTTTCATCGATAATATGACTTTTGATTACAAAATTTCAATTTTCAAAATAAATTTTTTGATTTACAGCACCAAGCAGGACAGTTTTCAATTTTTTAATTTTCAAAAATGGCAAGACTAACTTCCACCGAGAAAACGAATGTTTACCCTTAAAAATTTTATTTTTTAGCCATCCATCGGAATAAGTTTGTCTTCCATCTGAATTATGATGAAAATGCTTTCTAGCACAAAAATACAAATGTTTCATCGATAATATGAATCTTGATTACAAAAATTTCAATTTTCAAAATAAATTTTTTGATTTACAGCACCAAGCAGGACAGTTTTCAATTTTTTAATTTTCAAAAATGGCAAGGCTAACTTCCACCGAGAAAACGAATGTTTACCTTAAAAATTCTATTTTTTTAGCCATCCATCGGAAGAAGTTTGTCTTCCATCTGAATTATGATGAAAATGCTTTCTAGCACAAAAATACAAATGTTTCATCGATAATATGACTTTTGATTACAAAAATTTCAATTTTCAAAATAAATTTTTTGATTTACAGCACCAAGCAGGACAGTTTTCAATTTTTTAATTTTCAAAAATGGCAAGGCTAACTTCCACCGAGAAAACGAATGTTTACCCTTAAAAATTTTATTTTTTTTAGCCATCCATCGGAAGAAGTTGGTTTTCCATCTGAATTATGATGAAAATGCTTTCTAGCACAAAAATACAAATGCTTCATCGATAATATGACTTTTGATTACAAAAATTTCAATTTTAAAAATAAATTTTTTGATTTACAGCACCAATCAGGACAGTTTTCAATTTTTAATTTTCAGAATGGCAAGGCTAACTTCCACCGAGAAAACGAATGTTTACCCTTAAAATTTTATTTTTTAGCCATCCATCGGAAAAGTTTGTCTTCCATCTGAATTATGATGAAAATGCTTTCTAGCACAAAATACAAATGTTTCATCGATAATATGAATTTTGATTACAAAATTTCAATTTTCAAAATAAATTTTTTGATTTACAGCACCAAGCAGGACAGTTTTCAATTTTTAATTTTCAAAATGGCAAGACTAACTTCCACCGAGAAAACGAATGTTTACACTTAAAAATTTTATTTTTTTTTAGCCATCCATCGGAAGAAGTTGGTTTTCCATCTGAATTATGATGAAAATGCTTTCTAGCAAAAAAATACAAATGTTTCATCGATAATATGAATTTCGATTACAAAATTTCAATTTTCAAAATAATTTTTTTTTATTTACAGCACCAAGCAGGACAGTTTTCAATTTTTTAATTTTCAAAAATGGCAAGGCTAACTTCCACCGAGAAAACGAATGTTTACACTTAAAAATTTTATTTTTTTTAGCCATCCATCGGAAGAAGTTGGTTTTCCATCTGAATTATGATGAAAATGCTTTCTAGCACAAAAATACAAATGCTTCATCGATAATATGACTTTTGATTACAAAAATTTCAATTTTCAAAAGAAATTTTTTGACTTACAGCACCAAGCAGGACAGTTTGCAATTTTTTAATTTTCAAAAATGGCAAGACTAACTTCCACCGAGAAAACGAATGTTTACCCTTAAAAATTTTATTTTTTAGCCATCCATCGGAAAAAGTTTGTCTTCCATCTGAATTATGATGAAAATGCTTTCTAGCACAAAAATACAAATGCTTCATCGATAATATGACTTTTGATTACAAAATTTCAATTTTCAAAATAAATTTTTTGATTTACAGCATCAAGCAGGACAGTTTTCAATTTTTTAATTTTCAAAAATGGCAAGGCTAACTTCCACCGAAAAAACGAATGTTTACCCTTAAAATTTTATTTTCTCTAAAGTAAATTATTAAAATAAAACTTAATTTATTTTTATCTTGTATGTGAAGCTTAAACGAGAATCAATTAATTATATATTATGTATGTGATCTCATTTTCCATAACCACCATTTTAAAGCTTTTAATCTCCCCTAATACTGTAAATTAAGCTGCTTTATTATTTTTACTTTTGTGGTATTAGTCCAGTCATTTGGTGCTCAAAAGGGGTTACCTGGAAAGTTTTCCGGGAGTTTTGAAAATTGGTATTTTATAGATTTCGACGTGCTCTTTTCGAATTTTCACTTTGCCACCTCGTATCGTTGCCGCTCGAGCCGCCATATTGGAAAAATGGCGGCCAAAAACAGTTTTTGACAATATCTCCTTTTCCATTCATTTTATGATAAAATAGCTATATAATAAATTAAACTAGAGAAAAATTCCTATAATTTTTGTCCTAACCTTTTTTTTGTAAAATGAATAGTTTTAGCGTACGAACGCCTCAAAGTCGACTCCTACACACCTTTTTGCCAAAAAACTCATTTCCACGCCACCGATGAGGTAGAGTAAATGGCGCGTTTTTTTTGTGGTACCCCCAGTAGCCCTAATCCACGTGTAATAAAATATTACAAAATTTAGCGCATTCTCATTCGCTTCCCTATCCAGGTTTTGCGAGTTCATTGTCTTTAGTACCAGTCGAAAATAATTTAAGTGCTAACCTTTTTTTTGTAAAATGAATAGTTTTTGCGTACGAGCGCCGTAAAGCAACATTTCAAAAATTATCGGTGGGGATTTTTATACCCTAAAATTCAAACGGAATGACAGAGTAAAAGCACTTGGCATTATGAATGCAGGCATCCGTATAGAAGACGACATTATCCCCATTAATCCTTTGTTAATTTTTCAAAGAATGTGCATTGCTAAAGAATCTGATAAACAACTTGAAAAGTTTCATTCCAATGCCATCATCGTATTTGATGAATATCCGGAAGATGTGGCAGACTGTAGTACCAAATATGCGGAGCGATCCCGACGATCACGGAAACATTCTTCGGTAGACATACTGTTTCATGAGACAATGATCCCAACTGTGTCACAACATAAATTTTTGGGCAATAATGCCAACAAAAACCGCCTCATTGGAATGTTGAAGTCAAAATTTGAAGCTGCGAACTTCATGGTCAAGCAAGCCATTGAAGACGCGGATACGCTAATAATCAATACTGCAATCAGCATTTCGTCTACATTTGATTCCGTAATAGTTGTCGGCGAAGATGTAGATTTTCTTATTCTTTGACGGCTCTATCTACGCGTTTAAACATATATATTTTCAAACCAAGAAAAGGAAAACTTTCGCAACAAATATATTCAACCAAAAGTATCATAGATAAAACAGCCGCCAGTACCATATTATTCTTACACGCTTTTAGTGGCTGTGATACAACATCTGCACTCTTTAATCAAGAAAAATAAAATTTGTTAATGTACTCCGACAAAACCCAAATGCAATTCCTCCTTGCATTATACGGTTGTAGTGGCGCAAAAATATTATATCATAAACAACTATAGATATATGTACATGCTTTACAAAATCAGCATATAAAAATAAATTTAATATTGCATCGTTACCACCAACAGAAGCAGCAGCCCGACAACATTCGTTTCGAACCTATCACCAGGTTCAGCAGTGGTATGGAATTGAACAAAATGCAGAGCGATGGGGATGGAAAAAGCAAGAATGGCTAATTCTTGTCACCACACTCGACCCCCAGCTCCGGAAACCTTGTTAAGGCTTATTTCTTCCAAATGCAAAAAGGATGTTGAAGAGCCTGTGGATGCAGAAAGGCGGGATTAATGTGCTCCGTTATTTGTACGAATTGCAATGGTACCTGTGATAATTCGCAAGTTCCATTACAAGATAGCAATAAAGAGGAAAAAACGGAGACTGTTCTCAAGCAAACGTATGACGCAATCGAGAAACAAGAAGATTGCAACGAAGCTAATTTTATTGCGGATAACGTGGAAAAAATTTTATCTGTGGCGTTTTGTCCGGTACTGAAGACGATGAACTTGCAAAACCTGGTCCATCAAGGATAGGGAAGCGAATGAGAATGCGCTAAATTTTGTAATATTGCATTACACGTGGATTAGGCCTACTGGGGATACCACAAAAAAACGCGCCATTTACTCTACCTCATCGGTGGCGTGGAAATGAGTTTTTGGCAAAAAGGTGTGTAGGAGTCGACTTTGAGGCGTTCGTACGCTAAAACTATTCATTTTACAAAAAAAAGGTTAGGACAAAAATTATAGGAATTTTTCTCTAGTTTAATTTATTATATAGCTATTTTTATCATAAAATGAATGGAAAAGGAGATATTGTCAAAAACTGTTTTTGGCCGCCATTTTTCCAATATGGCGGCTCGAGCGGCAACGATACGAGGTGGCAAAGTGAAAATTCGAAAAGAGCACGTCGAAATCTATAAAAATACAAATTTTCAAAACTCCCGGAAAACTTTCCAGGTAAAACTACCAAATGACTGGACTATATGTACTAAATATAATTTTAATTAAATGTTGTTCCTACGCAATAAAAAAGCATACAAGGTTGCCAGTAGGTATTCGGTATTGTAAATTTTGCCCATATACATTCAAGATAATACAAATAGGTTGTTTGCGATAAACACGTATTATTCTTAAAGGATAAAGCTCGATGCCATTAATCATGCCATTCCGTGTTTTTTTTCTAAATTTTTGTTGTTCAATGTTTGATAAATAAATTGAAAACTCGCACAAATATTTATATTACTCAAAATTTGACCACTACATACAAATTAATTGAAATATGTATGTAGTACATATGTTGCTCGGAGCTTTTATAATTATTAAAAATTTACTGTACAATATCAAACCCCCAAGTCAAACAATAAAATTAAAGTTTTTTTTTGTATAATCTGATACATTTTGAATGATGCACCCCTGTCCTATGTTACTTCTGTTTATTTGTCCTATCTTCTTAGGGTCTGATTGTGTTAGGGATCCTACATAAATAAATACCTTTCAGTGTTTACTACACCAAAAAGTTAGCTTTTAAGAAGTCGATTTTCTTTTACTTTTTGCATTATTTAATTTAACAAAAATGTTCACACATTCTCTAATGAAATGAGAACAATCAAGTGATTACAATTGCATTGCACTAAGTACATTGTTCCACTTTTAAAAATCATAATAATACGCCTAATACGCCAGTTATCACTCATTTTAACTTTCTAAGTAGTAAGTAAAAGAGTGAAAGAAAAAAGTAATAAAAAAATTAATAATGGTAAGGTCGTGTTACTCACTTTTAAATTATACCAGGTAGGTACTGCACACTTTAATGTTTATAATTTATTAAGAGTAAAACCAGTTTATTTTTTACATAATCATCCAAATGATTAAAAGAGAAAAACGTAAATACTTACACAAAAAAAAAGATAATCCAATTAGTAAATAAAATAATCCAATTTGTAGAAGACACAAGAATTTCCCACGTGAACACAAAATTTAACACCAAAAATTCTACCACACAACTTCCTATAAAATGGTTTTCACCATGCAACCAAAACTAAACTTAAAAAAAAATTAAACAGAAATAGCGGATTGCCCCGCGAGAGTGAGTGGTCTTAATTTGCGGACGTTTGATCGCAACACACAGGTAAACTACTCACCTGACGCTAAATCCGATAGCATACGATTATTTACGAACCAATAATTTAATTAGTTGAAATAAATTTCTAGCCCGCAAAACAACAAATAATAAAATAGAATATTCTTCTATATTGGCAATTAATAGGTTCGAGCGCCTAAATTGAATGGTAAACTGCAACCAATCGAACAAAAATGTTTTAAACAGTTTTTTTTCATTGCAGTTTGTGAAACTCCCGTACGCCGGTGATTTACCACGCCTCATACGTTCGCCACCACTGGAAAACAAATCTGTTTGAAATAATATGTATTAATTAGTTTCTGAGGTGGATCAATTTTCTTTTCTCTCTTATGTTAAACTAGGACCTACAGCTTTAGGTGGAACCCGAACCCCAGTACAAAATATTGTCCAAACTAGAAAAATGAAAAAATGCCAAGTTATTTTGGGATAACTTCATTTTTATATTCTTGACTAGAAAGAAAAGAAAGATTTAAAGGCAAAGGTCGAATAATTGGTAATATGTCAAAACGACAAAAACAAAAACCACAAAAGTCAAAACGCTGTAAACAAAAACACCGTAAAACAAAAAACATTTTACTCCACAAGAGGTATCTTCTTTGGATTATAGGAACTTTCGGTGTTTTTGGTTTTCTTATGTTAAACAAGGACCTACAGCTTTACGTGGAACCTGAACCACAGTACAAAGTATTGTCCAAACTAGGTAGGCTCACTATCAAAAATGAAAGAATGCCAATTTATTTTGTGATAACTTCATTTTTATATTCGTCACTAGAAAGAAAAGAAAGATTTATAGACAAATGTCGAATAATTGGTAACATGTCAAAACGACGAAAAAAAAAAGCGCCGATAGTCAAAACGCTGAAAACAAAAACACCGAAAACCAAAAAACATATTTTATTCCACAAGAGACATCTTCATTGGATTAGTGGTACTTTTGGCGTTTTTGTTATTAGCGTTTTTGTTTTCAGTGTTTTTGTTTTTCGGTGTCATTGTTTTTCGGTGTTTTTGTTTTCGGCGTTATGATATGGGAAAAGCTGAAACAAAGGCCGAAAACTAGAAAATTTCTTGCATCAAAATTTACATTTACTTTTAAAGTTTTGTAGCTTCGATGGCACGAGTCCAACGTTTAAAAGAAAATCGGAGCAATCAAAGCTTTAAAGAAAATTTAATTTCTGGTACAAGAAACTGAGAAGAAATTTTTTATTTTCTACTTTTGTAAAGTTTTTTCACTGGCAGAACCTGATTTTCGATTATGATAGTATTAAAAAGGAGATTTTCTTTTCAAAAGAAAGAACGTCGACAACAGGTGGCGCGACAATAAAAAATCAACAAAATACAAACAAACAAGTTTTGCGAATAAAAAAGAAGAACAAAAGCAATAATTTATTTACAAAATGACGTCGTTGAGCACAAGTGACACCCGGAAATACAAAATTTCTTATATAAATGAAAGTATGTTATGAAAGAGCATTAAATTAAAAAGATCATAAACTAAGATTTTCAGGTTTAGGCGCATAAAAATCAAAAATTGTAATACGTTTCTATGATAGCCTATATTCTAACCTCAAACCCCGCCCATTTTGAGTTTTATATGTATACAGTGAAACTTGTTTTTATGCAGTGTTTTTTGTGCGGTTTTTATATGTGGAAATGTTTATGTGCGGTATAAAAAGAATCCATCAGATGCAAAAAAATGAGCTATTTTTTGGGAAATTTCTTTTATGCGGTCTCTATCTTCGCACAAAAACAGGTTTGAGAGTGTAATACTGAAAATAATATACTTAATTAGTTTTTTTGACCCAGCCGACATCTACTATGTGTAAGAGATTGCTGTTATTTGCATAAAATATTTAACTGCGACGATGTAAGAAGTATTATTTAAAATATGTAATGTCCTTGTCTGAACCATTTCGTCGTCAAGAAGAAAAATGTTAAAGCAAGAAATGGGTTTTCTTGTTTCAAAAATACGTTTTCCACTGCCCTCGCATTGTCTAAGCTCCGATGGTATGTGAGGGCCGTGAATTCCCACCAGAGGATGAACAATAAAACAAAAAAACTAACAGTTTTAATTTATTCTCCACCAAAATAACAAATAGTAGGCGTGTGTATAAATACCAAGTATCAAAGGATAACTTGTGCAAACGTAAAATCTCCAAATTCAAAATCAACGGGGTAACTTAAAATAATTAAACTGGCCTGCATGAGCACCACGTGTAAAAGGCAATCTAATTGATCCGCCCACATATTTCAATAGCATTAATTTATACTTTTAACAATTTCTACATAAAGTTTGTTGTTAGAGTCGATTCCAGCATACCAGAAAAGCGAAATTTGAATTTTATGTAACAGAATTAACAAAATTCCGTTACGAAACATCCCTGAGCGCGATAGACCCAGAAATTATGAAATTCGAGCCCCGGGTTCCAAGTTTCAACTGGTGAGCTTCTCGCGATGAACTGCTTGGCTCCGGCTACTCGAAGTTAAAACTAATCGACAACAGAATGATCGAATTTGGTCATTTTCATGATCTTGAAAATGGATTTTTAGCGTTATTATTGGAAATATTGAGTATACTCATTTTAACTAATTCTTTAATTAATTTAAAAAAAATTTTATACTCAAGTGAATTTTATTTGAATTATTTTTAAGCCTATTTAAGGATCATTCATAAACCGGACATTGAGATTATAATATCTCAAAACGGAATAATTTTAATCTTCAGTTAAATTTTAAATAATCTCTATGAAACCCATCGGGATATCTTTGCTCGACAAAATTAGGCTATAATATGGTGTGTGTAAGGCCAAAAAAACGACAAACTGAAAAAATTAAGACATTAATGAAAATTTATGGGCTCAAACAGTTTCGGCTTATATAGGCTTTACTGTTTTAATACCTAGATTGATTTTTATTTCAAGTGATTATCCGTTTTATGAAAGGTTGGTTGCCTTCTTAGTAGTCCTTTGCAGTTTCAAGCAGTTTCGGTTTATACAGAATTTTTCCTGTATTAATAACTATGCTGATTGGCAAAGTTGTGCGGCCTAAAAGCCGCAATTAGAAGAATAGATTTTAAAAGATAAATATATAGAGAACCAAACCAGGTTAGAGAGATGTACCAGGTTATAGAGAGAAAGGTTATATGAAGAAATATGCAAAGAGGCAATGCCGGCACTAAGCCAATCTAAAAGACGAGCGGTACAGTGGTGGATCACCGAGATAGATGCTCATAGAAAACTATCAGTGCAAGAGTCATGAGAGACCCTGCAACAATACAACACGAGTTGGACGAATACGAACAAAGAAAAAAGGAATTGGGCAGACCGATATCGAAAATTAAAATACAAAGCTAGTTAAACATCATCGAGGAGGTGGAGTCCGACACATGAGAACTCGGTTATGAGAGCGCCACCGAAACACTTGAGGGTAGAACCCCAATCCAGGGAATGACAGCGGAGAGAGTCAGACAAATTGTACATACTCTATTCCACAAACACGACAAACAGTCGAAGAGACAATAGGCGATCCAGCTCCGCCCTTCAACGACGAAGAACTACTACAAGCTCCCAAGAAGAAGCGCCAGTGCCGTATGAAACTCCGGCCGAAATAATCAAGCGTGCAATAGTGACAGTCTCGAATGTGTTCTTATAGGTCTGAAATGCATGCCTAAGGTCCGGATTATTCTCAAACATCTGGAAACGGGTCACCCCGGTCTTGATCAGGAAGGGCAAGAATCTTCTTAACAACCCGAGCTCGTATAGACTACTTTGCTTAATTGGCCACCTGGGCAAAGTGTACGAGAGGCTAATACTCCACAGATTGAAGGCCGAAATCAAAAAAGGGAGGACTCTCCCCAAACCAATATAGATTCAGAGAAGGACGCTCCACCATTGTGGCCATCGCAAGTATAATCGAGTTTACCAAAAGATGAAACAGCGGCACGTGACGCACACGCAAATTGACGTTCAAAACGCTTTCAATTCGTCTAAGTAGACATGCGTCTTGGAAGCTTTTACAACAAAGAAGATCAGCAGTTATCTAATAAAAACTATAGAAAGCTGTCTATCAAACAGGAGATTAATCATAAACGAAGATCTTATACAAGAAAAAGTAGAAGTCGCTAGTGGGGTACCGCAAGGATTCGTCCTAGGCCCCACATTATGGAACGTAATGTTTGATGGGCTCCTGTGGTTACAGCTGCCGGACGATGTCGAGGTGTTGGGCTTCGCTGACGACATCTTAGTTATTGGAGCAGACAAACTACAAGAACAGCTAACAACTAAAATAAACGATGAGCTAGAAGCAATACAGAGGTGGATGCTCAAGAAATGCTTCAAAATGGTATCTCAAAAAACTGAAACAATCATGCTCTGCGGTAGAAGGAAGACCAATACGACTCCCGGTTGGGAAATATCACGATTAAACCCAAAAACAAAGTGACATATCTAGGCGTCACCCTTGATAAGGGCATGTCGTTCCCCACACATAAGGGGGAGAGGCAGAAAAAGCGGGCAGATTGATTGCCGCGTTAGCAAGATTAATGCCCAACATGAGGGGATCATCAGTATTAACGAGGAAGCTTCTGGCAGCTGTGAGTAATTCGATCAGCCGGTCTGGACGCATTCGTTAGACAAAGAGCGACACAAGTATACGAGTACCACGGCAAGATGCCAAAATGGCTAGAAATTCGTGTGGCGAAAGCCTATTGCACGATCTCGGAAGCGGCGGTGCTAGGATAGCAGGGATAGCAGCAGCAAATCTTACTACGAGAGAGAGCGAGCTATAAAACAGGGGCTAGAAAGATATTACTCTAAGAATGGCAGAACGCCTGGAATAACGCCACGACGGGAAGATGAACATACGAACTAATACCCGACATCAAAAGATGGACCGCTAGGAAGCACGGCGACGTGTGTTTCCACCTGATACAGGCTTTTAGAGACCACGGATTTTTTGGTTCTTACTTGTACAAGTTCAAAAAGAAAGAAGATGCTACATGCTTTTACTGCGAGGAGGTGAATACCCCAAATCACACCCTGTTCCACTGCCAAAAATGAATGGAAATAAGAGCAAGAAAAACTTAACGAAAGACAAGAACAACTTAGTGGAGATAATGCTTACGGACGAAGACTCATGGAAAACCGTGCAAGACATAATGCCCCTCGGGGGGTTGACTACCTAGTACATTTGGTGTACATAATTTTGTAAGTGATTTGCAATTTTTAGCAAATTTTTGCAATTGTTTAAAATTTTGCAATTTGTGTAAATTTTTGTAAATGCCTGTAAATTTTTGTAAATGCCTGTAAATCTTTGTAAATGACTGTAAATGTCTGAAATTGTTTAAAATATCTGTGTAAATTTTTGTAAATGTTCGCAAATTTTGCAATTGCTTGCAAATTTTGCAAATACGTGTACATTTTTGCAAATGTGTAAATTTTGCAAATTCCTATAAATTTTACAAATGACTGTAAATCTTTGCAAATGTCTGAAATTGTTTACAAATATCTGTGTAAACTTTTGCAATTGTTTGCAAATTTTGCAAAGGTGAGTAAATTTTTGCAAATAGGTGTAAATTTTTGCAAATGCCTGTAAATTTTGCTAAATGCCTGTAAATCTTTGCAAGTGACTGTAAATGTCTGAAATTGTTTGAAAATATCTGTGTAAATTTTGCAATTGTTTGCAAATTTTCCAAATGTTTGCAAATTTTCCAAATGTGAGCAAATTTTGCAAAGTGTGTAAATTTTGCAAATGCCTGTAAATTTTGAAAATGCCTGTAAATCTTTGCAAGTGACTGTAAATGTCTGAAATTATTTGAAAATATCTGTGCAAATTTTGTAAATGTTTGCAAATTTTGCAATTGAATGCAAATGTTGCAAACGTGTGTACATTTTCGCAAATGTGTAAATTTTGTAAATGCCTGTAAATGTCTGATATTGTTTGCATATATCTGTGTAAATTTTTGCAAATGTTCGCAAATTTTGCTAAATGTGTGTACATTTTGCAAATGTGTAAATTTTGTAAATGCCTGTAAATCTTTGCAAATGACTGTAAATGTCCGAAATTGTTTGAAAATATCTGAGTAAATTTTGTAAATGTGTGTAAATTTTGCAAATGCCTGTAAATTTTTCTAAATGCCTGTAAATCTTTGCAAGTGACTGTAAATGTCTGAAATTGTTTGAAAATATCTGTGTAAATTTTTGCAAATGTATTCAAATTTCGAAATCATTTGCAAATTTTGAAATTATTTGCAAATTGTTTGCAATTTTTTGAAAATTTTTGCAATTTTTTTGCAAATTATTGTAAATGCAAATTTGGTGTACACATTTTTGGTCAACGATCAACCCCCCCGATATGCCCCATCTTGTCATCCAAGGAAGAGTTCGAAAAGCAAAACCCAAAGAACATAACAATAACAACTAAATACAAGAATAAAAAAAAACTCAAGAAAAAAAAGTCCCGAAAGAGCAGAAGTTAACAAAATTTTCTTGCGATTCCCGCTTTAATCCAATGAAGTGAGGTTTTAGTCGGTAAAATCTAACACTATCACCCAAAACATCTGGCCGGTGTCTTTTAAAGATTTTTCCACTTCAAAAGCTCGCAAAAAATTTATAGAAATATACCAGGTGATAGAGAGATTTTCAACATTATTTGAAGTGCCGAATCCAAATCTATAATCCGTTTGGCAACATTGGTTGGAGTTTTCAACCTTGGAGGACTGGATTTTCAGTACTAAATCAAGTGTATCACAAAATGTCATACGCAAAAATCAAAGAAGTAATGCTTGTGGGACCCAGATATTCGAAAATTAATAGCCTACGGAAACTTAATAAAATGTGAACTTTTTTGATCGCCGGATTTCAAGCAAATCATCGGCAATTTGTTTGCAAAATTACGGCAAGATTGGAGCTCGAATGTCTCTCAAGATGCATTTCCTGCATTCTCATCTTGATTTTTCCCCTGAAAACTTAAGCGATAGGAGCAACCAGCAAGGAGAGCGGCTACCCTAAGATCTAGCGAACATCGAAAACAAAACCAAAAATTTTGAAATGAAGGCATGATACAAAAATACAAACGATTTTGTTTAATTTCTAATTTATCACTTTTAATTGAATACATTTTCAACATTTTTTCAAGAAGAAGAATTTAATATAAAAAAAGTTAAAATTTGAATATATGCAGAGTCGGTGATTGCCTGGTTGTTATTGCAATCAACTGTTAACGCTAAGGCGCCCAATTTAAATCCGAGCAGAGTGCTCACTTTGTTGTGGCCGTCTCCGTGCTTCAGAAGACACGTACAGCCGGTGGTTCTTTGAACAAATTGCCATCATTCACAATTAAATTGGGTAACAGGCACATCTGAGGCCAGTCTAGCAAGCTACTTCAGATGTAAAGCAAATAATGCTTGCAGTACTAAGATATAACAAGGTCCTTTCCTAAACTAAGAGGAAGAAGAAGAATTGGCTACAATGGCCATTCATTTTTAAAAAATCGTAAAAATTAATTTATTGATTATCTGGAAGACTAGAACCAATCTTAAAAAATGGAGTGCAAATACGGATTCAGCGCCCCAAATTACCTTAGAAACAACTTTTGGTTACTCAGATAAAAAACCGTGATTCTGTGTTGTATTTTTTTTATCTCGAACTCATCTTTGTGTTCTTATTTTGTATAAAGAATTTTGTGTAGTATTTGAAGAAATAACGAACAGACAAGCTAATTGAAGAAAATAAAGCATTACAAAAGAAGACAACAGAGATAAAGTTAACGGCGAAACAGATTGTGGGAAAAGAAAAGAGGTATACTATAAAATAGGATTGGTACGACGATGAATGTAGAAAGCGGTAAAAGAAAAAAGCGAGCAAGAAAGCAACAGCAGTAAGAGGAGAATTGGAAGAGACCAATTCAGAAATAAAAGAAGAAATGCTAAATATTATTTTACAACCTTAAAGATAAAGGTTTATTGTAGAAACAAAGAAGAAAATGTTGCATGATTGAAAAAGGAAGTCTGCAGAGATGAGTCAAATATTTTCGGGATATGGCCGAATGATAAGAAAGACAACAGTAGAATAAAATGGGAAAACCCGGTTATCGTGGAGAATAAAGAAATGGGAATGATAAAACCTCCAATGGAGATTTAAATAGACAGCGCAATAAAAAAATGAAAAACAAATGAGAGTTCAAGAAAGGAAGCTATAAAATATGGACGAGAGCTGATAATAAGAGAGGTTTATGAAAAGTTCGGAAGAAGAGGGTATAAAATATGGATAAAAGCTGATAACGAGAGAAATTTATAAAGTAATAAACAAAATACAAAAAAAAATGCGGAAGGGTTGGTAGAAAGCTATGTATATGCCCAATTTTTAAGAAAGGGTGAGAATTCCTTTATAATTATGATCATATTTAGAAATAATATTAAAAACAGGATTAGAAAATGTACCTGTGATCCTATTTTATTGTTATTTAATTAAAGTTAATCTCCTCAGATCCAAACTGGGTATCTCAATGTTAACAGTTCCTCGCGCTTTAGTACGGTGGTTTGGAGGGACCATGGTCCCCATGACTCCTTTGCCTCTTAACGACCGCCTTGGAAGGCTTTGAATTCAATAAATTGTTTAATATTGTTCTCTCATCTGAATTTGACATCTGCTGCCCCAAAGCTGTTTGTCATCTTTTCCGCTATCAATTTGATATTTAAACTGGCAGTGCCTACGTCGTCGTTAGTGTTTTGTAGCATAAACCATCATCAAGTCCTCTATTTTATTAATAATTTTATAGACCCAAGAGAAACAACCGAAGAGAAATAAGAACTAAATTGATTAAATCTAAGCAGCATTTCCAAATCAAGAGTTACTACTATGGATTGCAGGTGCGAACTGGAGAGGCTTACAATCTTCAGCTGACTTACGGTGCTTTTATTCTAAGTTCTAAGATCTTAAAAAATCATTTTAATTGCAAACTTTCCTCGCCCATTACCTAACTTAGAAATCTAAAGAAATCATTTGTGACCTACGGATATTCTAATAATCTTACATGGCAAATATTTGTAAGCAAAATAATTAGAAGTAGTATTGGAAGGGTAAAGAAAGCTTTCTTAGAGAATCGGAAGCATGAATTTAGAAATCGATGAGTGAATTTCGCGTCATCAAGAACCATTAGAAATAGTTTTCCTCGGAAAGGCCCCTTCCCATGTTATTTGAGGATAAGATTAGATATTTTAATAAAGAACACACATTTTGGGTTTGACAATATTCATAATATTGTACTATTTTGCTCGGTAGCCCAGACTTACCAACATACTTGGTTATTTTTGCTAAAAAAAGTTACACGTTTTCAATCAGTCAATCAATCAAACAAATCGGGCCTTCAAATTTCACGTTGACGGATACCTGCAGTGTTGGTGTTTAAATTTAAAATTTTTTCAAAACCTTTCTTGTAGATTTTTTATTAAATTTTGAGATTTCAAAATATTTTCAGATTAGATTTTTCTGTATTTAAATATTTATAGGTTTATTTCAATATCGAATATTGGATTGAACTTAACGTTATCTCTCTTTGCAATGTTGCTCTAAAATCCTTATACTATTAAACTTATGTATGGTTTATTTGATCTTTACTCTTTGAGATATAAAAGCAATTCTCTAAAACGAATGCATGCTCTTTTATCCTTTGAGATATTTGCATGTCAACATAAACTTTTGCAAAATGTACTTCTTCCCTATTTCTAATCACTTTGAACTTCCTTTCAAATTTCATTTAACTAATAAAATCACAGTTCCAATTCAAAAATTAGTTTTCAAATTTTTCGCATCGGGAAATCCATTTTTTAAATTTCAAATTTTTGATATCCTTCATATTTTCCTGCTGCAGATTTTGGGTTTCACTAATACCCACATAAAAATCGTAAAATGTCAAATCTGGTGATCATGCTTCCCCGAGTTTCTTTCCTCTGCATCTTATCAATAAATATCAATAATCAATAAACCCAGATAAGAAACTCCCTCAACTTTTATAAAAAACTTTCAGATTTATTTTATTGTACATGGGGTTGTAGCGGAGTTTTACTTTCATTTTTATATATTTGCTAAAATCAAACAAATATTCACACGATATAAGCGGGAAATTCGGTCTGAAACACGCACGATAAAATTGATCTCTAAAACTCGAACAATATACAAACATAGTAGTATATAGCTTGCCCTATTTTTGAATTAAAATGTAAAAAATATTCGACTATTTATTTACAATGCGGCAGTGCAGCTGTCAAAAGCACCAAATTCCAATAATGGCAGACAACCTCGTACCCCGGTACTATCTGTTAGTGTCAGTTTTGTTACAGTAGTTTAATTGGAAAATTTATTAGACACAAATAATTGCTATACCCTTAAAAGAACATTAAGAAGCTGGAGTAATTACAATTTAACATTTTTCAAATTTAAAAAAACGCCCTTCACGTCCAGCACATCGACGTTAATTTAGAGACCAAATGGGGAAAATCGGGGTTGGTTAGTCAGTGTGTTGGAGCGTACGTGGACTAATGAAACGAAACAACGAAACTATGTTATGTTGGTGTGCGGCTATAAATAACCCATAATAAATATTTAATGTGATTAAAATTATTTTTTTTATCACGACAACATTCACAAAACTGTACGACGAGTGCAGAAGTAAATTAGAGAATTTAAAACAGCGGAGTTAAATAAATCTTGATTAAATCTCAGTTAAGTAAAATCTTAAAAGTTTTGAATACAATTTTATTGAATCGTGTTTAATCCGTTTCTGCAATGTTTCCTTAGAAAGCGCAAAAATAGATTTTAAAATTATGGGACTTTTTTATTGCGGATTTTTTATCACGGCGAATAGCCATTAAAAAAGAACTGTGTTTATCTATTTTAATCTTATTAACCCTTCAATTTATATGAATCCCCTTAGGATTAAATTTTTGTTCTCCGATCCTCCGTATTTATGATTTAATAATGGCAGGATAACTTGTGCTTATGAAATATCTACCTGCTGGCCTCGGGTAATGCCTTGAATTTACAGTTTCGAAAGTTTCCAATTTCTGCATTTTCAGGCAAGAAAAGATAAGGAAGCTGTGTAAATTGCATAAAAAGCAGATAAAGGCAAAAGAACACCAGAATATTTTCTATAAAAAATTCGCGACAGCATATTTTTATTTTCAAAATATTACGTGCGGGAGGCTTTCAAAGACATTTTAACTTTCTGTTTTTGTCCTGGACTTTTTTCATAGTAAATAAACGTAAAATAAAAAACAAAATTGAACCACTCGGTTAACCTTTACTGACGTAAATAATGGTTTATATTTTGGCAGAGTATTTAAAACCTTAATACTTGGTGGATAGCGCGGCAGGCGATTTTTTGAAATTCTTAAAAATCATCAGGTTTCACGAGACCTGTGAGAACCGAGATTTGGATTACTGTTCATCACCAGAAGAGATCGTTCTATAACCTTTCAAAAGTTGAAATTGTTGATCTACCCCCCCCCCCGCCCAACCAGATATAATCAATGTAGAATTGAAATTGGACATCACCGTGCAACATACAAAAAGTACAACACCAATATTAATTTAATGTCGAGAACTTTGGCTGCCAGACTTAAATACTTTGTCAGTCAATTCCACTTACTGCATCGAAAATCGTAAAAATTCTGCAGATTCGCCTGTTGTATAATATATTACTATTGCATTTTATTTCTGGTTCCTGATTAGACATATTTTGTATTTTCGATACCCGAATTTTTTTAAAGCAAGATTTCAAGACAAAGGGATTTACTTTAGATAATAAACTGTATAAACCGAGGTGTTTGGAGGGTATGGAATACCCCCCCCCCCTCCCAATGCACCAGTACCGCGTGGTAGAACATTAAATATTTACATTAATAAAAAATTACATTAATAAAATTTGCACGAATCGGAGGATCTTCCCCCCAGTGCCCCAGTACGGAAAGGAGAGCATTAAGTGTTGACAAATTATGCAAAAGTGTTAGAATATTTCTTTACTTTTCAGATAGCATATACTGAAGAATATTCCATACCCCCTACACCCACCGGTTACTGCCGTTGACTTTATATTATTTACAAATTTTTCCAGTTTCCAGCAATACTCCCCAACTAATTTACTCTATTTTTCATAACCATCCCTCGTTTTCAAAGCTATCAATTGTCAAACAGATATATCAAAATGTTTCGTTCACTTTTGATTATAATAAAATGCATAGACGGGGATTTGGGAAACACTCTCTAATGCCCAAGTATTAAGATGCAGAATATCAAATGATTAAAATTTTTACAAAAATCTTTAATTTGCTTTCTACAAAAATAAACAACATAAACCGGGGGGTCTGGGGGGTGTGGAACACCTTCCAGTGCCCAAGAATTGAGATGCAGAATATCAAATATTTAATAGTTCTGCAGAAGATTTACAATGATGCCTTAGTTTTTTTTGAGATCGTAACATATCCTGAGGAGTATTCCATACCCCCCAGACCTCCAAAATAAAATCTTCAATCCACTTTTAACAAAAATGAACTGTATAAACCGGAGGGTCGGGGGAGGTGTGGAACACCCTCTAGTGTCCAAGTATTGAGATGCAGAATATCAAATGTTTAAAAATTCTACTGATGATTTACAATGACGTCTTAGTTTTCTTAGAGGTCATGACGTATCCTGGGGAGTATTCCATACCTCCCCAGACCCCCCAAAATGAAATCTTCAATCCACCTTTGACAAAAATGAACTGTACAAATCGGGGGTCTGGGAGGGTATGGAACACCCTCCAGTGCCCAAGTATTAAAATGCAGAATATCAAATGTTTAAAAATTCTACAATAATCTTCAATTCATTTTCTACAAAGATAAACAACATAAACCGGGGGGTCTGGGGGGTGTGGAACACCCTCCAGTGCCCAAGTATTGAAATGCAAAATATCAAATAATTAAAAGTTCTACAGAAGATTTACAGTGACGCTTTAGTTTTCTTTGAGATCTTGACATATCCTGGGGGATTCCATACCCCCCAGACCCCCCGGAAGATATTTTTGTTTCATGTTGTTGAGAGATTTCCGAGATCTCTCCAGATTATTTGAACTAATTTTATTATTCAGAATCACGCATGGTTGCCCAAATCTTCAATTCAAATCGGATAAAAATAAATTGCATAAACCGGGAATTTTCCTCATTCCATAACTCCCAAGCCCCGATTTTTATCGTTTATTTTATGTTGTTTGCAGATTTTCCAATTTATTTCAATGTTTTTGGCAATACCTACTTCCTAACTACTAATTTATTCTATTTTTTACAACCATACCCCTTTTTAAGCAGATATACAAAATTGTCAGAATGCCCCTTATTTGTATTATTTTTAGCTAATGAACCAGGTAAATTATGTTTTGCATTGTTTTCAAAAACTTTCATTTGATACTGAACTGAAGCCATAAGTTCACAAATTTTTGTGATTACAAGAGAATCTCATACCCCGCGCTTCCGTTTTCTTTTTATTTTTCGAATGCGTCCAAAGTGGTACTGGCCCCTACTTAGTGCCATAGTTAAGTTTTTTCTTAAAAGCGAGGGTACCCGCGGTTTGCGAGTATCTTTTTCTTTACTTCCTGATGGGAAAGTGTAAATATAAAAATATCCAATATTTTATGAGTATATTTCAAAATCAGGCGATTCTCCCCCCCCCCCTTCTCGAGCTACGGTATCACAACCTATCACAACCAAATGAAGTGCTTTATGGTCCGAAAAACATTTTTACTAAGGAAAGAAGCTAAAAACGCATATTTTAGCAGGGCATAGCTCAATTTGATGTATTTCAAAAAATTCGTCACAAATTTAAGATTTAATGATCTCTCAGTGTAGTGTATTTGCCATACATTTTCAAATAAAGTATCAAATGCGGCTGGTGGGTATGAAACTAAAATTTAATTGATGAGGATATTTTAGAACTTTTAGATTCAAAATATAACTGCCAATCAGTACAATTTCCAAAAAAAATTTTTTTGAGTTATATATTTGTTCTGCTTAAATGTTGGTTTTGCTAATGTCAAAATTAATATGACCAATTCAAAATTCAAACTAACGTAGACGTACGGGTATCCCTCCCCTTCCCCCTCTTCTCCTATAGAAGAAAAACTTAACTACGGCATTTTGTATCCTCCAGACTCCTCAACCTGTATAAATTTTAGCCGCGTGCTTCCTGCCATTTTAAATGCAACGCACTGACAAGTTCGTGCCGACTGGTAACCGAGCCGACGGTGTTTTGTGCCGCCGGTATTTACACCGACGGTATTTGTTCCGACAAAATAGATTTGAGGTTAGGTTAAAGGTTACACTGAACTATTTGCCAAAAACTATCATAATATACAATAAAAAAGTTCATTGAATCAATGAAATTCAAACGATAAAAAATTTACTTTATCCGAATATCCGAGTATCGACAAAAAGTTATGAATTTGTTCATTGAACTTATAAATTTGTTCATTATATTCATGAAGGTTTTAATAAATGTACAAATTTCAACATATAAATATAATTTCATATTTTTGAGCTAAGTGCCTACCCCTATTGATTAAACTCTTTTTAAAACTATTTCAAGATACCCCAACAGTGTGAAACCCCATTAGAAAAATCAATCAGGCCAAACAAAAAAATATTTCAATCTCTATGTGTAACACACATTTTTTGAATTTAAATTGCTCTTTTAAGTGCGGCCTTCGGCCGCACAACCTTGTCAATTAAATTACATGATTAAAAGCTAAAATTTTGAAACAAAACCGACCAATCTTGAAATTATACAAAAATTCTCATTCGCGAAAAGGGAATACTGTAAGAAACTAAAGTGATGGAACATTCGTTTTCCATCAACTTGAATCTAGATTATGATATGAACAGAGGCGACTGTGCGACGGAAAACGCATTTTAACTTTTCCGGATTATTTGGCGAACACGAAATTTGAGATAGTTTCGTGGTATTTTTAGATCACATCTTACAATAAGGAAAGGATAGAGGTCTCCAAATCACGTTACATCGGATTTGTTAAAAAAAATTGGTTAGATTGTGTTTACTGCGTTTTTTGAGAAACTAAAACAGTTATTGATGATGAACTTGATCCTCTCCTCTGACCACGTAGGAGCTTTCTCTTGTTTTATCTCGCCTTATTTGGCCACTTGATGCGTTTAGGACGGTCACGTTTTTTGCGCATTATTTCACGTTTTTTCATGCCGTGTGGCTTTAACCTTAACCAGGAAGTGTCATTTGGCACAACATTAGTTACAAATAATAAGCGACGGGTTTCTCGTAAAAGCTTTTATAACCAAAAGGAAAACAGGAACAACAAAAGTTGTTGACCTACTTTCAGATTTTGAATTTGGATTTAGACCACCAAGTTTTATAGAATTTGAATTAAAAAAAACTTACCCAGGCGAGCACCGCTTCTTCTTTTTACACGCAAACATATCGTCCTAGATCGGATACACTGAAAAAAAAATGTGATGACATAGATTTTTTTAATTATCAAAATTAGTAGATAGCTACCTGATGAATGTGACTTATGACTTCTGTATGCGTAGCATCTTCAAGCGATTTACCATTAACTTCCAATATTTCATCTCCAACTTCTAAGTTGTCTTTATCCGCTGGTGAACCTACGAAAAGTTAATAAAATGATAACTTTCGTCGTATAAAAATAAGAAATATTACATACCATAAAGTTTAATCTTTTTATCCTTGGTTTCGACCAATATTATCACATATCCTCCTAAATCCACCATGATTTAGGAAAACAGAAATCTAAAAAAAAACATGCGGATGTGAGATTGGGAAAAGTTTCGAAAAATAGTTTTAATATTAATGAGAAAGTTATTAAAAGGGACCGTGGAATTAATTTTTTATCGATTACTATTCATTAAAGAAAAAACTGTGATTGATGAAAATGTGGGTCAAAGTTTTGACATTAATTAATAAATAGAATTTTCACATAATACATACGTTTTGTGTAATGAATTGAAAATTACATAATGTAATGAGCTGTATTTTTTATATCACAATAAGAAAACACATTGTTGGATTACGATACGTTTAGCATTGTGCGTTATGTCTATTAAATTATTTTCGAAAAAAATAAATAAATAAAAATTTTGAAACGAAATAAAATAAAACTGAAGGAAGAGACTGTAGTTTTCAGGTACTAAAAACGTGTAGACTTTGTGTATAAAAGTCCCAATGCACAGGTTTCCAATTAAACTTCCACCATTTCAATCGCTTTTTTTGTCCCATTTTCCAAATTATCAATTTTCCATCACTAGATGTTGCCATTTTGTCACTACATTTTTGTTGTAGCTTTACGCAACAACATTAAATTTCGTGTGATCGCGAAAACCGCGATATCAGACATGACTGAATTTCAAACCGAACACTACGGGTGTGGAAAACCTCGCAGGAGAGGAGCACTTTGAGATCAATAAGGTCCTTACAGCTTCCAGCGTTTCGCCCTCCTCTCCACTCACCCCCTCAAATACCCTGTTTATATGTTACAACACAGTCTATACCGCCCCTACACCAAACCATTTTCATATGCCGCCAAAATTGAAAAATGATTCGCTATTGCTGCGAATTTCCACCCCCATTCGTGTTTTTAAATCCTCCTATTCATTTTTGGAAGTGAAATTATTTCAACAACAAAACATACCGAAAAAATAATTTGGATAATTTTCGCAATCCAGGGTTTTCAATTACCCATATTGTGCAATATTCTGTTTGCGATCAGATTAAGTGAACCCCCGTTCCTGATGCCAATTCGCCCCCGCAAAACCAGACGGTGTAATTTGTGTTGCATAACTTTCGAAATGAATTTAATTAATTCAAATGGCCAGCTGCTACCGAAGGGTGATATAATTTTCGAATAATACAAACAAAAGTGTCTGCGAAAGAGTAAACTATTCCAGTTCACCTTTTAAAATCGAAGGTTTAAGTTTATCGGCGTGAGATAGCGCCATGATCCAATCTGTTTGTTTTTTCCTATTTCATCCCCTAAACACAAGTACGTTCTCAGCTGTCATTTTGAAATGACGTCGGTTTTTTACGAACAAACATAAAATTGTTAAAATAATTAAGTTAATTACGAAATGTGATGGAAACAATGAATTCGTTATCTCCTCAGGCTGTGATATGTGAAGAAGTGTTTGACGATTCAAGTCACCCTTCCATTAGTGGTGAGTTTGATTATTTAGGTCACACTTATTGAATTTTTTAAGATTTGCTTTTCAATGTGTCTCTTTCTTATTTTAATTTTTTTTTTTGAAAAGATTTGCTATAATTTGTGTTTTTTTAAAGAAATTCTCGATTATGCGGGTAAAATTGGCATCGATCCCGAAGCGGAACCGCAACTTTTACCTTTAGCAGAGGAAGGGTTGATGAAACCTTTGCCTCCCTCATGGAAGCCTTGGTAAGTTTTATAATATAATCTTTTCTACTGCATACATAGTTCGCTGACTTGTAATATGAGAGGAAACTTTGCTAATAATTCTGGGGGAAAACTTGTACACTTCCTTCTATTTCCAAGTTTATCTTCGTTTCTTTTCCAATTTTTTTGGCACGAGAATCGTAAACAAATTTTTCATCAGGAGAAGTGAGTGCAAATGAAGGCATTTTAATTAAAAAATTATCTTAATTATTGGAGAGATCATAAATAATTTCTAATCTGTTCAATTTTTCGATTCAAACACAGAAAACAAAACGTTGAAGTCGGAACGCCGAAACCAAAAACACCGAAAAACAAAACGTCGAAAACAAAAACACCTACAGTAATATTATTTTTTTAATTTATTATTTTTGACGTTTAGACTTCGGCGTTTTTGTTTTAGGTATTTTGACTTCGGCGTTTTTGCTTTCGACGCTTTTGTTTTTGGTGTTTTGGTTTTTCGGTGTTTTTGGTTTCGGCGTTTTGACTTCGGCGTTTTTGTTTTCGACCGTTTTTATTTTCAGTGTTTTGAAAATCTTATCAAATCTAATTATCGTACTTTTAAATTATTAAAAACAAAATATTATTGAAGAATTATAATTTGAAATTATTAACTGTAGTGCAGTGTAAAGCATATAAGTTGGAACTATGAATTCGTATTTTCGAGTTCCAATCTCGGCTCTGCCAACTGTATTACTGTCCCTTTATATTATGTAGTATTTATCTTTAAATTTTTACGTATTCTTTTTTTTAACTTATATAAGTTCGAATTTGATTAGTTCAATGACTTTCGAATCAGATCGGTAACAAAACTTAATTTTATGTTCAAAGCACTTCTCAGCAAACTAAAAATTGTTGTTCCATCCCCTAGAAAATGAAGAAATGATTTTCTACGTTAATTTAATATTATCACCCTATTCTCTAACTGTTTCGTTATCCTAACGAATTCGTCGGAAGTGCATTATTACCCCTCCACCCCCAAATCAATTGGTTACCAGCTTTTACCAGTCAACTCTTAACAGGAAGTACAGAAAAAGGTTCTTATAAACCGTAAGTTTTAGCCCCCCACCCATTCCACCAAATAAAAAATTCATTCTAACTACAGCTGCAGTGGACTAGGGGTCCAAATCAGTTTGCGCTGCGTGCTTTCTCTTATTATTTTTTCCACTTTGCAGGGGTTTAGAAATATTTACGAGGGTAGGAGGGTAGCCACAACAAAGTGGTAACCACTGGTAGCCTCCAGTATCAAGCAATTAATAGAAAAACTTTCTGAAACATAAACTATAAATATAAAAAGACTGTAAATCTTGCATGGATCTAAACAATTAAATCAACAGCTGGGGAGCATTCCAAAATAGATCTAGTAAGCAAATACTGGAGCTCTGGGAGAAGATCTCCCGGGTTATCAAATTTAATTTATCCGAAGTAAATTGAAGATTTCCGCAACCATACCTGGTTCTGAACAATAAAATTAGTATATAATCTGGAAGATCTCTCAACAACATGACATGAAAAATAAAAATGGGAGGGGGGGGTCTGAGGGTTACAGAATGTCTTCCAGGATATGTCATAATTCCAAAGAAAACTAATGCAGTATCATAAATCTTCTGTATAATTTTTAAATGTTTTACCTGCTAATGCTGGTGCACTGGGGGATAGGTTCACGCCCCAGATTCCTCGATTAGAACAATTTATTATCATTATCATCAGAGGGGTACCCCAATAAAACCGACTCTCCGCTTCCCAGTAAATGGGAATCGAACCTACATTCTATGTATTTTCATCAAATGTGCTCAAACTTGTACAAACTGGGGGTCTGGGGATTATGGAACACCCTCCAGGCAGATATAATCTGCCCGATATAAAAGAATTTAGGTATTTTATGTTTTTATCTTCCCAGGGAGTAAAGAAGAAGGTTTTCATAATGTGGAATTCTAAGTCATATTGTCACTTGCTGAAAAACTGATGGTGAAGTTTTTCAAATTTATAAAAGATTTTCTTTATTAAAAATGTCATATAGAGACGGCCAATGGCATGGTGGTTCGAATACGGGTGAAGTATGAACTTTATTCTGACTGTCTCCCCGGAAGGTAATTGCAAACCATAGGGATCTTCTTCTTCTGCACGTTTTAGGTTTAGTTACCTGTTACGTCACCTTTGGTCAGTCCATCTCTTCTTAGGTCTGCCGATATTACGTTTCCCTATTGGTCTGTAGCGGAAGAGTTGCTTTGGTAGCCGAGTGTTCGTCATTCTTTCTAGATGTCTTTTCCAAGCCTCTCGATATTCATATATTATATATATATATTTTCGGTTTAGAACGTTTTTCGACGTTGTCCGATGCCTAACTTCCAGCCCTGTCGGTCTTCCCAATCCTTCTCAGCTAGGTTTCTCATACTCATACCCCCTCGTATTCCCTCACTCCATGACTTTTTAGGTCTTCCTCTCTTTCTCTTCACTCTTGGAAACCAATTCATAACCTTTTTTGGCAGTCTTTCTTCGTTCATGCGCTTCACATGACCGTACCAAATTAGCTGTTTTCGCTCTATATCATCGATTATTGTACCTTCGATACCCATCCTTCTTTTAACTTCTTCATTTCTTATGCGGTCTAAACGCGATATTCTTGCAGCCCGTCTTAATGCATCCATTTCTGTAGCTTTTAATTTTCCTTTCACTTTTTCCGTCATTCTCCACGTTTCTGATCCGTACAATAGGCTACTTTTTATTATTGTTTCATATATTTGTATTTTCCGTTTTTTTCCCATTTCTTTACTCCATAATATCCCATTCAGGCTTCCGATTGCTTTTCTAGCCTGTACATTTCTTGTTTTAATTTCAGCTTCATCCGTGCCCTGCTTATCAAACTGTATTCCCAAATATTTATACTGGTTACAAGATTCTATTCGTTCTTGATGTTCTAGTTCGATATCTGTACTCTCTTCTCCGATGCACAAGTATTTGGTCTTTTCTATATTCATGTATAGTCCCCAACGTTTATATTCCTCCACAAGTTTGCGTGTCATATATTGTAAATCATCTTTGTCAGCAGCAATTAAAACCTGATCATCTGCAAACTGTAAAGTATACACACAGGAGTGGTCGTCCATCTCTATACCCATTCCCCTACACTTTCTCTTCCATTGCTTTAGAGCGTGATTAATATATATTTTAAATAGTGTAGGTGATATACAGCATCCTTGTTTGAGACCCTTGTTAATGTAAAATGGCTCGGAGATTGTATTTCCAATTTTTACCGCGGCTTGCGAACCTTTATATAAATCTTGTATCGCAGTAACTACTGTATGGTTAATATTTGTATTTTGCAGGACTTCCCATAATTTGACGATAGGGACATTATCATAAGCTTTCTGCAAGTCAATAAACATCAGATGGGTTGAAGTATTAGTAGCCATTCTTTTTTCTATTATCTGTTTAATACAGAATACATTATCTGTACAGGATCTGCCCGCTCGAAAACCGCTCTGTTCTTCTTCCTCAAAATTTTTTGTATTCTTCCTCTGTCAAGTCTCTTAGCAATTTACCATAAACTCTACTTAATGTGCTTGTTACAGATATTCCACGATAATTCCCGCATTCCTGTCTATTTCCTTTTTTATAAATGGAACTGATGTAAGCTAATTTCCATTCTTTTGGAACTTCCTCTCCATTTACACATCTTTGGAAAATATATGTAAGTATCTTAAGAAGCTTAGTTGTTCCGTTTTTTAGCAATTCTGCATAAATACCTCCTGGTCCGGGGGATCTTCTATTTTTTAATGTTCCAATCGTTTTCTTTACTCTTTCTGGATTTATTGTTATTTCCTCCCCTTGTACTATTATTTGTACATCCGCAGTTGAATATTCTCTTCTGTTTTCTGATAGTAAATTTCTATAATGTTGGATCCATTTATCTGTTGGAATTATCTGTATATTAACTTTGTTATTTTGTGGAGACTTAACTTTATTTATAAATCTCCACGATTCTGTACATTTTCTTCCCCCTATGTAGGTCTCTATTTCTCTGCATTTCCGATCCCAACTATCCCTTTTTTCATTTAAAATCTTTCTCCGGACTTCTCTATTTACTTCCTTGTACGTCTGCAGATCATTATCTTTTTGTATTGAGCCATTTTATGTACAGTTCTTTCTTTTTTTCAACAATTTCCTGAATTTCTTCATTCCACCAGTATTTATTACTATTGAGCTTTTTCTGTATTCCTAGTGCTTCCCTAGCAGCCTGCTTTATACTGCTTTTTACATTGTCGTATATTTCTGATATTAATATTTGGTCTGAGATATCTTTTAACTTACTATCTAGTCTTTGTTGGTATAGCAGTTTTGTACTTTCATGATGCAGGCTTTCTAAATTATATATCTCCTGGTCTAATATACTTTCGGAATGTCGTGTGGTTTGCTTTTCTTCCATACTATGTACCGGGGGGAACAAAACTTTTATTTTCATCAAGTAGTGGTCTGATATTTTATTAGCTCCTCTTTGCACTCTAATATTTGTGATGTTTGTTTCATTCGATTCTCTTGTAATGGCATAGTCTATTATCGATTTAAGATTTCGGGTTTGTTGGGTCCAAGTAAATTTGTGGATCTCTTTATGTTTGAAAAATCCATTGATAATTTTCAACTTGTTCTGTTCGCATAACTCGATTAGCCGTTCTCCATTGTCATTCCTAATTTCTTCGCCATATGGGCCCACTACGTTACTATTCGCAGATTTTCCCGTTCGACTATTTAAATCCCCTAGAATAATTATATCCCTGGTATTTCCTATTGCCATTACCTCGCTATTTAACTCGCCAAAGAACTTTTCTTTATCTGAAATTGGTGCATCTTCCGAGACTGCATACACTCCAAATATGGTGACTTTTGACTGCATTATATTTAAGTTTATTTTATTATATTTTCATTGATGGCTTCCCAATCTGTTATCTTATGTTTGAGCTTTTTATGTATCAGTATGGATACTCCTCTTTTGGCTCGTTCCTCTTTAGGTACTCCACTAAAAAGATGTATAAAGTTACCAACTGCTTCGTTTCCTGTGCCTTTCTTTTTGGTTTCAGTCAGGGTTGCTATATTAATGTCGAACCTTTCCAATTCCTGAGCAATTTCCATCAATTTTCCGCGACATCCTTGTGTATTCCATGTGCCGAAACTCATAGTCCTTTTCATTTGCTGTTTTCGTTTCCATTTTCCATCCTTTCCGAGGCTTGGTATGTTAGGCTTTTTGGTATTTAATTGTTTTTTCCGAGTGCCAGGGAACCGGCCTGACGCCTCAACCCCCAACCTGGAGGACCGGGTAATTTTTCTATCAAGGTATTCTTCCTCTAGCCTTTGACAAATCAATGTCTTACTGCAAGGCAGCAGCTTTCATATATTTTGGTGTTTAAATTGAAAATATTTAATTCTTCTCGGATATCTGTATTTCGTTTTCTATCAATTCGCGTATACCCCATGACGGATCTTAGAAACCTCATCTCCGCGTGTTGAATTCGGCTTTCGATAGGCAAACCATAGGGATAATAATATAATCTCCTGAGTAAAACTTTCTCAAGATTACAATTGTGAATTTCGATTGAAATTATAATCTGAACCAGAGGAATTGTACTGCAAAATACATTACATTTCTTGTGGTTCGGTGATCGTGATCCCACGTTAAACAGTAGGTCCCCTATTTATGTGAAGAAACTTCAAAACTATCACCGACAGACATAGACGGGAAAGTCAACGCATTGATAGTACATGGCGCCCGAAAAAGAATTAAAACGTCA